>VXBP01008371.1:240915-461454 GCA_013400115.1 Rhinopomastus cyanomelas | reverse complement strand
GACCCCCCCCCCCCTTACCCCCGCTCCGTCCCCCCGCCGGCCAGGAGCGCGCCGCCGCCCTCCCGCCTTGGCGAAGGAGCGAGAAGGCGCTGCCGCCGACCCCGCGCCGCTCCCTTCCATGGGGCTCGCGCCGCCCCGCTAGCCGGAGCCGTCGGNCCCTCCCCGGGGCTGCCGCCGCCTCTCGGACTGATCCCCCCCGCCGGGACCATGGCCGACGACGACGTGCTGTTTGAGGACGTGTATGAGCTCTGCGAGGTGATCGGCAAGTGAGTCCCGCGGGGAGCGAGCAGGGCCGGGCAGGGCGGGCGTGCACGTCTCCGGGCAGAGGTGGGGGAAGGGGGCGGTGGAGCCCCCGGGCCCGGCCCCTCCCGCTGGATGCTCTGACCGGCAGCACCCACCTGAGTCGGTGCCGGTGGCGGTGAGGGGTCAGGGTCTTCCCGAGGACGGGGATTGTGACACGGCTGGTGGCTCCGCCGCACTGCCCACCTTCGTTCTTACACAAGAGGAAGGGGGAGAAGTGACCCGATGTTTCCTCAGCCACCATGATTAACCATCTCGGCATCGCTCAGGCTGGCTGCAGCAAAGCGGCAACCACTTCCCACCCCTTTTCTCCTCCTCCCCCCTATATCCCATTCCTGGCACACCCATCAAGGATTGCCTATTGGGGAAGAAGGGAAAGGGAAGATCTCTCTCTCGGTAGATCCACCTATTCACTGGGTGGCTGCATATTTGTGCGCCAGGTGTTGTTGGGTTTGCCTCTTACTGCATAATAATCAGCTCATTCGTGGCGGTGCTGGTGACGCTCGGTGTTTGGTTTCTGCCCAGATCTTTCCCTCCACTCTAATTCATGTGGAAACGGAGATACGCAAGGCAGTAGGAGTGCTTGGCCTTTTGAGTCTTATTATGCAACTGCTATTAAACCAATATTGGAGGCTTGTATCAAACCTAGAAGTTGAGGTAGTTACTAGCGTTCCCCAGCTGCCTGTTTACTTAGCACGATTGTAGAGTGGATGAAAATGACAGTTCGAGTCTCGGTCTGTGTAATCACAGCAAGAAAATGCATACAATCCCTCGAAACAGATTGGTGATAAAGAATTAAAGCTGATTTTTTTGTACCCCCATCCACTTCCATATTTTTGTGATTTTTTTCCTGTTTCTAAACCCATTTTGTATTTGTTCGTCGTCTTTCTTGTATTTACAGTAGTTTTGTTTGTGTTGCAAAATGGACACAAAAGATGTAGCAATATTGTGACTTGCTAATTTTCTGTATGCTTCTGATTCCAAAACTGCGACTGCTGTGGAAGCCTTAGTAGTGGCACTGTTCAGTGTGCTTGCAGCGTTTTTCCTTCCTGACAATGAATTTGATGAATGATGGTTAGCTGTGTTTTGATCCTAAACAAAGAATCTTCTTCTTCTTCATGTATTCTCTTGCCCCCTCTCCAGCAGTGTGAATTTACATTTATATCAAGTGCTGTCCACTTTCAAAGCTAGGGCTAAAAACATTAGAGAATTAATCTTGTCTCAGGATTATATTAAAATGCCAGTCTTGGACTTAGCAGGTGACTGTTGTCAGCAGAAGTTTCAGCAGTCAGTTCTGTCATCTCACAAGGCACTACTGCTTTTCTCTTAACACAGCTTCTTAAAACATTAAACTCAAAGGGCCTTGTTTGCCTTCATAAACCGTAAGCAATTGCATTAGCTTTATGCTGCTTGTTGGTGAGGAGCTTTTGTAGCTGAGAAGCAAAACTCTGGTATTAAACATGTTTTGAAGACAATTTTTGGCACACTCCTTTCACGGGTGGTTTTATGCTAACCCCTACAGTTCACACACTATTTTATTTATGCCTGCTTACCCGCTGTTAGAAAGAAAGGTGCAGCGATTATGTATGACTGCATGCTCTTTTGGAGAATGGATGATTCACTGGGGTCCAGATGTTTTCATATCTCAAGTGACTTTGTTTTGTGATTGGATAATTTGGAAGAGACAGCTTAAAACCTGTGTATTAGGTATTATCTATAGAAGCTTCTCATTATATTTAGGTAGTATAGATAGTGTTGTGATGTAACTAGATCCAACAGATAAATATTGAGTCACAGTAGCATAATGATGCTAAGAGCACTGTGGCAAAACCAGTGTGGATCACTGAAAATAGCACCAGCGATGGTGTGAAGGGTTGATAGCTTATTGTGATTGCTCAATCTTTCCTGCACAGATGTCTACAAAATTTCATGTACAGTTGTATAATTAGTATTCCTTTTGCTTTCCAATACTACACAGGTGACGTCCAGGGAACCAGGGGGGTGTAGCAGCTTTAGCCTGCAGATTTTGGGTTCCACCTTGCCCATCTTGAAGCAACTTGAGGGGAGCTGCTGTAAATCTACTTGGAATTGCTATGGGTGCATCTTACTAAACATCTTTCAGTGAAACATACACTAAATGTCTGCACGGTCCTGTGATTTATTATTGATTCAGTAGTTTAATTCTCACAAATAGCATATCTGGCTCTACATGAAATATTAAAATGTGTAATTTCTTTTCCCTAAATAAGTAGTTACCATTGTCATTTAAGGTACAAAAGAAGTACTTTCACAAAGGGTGGCGGGAAAGAGATCCTTGCCCATAAGAAGTCTGAATATTAGACAAAGTTTACATGAAATTTACAAGAGAAGTAAGGAGATATATTGTCACCAAAGAAACTGCTGTCCAGTTTGTTGAGGGACATATTCTGATCTTTAGGATAAACTTTAAACACTTTTAAATACAATAAACTGATGATAAGCCTCTCTGTAAATGCAGTGATAATAGCTTTTGGTGTGCCAGAACAGCGATAATGCCACAACATACGAATGAGTCGATTGGAATGACAGTGATAAACTGTTTAATATGTGATGTTAACTGTATTTAACTAATGCGAGCATGCATTTTTCATTTTGAGTGGGTGCAGGAGAAAAGAAAACCCAGAAGGGATAGAGAGAAATTCTAGTTCATATTTTCTGTGGAAAAAAAACTTAAGGGAAATCGTCATTTGCATCTATTTCTCTTATACCTTTCCATCTCTGAAAGCTAGAGGGAGATAAAAATTTGAATAGTAATCCAAATTTCTTGTTGAACTTCTGAAAGTGGCATGTATGACACTAACATTAGTTAGTTTCACTTTGCCAGTTGTGTTATGTTCTGGGTTACCTTCTCTCTTCAGACTTGGCTGATACAAACATGCTTCAAGGAATAAGTAAACTGGGGATTTCTGTATTACATGAACACATTTTTGAAGGCTGTCTCAGTACAACTGGTAATGATGAAATACAACTGTTTGGTTTTTAGGCTGGGTTGTTTTTATACACTTCCAGGTAACTTTGAAGAGATTCTTTCTGTGTATTGCTTGAGAAGTACACTCTCAAATACTTGAGCATTTTCAATCAGATACCATGCACTTGATTGACAGTTCACAGACAATAGTGTGATGTGTATTTCTTCATTTCGTATTAAAATTTTTGTTCAAAATGCGTTAAGTAGTATTTAAAAACATAGTATGTGCAGAGTTGAAACATCTTGGGTATTCATCTCAGGTGGAAACTGCCCCACCAGGAGATCTACATGCAACAACATAGCAGTAGTTTTCTTTATGCCAGGTAGTTTTTTTATGTCTTTAGGTATTAAATCTAGAAGACTGAAGCATGGCTTTTATGATAGAGTACTTGTTCTCTGAAGGCTGTAAGTGTTTTTGAGTTTCTGTACTTCTTCAGATCCATGCCAGTTTATGTTGGCACTGGAGGAGCATCATAAAGTAATTTGTATCTTATCAGAGGGATTGCTGGTTGCATAAAAATGTCTCTCAAATTTTCAAGTTTTATCACATGGTGTTTAGAGGTTTGTATTAAAAAGGGCATTGATAACGGTTGAAATGATGAGTCTTCATATGAATAGTCACTTAAACAGTTTAAGTGTGTATATATATATATATATATACACACACAGTCATTGTGTGTGGTAGTAGTGCAGTGGTTACAGTACCAAAGTACAATGTGATCATTGATGTTGTCACAGCTTTCAGGTTGTTTTCTGCAGTATGACTGGGTTCAGTGTAGTCCTTTTGTTAAATTCACACTTGAGGATTTTATTTTTTGTCTCTCCTTCCCTCACGATGGGATGATTCTGTCTGTTTCAGTTTTTCCATCTAGAAGAGAGCCTCCAGGTGTTTCTCTCTTCTGCAGCCTACCAGATGGAACTCTGCAGGAGATGTGAGGGGAGGATGCAAGGTCTTGGGGTGGGAAATGGAATGGTTTTTTGTTCTTTGGTTTTTTTTTTTGCATTAAAGTCTGAAGCCTTACATCCCATAGAAGACAGACAAGAGGATGGTGATTGCAGTTCTATCCAAAGCAATTAATTTAAGGTGTAGATGCTTTAGATTTATGCGCTGTATTTGAGAGTGTTTAGAAAAGGGAGAGCTCAGCCAGGAAATGTATCAATAATTTTAAGTATGTGATTATTCCAGTGTTTTTCACTATTGCCTGTGTCTCTGCACAGGAGTGAGAATACTGTTGACTCTCAAACACACGTTTTCCTCTAGTACACTACTGAAATTTTACATTTTCTGTAAAGCTGATGCAAATAACTGATGGGCCTAATTTTGACTAACAAATGATAGTGTGAAAGAACTTATATATTATGTACTCACTGTGTAGAAAAGGGGTAGAGGGAAGGAAACTTCTTTGGGATACAGAAAGTGATTCGTGTAGTGCAGCTTTGGAGGTTTTTAGTAGTGATTGAAATGCTACCATACTAATAAAATATGCTCAGTTGTGTTCTTTGTTACAGTGTTTAAGGGTAACAGACTGTAATGAATATTTTATTTAAGTGTGAGGTCATAGTGTGCATTGCTTCAGGAGTAGAACAGTAGATCTCCTTCACTAACTTATTCTGCTATGAATTCTAACTGTAATAGTGACCTTTTTTGCTTGAGTCTCTGTCTGCTTAAGAGTTTCACCTGTAGCTGAACACTGAGTAGAATTAATATACCTAGTTGCAGAGTACAACATTTTAATCAGTACTCTCTGTTTGTCTGTCTTTTCCTAGTGTTGTTTTGATAAGCAGCTGGGTTTGCATACATCGGTATGGTGTCAATAAGATGGCTGTAATCACAAAATCACAGAATCACTCTGGTTGGAAAAGACCCCTGGGATCATCAAGTCCAACTAGCTACCCTGCCTTACAAGTTCACCCCTAAACCATATCCTCAACACCTCGTCCAAACAATCTTTAAGCATATCCAGGGATGGCAACTCAACCACCTCCCTGGAAAGCCCAGTCCAGTGCTTGACCACCTTTTCTGTGAAAAAATTCTTCCTAATATCAAGACTAAACCTCCCCTATTGTAACTTGAACCCATTCCCTCCTGTTCTATCATTAATTGCTTGTGAGAAGAGACCAGCACCAATCTCTCCACAATGTCCTTTCAGATAGTTGTAGAGAGTGATGAGGTGTCCTCTCAGCCTCTTCTTCAAACTAAAGAACCCCAGCTCTCTCAGTCTTTCCTCATAAGATTTATTCTCCAAACCTTTCACCAGCTTAATTACCTTCCTCTGCACCTGCTCCAGCACCTCCACATCTCTCTTGTATTGAGGTGTCCAAAACTGGGCACAATACTCGAGATGTGGCCTCACCAGTGCTGAATACAGGGAGACGATAACCTCCCTACTCCTGCTGGCCACGCTATTTCTAACACAAGCCAGGATGCCATTGGCCTTCTTGGCCTCCTGGGCACACTGCTGGCTCATATTTATCTTCCTGTCAATTAGAACCCCCAGGTCCCTCTCTGCCAGGTGGCTCTCCAGCCACACCTCTCCAAGCCTGTAGCATTGCATGGGGTTGTTGTGGCCCAAGTGTAGGACCTGGCACTTGGCCTTATTGAAGCTCCTGCCATTAACATTGGCCCATTGGTCCAGTCTGTCAGAGTCTGTCTGAAGAGCCTCCCTACCCCGCACTGGAGTATTGTGTTCAGTTCTGGGCCCCTCAGTTTAAGGGGGATGTCGAGGTGCTGGAATGAGTCCAGAGAAGGGCAACCCGAATGGCAAAGGGGCTGGAAGATCAGCCCTATGAGGAGAGGCTGAGGGAGCTGGGTTTGTTCAGCCTGGAAAAGAGGAGGCTCAGGGCTGACCTTATCGCTGTCTGTAACTATCTGAAGGGTGGTTGTAGTTAAGCGGGGGTCAGTCTTTTCTCCCTGGCCACTGGAGACAGGACATGAGGTCACAGTCTTAAGCTCCATCAGGGGAGGTTTAGACTTGACATTAGGAAAAGGTTTTTCACTGAAAGAGTGATCTGGTTTTGGAATGGGCTTCCCATGGAGGTATTTGAGTCAATGTCCCTGGAGGTGTTCAAGGTTAGGCTGGATGAGCTGCTGAGTGGCATGATCTAGATGTTAGGTTTACTTGGTTTATTTGGATTTAGGTTGGACTGGATGATCTTTAAGGTCTTTTCCAACCTTATCATCATTACCCCTTTGTAGATGAGCACTCCCACCTAACTTGATGTCATCTGCAAACATACTAATGATACTCTCAAAGTCCTTATCAAGATCATTAATAAAGATGTTGAACAGGAATGGTCCCAACATTGAGCTCTGAGGCCACCACTTGTGACAGGGCATCAGCTGGAATTAACTCCATTAACCACCACTCTTTGGGCCTGTCCGTTCAACCAGAGCTTTGTCCAGCAGATTGTATGCTCATCCAAGCCACGAGCAGCTGGCTTATCAAGGAACATTCTATAGGGAACAGTGTCAAAGGCTTTTTGAGAGTCCAAGTAAACAATATCTGCAGGCTTTCCCACATCCAATTGTTGAGTAATCCTGTCAGAAGGAGCTTATGTCCATCAGGCAGGACCTGCCTTTAATAAACCCATATTGACTGGGCCTGATCCCCTGGCTGTCCTGTGTGTGAAGTGCGATGGCACTTGAGATGATACGTTCCTGGTACCAAGATAATGATTGGGATGTTGAGGCTTGCTTAAAAGGGGAGTTTGTAGGAACTTGATCTAGGAGAATGCAAACTAAGACAGACTGTATGAGGGCTTTGCAAACGTGTTTTTGTGCATAAACACCAGAGAGAAGGATGCCCTTGAAGAGCAGATGATCAAATGTGAACAGGCTAGTTCTGAGTAACTTGACACTGAAAATTAAAAGATTTGAGACAATTCACAACGGAGATTTGGAACAGCTGTCTGTAAGTTGTTGTTCAACAAAAAAAACCCCACCATCTTGATTCTTTGCTAAGTTGTGTTTGATCTTTTTACTAAAATAACATGAATTTTGTACCCTCAAGAAAGAGAGCTAGGCTTTACAACCCAAGTGGTCTCTCATAATAATTTTCATTCAAACACAATGGTTTAGATAAATACTCCAAGATAAAGAAATATTAGGGAAAGAAAAGACTTACCTTTTGCCAACAGCCACTCACCTACTTAACTCTCTGTGTGTTATAGCAGCATTTCTGTAGTCTTTTACACAGGTATCATGACAATAAAAAGGAATCAAGCAGTATTAATATGATGTTTCCAGGGAGAGCACTGGAACAGGCTGCCCAGGGGGGTTGTGGAGTCTTCTTCACTGGAGACATTTAAGACTGGCCTGGATGTGTTCCTGTGTGACTTGGTCCAGGTGATCCTGCTGTGTCAGGGGGATTGGACTAGATGATCTTTTGAGGTCCCTTCCAATCCCTAATGCTTCTATGATTCTATGATCACTTTTCAGAAATGCATAGTCATAATCTCTAGGTGATCTAGCAGGGGAGTTGGAAGCGACTTCTGAAGATAATCTAGTCCAACCCCTAACATTCAGTGACTCTGTGATATTAAAATTTCCAGCTAAAGAATTGTAACTTCAGAATTAAAAGTGATTGTTACTACAAATAGGATTTTATGCCAAATTGTGGAGTTAATATTAACTTAAGAATTCTCCTGTTTTCCCAGAGTGAGTACTTTTTTTAAAATATACAGTGTGAAGTTCTGTACACAGGATATATTACATGCATTGCCAGAATCATCATCCCAAGTTGTTTAAAAAGTTAGACTGATCTCTTAAAATGGTTTACTAAGCAGCTAATATACCCACTCAAAGAACCCCGAGAAACCCTGTGCATGTATCAGATAAGCTTGTAAAACGATACCTAGGTACGGCACCTAGAAGCATGGGAAGAAAGAGCCTTCAACATAGCTGTAAACTGAACTGTGCTTCAGTGTGGGTTTTGTAACTTCTGGTGTTTTCAGAGCAAGTTACAATATTTCCGGGAGATGCCTTGGGATTATTGGGAAATATTGGTGAAAGGAATACCTCTCTTGTCAGAAACAGGAGTGCGCTAGGAACTTTGGAGTTTGAGATACAATAGTATTACTAGTGTTCAAGCCCTATTCTTACCAATATGTTTTTCTGAAAATAAAAAGCTAAATAAGCTAAATCAGGTTTGGAATAATTTTTGGAGCTGGGCTGTGAAATATCTGCATTATAATGAAGTTTTACTGTTTCAGTTAGTATGAGAAGCAAAGATGTGTCTTCAGATAAATGATTAGAAAAACATTACAGGACAAACTTAGGGTTTGAAGTACAAAAGACTATTTCCAAATGTATTCGCAAATTGCAGAAATGAACTCCCTTGGTTGACAAGTGTCTTGGTCTTTGATACCTTCATGCTGCAGTAGGGCAAGAAGGGGTAGTCAGAAAGTTGCTACATACCAGCTGTCTTTTACTGCAGTATTTTCAAGGTACAGTGGAGCTGTACTTTTCTTTTAGGCTTAGGATTTGTCATATTTCTTACATTGTCAACATTTAACCAAGTTCTTTCTTAAAGTGGCTTTTTTAGAAACCAAAAGTTAAAACACATCTTGAACATGTGAAGACATTTAGAATTGATGCATCATTCCTGCACACTTAAGAAGTTCATTGTGTGCCCTGTAATTTCCTGTATGTCTTCCTTCCACCAGAGGTTTCTTAATATTTATTTAAATAAATTTTCACTTGGCTTCTTCACCTGTTTCTTTGGCTACCTCATAGCACGTGTGGTTGCTGCTAGGTGCTCTGATTTAATTTTTGGCTAAGATCCCAAATTTTTAACAAATGGGGGTTTTTTGCAGAGTAGAGTGAATAGAAGCAGTTACTTCTACCGTTTATTTGAGTAAATTTCCTAGAATATAGGAATTAATAAAGCAGTAAAGAACAAACCTCTGAACAAAATTTTTAGAAGCTGGGGTATAAGCCCTATATTAGCATTTAAACTGGTGTAAAATGTGTTCTGTTTCAATTTAGTTGTTTCATCTAAGTTGAAAATTTAGTTTTGTCTCATCAAACTGTCAGCTCCACTGTAGTTGAGATTGAGTAATCTTTACAACTTTAAATTGTGCCTTTTTTAGGGAACACAATTCTTGGGTAATTAATGGTTCATTTCAACTCACTGTTATCAGGGTTTGGAAGATAGTTCACATTTGGAAAATTTTGATCCAAAGATCTTTATGGCTAAAGAAAAAATCCTGGCTGTAGTGAGGCTGATGCTTCCCAAGTACAAAACTGTTTTAGATGTTCAGACCTTTGAAATCTGTCACTAAATGTCTTTTTACACAGGTACATAAAACACCCATTGTTCTTTTGTACCTTCAGGATTCATTACAGAGTTAGAGCTGTTGTCCAAATAGACAAACGTGTTTACTAAGGTGATCTTCAGTTCATCGTTTTTCACCCGAAGCTTCTCAACATTTCAACATTTCTGCCTTTTTGGATGGAGTACTGTATTACTCTTTATAGAGGGAGAAAAAGAAACTCCCAAAACCATAAACCCCAAAAAAGTTCTTTTTATTTCTCCTGAAAGAAATTCTAACTCGTCCCATCAAGATCTTCAGACATGTTCCTCTTGTCTTTATTCACCCAATTTTGTTTTAGGAGTAAGGTGTATGTAAGTGGAGGGGACAGTGAAGACACAAATGAGGCTCTCTTGTCTTCCTTCTGGAAGCCACCTCTCAACCCCTTTCTTACTGGTTAGAAAAAGGTGAGGTAGAAGGTGGATGTAAGGCTACCTGGGAAGATAATTTTTAAAAATTCCTCCTATCAGTAAAATATTTCTGATAGGAGGAACCAGTACTGGTCTGACCTAAGTAACTTTTTCTGGAACAGAGAATGTCTTTGTGGAGCTCTTTAGGTTTTCCAGGGTTGAACTTGAATTGGGCAAGATCAGATAAGTTGGGTTCAGATGGTTTTAAAGAAAACATCTACAGCTAACCAGGACAAGAACTGAGGTGAAATCCTGCATCTCTGTAATCCTGTTAACGTAGCCTCTTTAAGTGTAATGTTATTCCTGAGGGAGAGCTATGACAAGTTGTAGCTGGTCTGCAGATTCTGTAAACATGGTAGTAGTAGCTTTTCTCCTCTTTTTGCCCATGTGAGACACTCCTGTGAGTGCAGTTCTGTGATGTGAGCTGACTGAAAGTTGCTGCTAATGGAAAAGGGAGGTCTTGCTCTCTTTGGGTGCTTCCATGCCCTGAATGGTCTACCCTTCCTCTGTGCCAGCTTTAGCATTCATCTAGTCTATGTAAACCAGGTGTGCTACTAAAGTATTCACTTCTTGAATTGGTTCTTCTTCTATTGTCACTGACTTGACCAGACCTACAGTGCAGTCAGGGCTAGCTCCAGGTAGAGGACTCAGGGATGGAAAAAAGATAAGGTGTGCAGGACTCATGCTCTCTCCCTTTGACAAGAATGAACTGAAATGGCCATACATTTGAAGTGGTTTGGGTTTTGGTTTGGTTTGGGGTTTTTTTTAAAGCACATGTGCTTGCTTTTTTTGCATAATAAGCAGGAAGATAATTTCTTGCAATAGTCTAGAAAATGGTAAGGAAAGGGAATAAAAACCAGAAAGACTTTTAAAAAGAATATATTATTAATAATTTATTGAGGGGGGAAAAAAAGTTACAAATAAACATTAACTAACACACACTAAAAAAATCACACTAAGTTGCTTTTATTCCAGGTAGGATTGTGAGACCTCACCCGCACTACTGCATCCAGTTCTGGAGTCTCCAACATAAAAAGGACATGGAACTGTTGGAACATGTCCAGAGGAGGCCACAGGGATGATCACAGAGCCAGAGAATGTCTCCTGTGAAGACAGGTTGAGGGAATTGGTGCTGTTCAGCCTGGGGAAGAGAAGGTTGTAGGGGACCTTATAGCAGCCTTCCAGTACCTGGAGAGGGACTTCTTATGGAGGACTGTAGTGATAAGACAAAAGTGAGTGTCTTCAAGCTAAAAGAGGGCAGATCTAGTTTAGATCTTACAAATAAATTCCTAACCATGAGGGTGGTGAAGCACTGGAACAGGTTGCCTAGAGAAGTTCTGAATCTTAAACCATTGTCCTGGTTTAAGGCACTTCTGAGAGTGCCTGCTGCCCCAGGGACTGTACCTGTGTGCCAGTGGGGGGAAATGGTTGTGTCAGACAGCCAGTGGCATGCTCTTCCCCTGACATCTGCCCATCTCGTTGCCTCTGGAGACCTGGCATGCCTGGGCTGTTCATTTAAAACTCAGCCCATGTGTTGGACTGTTGCCACCTCATGCCACAGCTGCTGCTGCTGCACCACACCACCTCTCTGGCACCGACTGCTGCTCCAGACAGGTTCACACTTTTCAGTCTGGTATCTCTGCTTGGGAACCTGTTTTTTTCTACTCTCACTCCGTTCACGCTGCTCACTTTTCATCTCCATGGCACTTTCCCCAGTGCTCCTACATATCTTTGTATTGCTGTTGGTATTGTTGTTGTTACAGCTATTACTGTTGAAACTGTTTTAGTTTCCAACCTCAGCAGAGGCCTGAGATACTTCTTTTTCCTTCCCTCAGGTAAAATGGGAGAGCCTGTCCTGTAATTTAGCCAGTCCTAACCAATCAGTGACAACTCTCCCTGTCAGTCTCAAAGGCCGGACTAGATGGGGCTCTGAGCAACCTGATGTAGAGGGAAATGTCCCTGCCTGTGACAGGCAGAATGGAACTAGATAATCTCTAAAGTCCCTTCCAACCTAAACCATTTTGTGATTCTATAATTTCTGTTCTTAATTAGCTTGTTTATTGAGTCTATACACACAGACATTCCCTGTAATTACAACAAAGCACTAACTTTGTCAGGGCCTCACCTCAGTCAGGCTTGGATACACAATGAAGTTGTTAAAGCTAGGAAGAAAACTGTAAATCTGGGAATTAAATTTTTTAATATTTGAATTATACCTTAGAATTATATTAGTGTAAGAAATAGATGCTCTTCAAGTGTACATGTATTCTCTTGGGTCCTTCAGGACTAAAGCTTTGGCAGTTGGAGATCCTCTAAACCATGAGCATGCTTAAAGTTTGAATGGTTTTGATATTTGTAGAAACCAAATCTAAGTGTTATTTCTGGTTCTCTTGTGATTATATGCAAAAGTACTGATAGTATACTTAAAAAAATTCAGGTATTTCAAACAAAAAAATTTCCTGAGCTATCTTCTTTCACATTTTGTTTTGCTCTAAATCTATATTTAAAATGTGTTGCATTGATCAAGAACTTGTTTACGTTAAAATATTCGCTGCTTTTTCCCCTTTCTTGTTTTTGAGAAAACTTTTAATATGTTGGTGTGTCTAGATCAAGTAATCTCTTCCTTAGTGTATTCCTGCAAGTGTCTTAATTCCAGAGCTTCATCGCTATAGAGATCAAAGCAACAAAAGGGCCTTTCAAAACTGAAGGTCAGGAAGAATTGTTTTGTTCAGTTTCAGCTATTAAATTAAGATATAGTGCTTTACTTTTTCCTGTCTGTGAAAAATGGTTATCTGTTGGCCAGGCTTCTCAGATGTTTAGTGCTTAAAGGGTCAATTATCTTTAAAAGCATAAAGTAAACAGAGTGCTTAAAATATCAGGAGCTCTTTCTCTAATCTGGGATCTCAAGTGTGTCAATTTTTTTTTATCAGCTGCAGGTACTTCCACTGGGAAAGTGTTCAGTATGTCACAGCTGCTGTAGAGAAAGGGTACTCTCTCAACTCTTATAGTCTCTTAGTTCCTTTTTTTTTTATATTTTCAAAAGGCTGCATTGTCTGTTTTTCTGCTGGTTAGGAATGTTTTCAAATAGATTGCTGGCTGTAGAGTTGCTGTCTTTGTGTCATTTGTATGAAATCCTTAACTCTTTCAGAACAGGGACTGGGAATCTGTTACCTTTTCGGGGGATTTTTGTTTTGTTTTTTCATGTTATGCATAGTGAGTATGATAGTCATGGATGCTCCTTTTCCCTTTCACTGATCCAGTGAACCTGTGACTATTAAATGATTCCAGAAAACATCACTGGAAGGTGTTGGGAATACATTTGTTTCCTGTGTTTTCTAGCCTACTGAGTTTTTTCAGATGCTGTGTATTAGGGAAGGACTTGAATATCTGTGCCTTCCAATTTCAGAATGAATGTTCTAAGAACTGAGGAGTGAGAAATAGTTGCCATTGCACTGGGCATGGACTAGCAGGTTTAGTCCGAGAATGCATCTCAGTAGTGGCAAAATCTGTAGTAGAAATATTGGGTTGTGTATTTGTAGTTGTGAAATACTGAGTTGTTTGTTGCTGCTGAAATGGTGTTTTTCAATATGATAGGTTCCTTTTGCTTTAGAATTAAACCGCAAACACAGGATTTTAGAGTAGTCTCAGGAATGCAGTTTAGCAGAAAAGTGAGAGATCACACTGTGAAACTTCTGTGATTCTTTCTCTTTTTTTTCAGTATAGGCCTTAGTTTTCTGTATGGCTAATGTATTTTTTAAAAACCCAAAGTGCTACAGAAAGCTAAGAGTTGAAAATTCTCTTCCTGAAACTGAGTCTTTACTCAGCTCTTCAGTGTTTGTTTATAGTTGCAAAGCTGACAAAAAGCATGAGTATAACACCTCCTGAAAGGTGGTTGTGTTTTCATATGGCTGGAACATTCCTAAATCAGTCGTGTCTTCTGAGAATATTGATACATGATAGATCTAAGCATGCATATTTGTTGAAAACTGTTTTAAAATGCCTTGTACCTGTTCTTTCGGAAGAGTTTCCTTTTTTTACCCTTGTCACTGTTTAAAGAAGGAAGAAGGAAAAAAGCTTCTTGAAATGTTTACATTTTGAACAAAGCTGTAAGAATTATTACAACCTTTCATTTAACTTTTACTCTGAATTGATAGCTTGAGACTTTGCTGCCATCTCTAGTTTCCTGATGAAATTTATCTTGAGCTGCTCTTTGGTCCTAATAAGACAAATTTTGACAGATTTTTTTGACTGACAGCCTTTCCAAGTTTGTTTTGTAAAGCCTGTAATAGTGAAGAAAATAGCTGTGTCCTGTGTTCATTTCCTTTAGAAAATATTGGGAGTTTCTCTAAAGATAATTTCATTGCTTCATCTGCAGATACAGCCGTAGTCAGTAAGCAGACTTTCAGTGCTTCTTACTCTCATTTTGGCTGTTAAAAATTTGCAAGTCACGCTCCTGTTTCTGTTTTTTCAGTCTTACAGTACCTTTACATTTTTAATCTTAGCTGTGATTATAAGAGATGTTTTAGAAATCTTACAGCTTCGTTTTAGAGATTTATATACTCTCTTACACCACTTTTTTGCATATCTGTCTTGTAAAAAGTGGTTTTATTCATCTTCCTCCCTACATCTCTGAGCACCTTTGGAGTATCTTGGAATATCTTGAAGAGACAATTATACTGAATCTGACTCTGCATTCTGTGTTGGTTGGTCAATGAATACAGAACAGTTGTATTTTTTGCTAGTCACTTCAGTGCCAATATTTTACTTCCCAATCGAGTGTCAATGTACCTTAATTTTTTTTAAGGTTTCTCTACCAGTTTTCATTCTTTGAGCATTTATTTTATAGTATGAAGCTCTTCAGTAGCTCTGCCAAAGTTTCTTTCTGGCTTGTCTTTTCCTCATTTTGCTCTTTGTTTGTTTTTCATATCAATACTTCTGTATGCTGTTTCACGCTGTATCTGCTAGCCTACACTGACATCTCACTTATTTTTCTTCACTGGCTTCCCAGCCAACCATAGGATGTCAGTTTTTTGTTCCCACAGAAAGTGGTTCATTGTGGAAACCAAACTACAATTTCAGTTTCTTAAATCAAAACTAACAAAAAGCTTCTCTAGACCTCATGGTTACAAGAACCTTTGAAAAATTGTCATTATTACAGTTTTATTGTTGAGTCTAGAGTTAACTGCACAGCATAGAGTGGCTTTCTGGATGGTTTTCCTTTAGAGGTAGTGGTACAGAGCAACCTGTTCTGTCTCCTGAAAATCCTGAAGACAGATTTTTAATTAGTTATTTAAAAAAAAAATTCTCCCTAATTGTTCATAATTGTAGAGGAAAGAGCTTTTCTTTCAGCAGGTTGACTTGTCTTCAGCAGCATGGTTATAACAAAGTCTTGTGGATTCACTGCTCCTAACTAGCATTCAAGGAAGACAGGTAGTTCTCTGCACTCTAATCATGTCCCTGTGAGCATGTGTGGAAGAAGGGCTTTTACCTGCTCACTTCTAACCAGGGCGGAATAGGATCTTGGCCTTCTTGATTGGGTAGGTATGCTTCCCTGCCCAGTCATTTTAGGAGAATCATAGAATTGTTCAGGTTGGAAAAGACACTTGGGATCATCCATTCCAACCATCAACCCTACTGTACAGGTTCACCCTAAACCATGTCCCCCAACACTGTATCTAAGCAATTTTTAGACACATCTAAGGATGGTGACTCAACCACCACCCTGGGAAGCCCATTCCAGTGCCTGCCCACTGTCTCTCTGAAGAATTTTTTTCCTGACAATCTAGATTTTTTCTAGCAATATAGAACAGAAGGATTTTTCAGCACACAAGCATCTCTGGCTTTGGGAGGAGTGATCCTCAAAGAATTAAAAAATATGTTTCTTTATTTGCCTCTCTGCTAATTTGTTAGCTGCTGCTGTTTTACAGGACTATTCTTGATATTTCAGGAAATGCTTTCCTACTGCTCATATTTTGAAGATCCTTTTACTTCTAGAAATACCATTCTCTGAAGGGAAGGAGAAAGTTGTAGCTCTGAAATCTGAAACTAGCATGTTTGCTGCAGGAGTGTGTGTCTTCTATGGAAGATGTTATGCCAGTAAGCTCATTTGAAGGATTGGTTTTTTTCGTTTGTTCTTGAACTTTATCCACATCAGAATGGTCTACTTGTTAAATTCCCTTTTTTCCCCCGTGTTCCTTCACTTCTAGTAAACATATTTACATTCTTCTGTCCTATCATCATAAATGCTATTTGGAAATTTGCTCTTTATAAATCTGAAGAAGGTATGCTGTTCTTTAATAACTTGCAAAAATATTTTGATCGGCATTCTTGGAGTGGCTCCAATGCACTGATGGGCACTAGATCCAAATTCATATTTGATCAAGCAATAATTGTTTTTCTTGTTTGAAGTTAAGATCCTGGGAAACATGCAAAACCTCTGTATTCTTGTCATCTTTAATGCATGTAGGCTGAGTTGGTGTGGTCAGTGTCTTGCTAAGCAGCAAATTTTTGATACGGCATACGTAATGTCTGTAGTGGGAGTGAGAAAGTGGACAGTATGTGATCTAATCTGAAAGTACCCTTTTTTTTTTTTGTTGGGTTTTTTATGTCAGTTTCAGGTTTGTTTTTTTTCTTGTATAGAATCATTCAGGTTGGAAGAGACCCTGGGGATCACTGAGTCCAACTGTCAGCTCTACTCTACAAGTTCACTCCTAAACCATATCCTCCAGCACTACATCTAAGCAACTTTTAAACACATCCAGGGATGGGGACTGAACCACCACCCTGGGTAGCCCATTCCAGTGCCTGACCACTGTTTCCATAAAGAATTTTTTCCTGATGTCTAGTCTAAACTGCTGAAGTTGAAGCCATTCCCTCTGGTTCTGTTGCTAATTACATGTGAGAAGAGACCAGCACCAACGTGTCTACAATGTCATTTCAGATAGTTGTAGTGAGCAATTAGGTCCCCCTTGTTCTCCCTGCCCCTGTTCCTCTATAAAATGCATACTGTTACCTCCTCTTTTCTAACAGGTTGGTTGGGAAGGGCTGTTACTCAGTATTAACAAATACAATCAGGTTAAAATCAAACAGGTCCATTTTGCTGATACAGTTTGTAATGATATGTTGTCCAAAAATGTCAGTATATTTATGAATGTTTGATGCCGTTCAGAGTGGACTGAATAAATCATGTTGGGTTCTCAGTATTTTGTTGGCGGTTCCTTGCACATAAAAATTAATTAGCACATGTTTTTTCATCACTTGCAATGTTTTCTTGATTTATGTTCTTGAGAAAATATCTCTAGTACTAGAAGGCTCTAAATTTCAGACAGTTGTCATAAAAGTAATTTAAATTATAGTCCATGTTCATTTATGTAAACAGTTTTTCATGTTTATGTAGTATGTGGATATCTAGCTACCTCTTGTAAAATGGCAATTATTGCCTTGTGAGGAAGTTATCAGCAGATAGTAGAAAACATTGACAATATTGCAAGTCCTTAATCTGTATCTTGTCCAGAAAAGAATTTGTGCAAAGTTAACTTTCAAAGATTTTTTACACTTCATAGTGAAGTGTACATAATGAAGTTAAAAAAAACCCCTTCCGATGTGTTCCCCAAACTCAGTGTCATTTTTGGATGGAAAAAATGGTGGAAAACATTGCTAAGCCACTCTCCATCATCTTTGCTAGGTCCTGGGGAACAGGAGAGGTGCCTAGGGACTGGAAAATAGCAAATGTTACCCCAATCTTTAAAAAGGGAAAGAAGGAAGACCCAGGTAACTATAGACCAGTCAGCCTCACCTCCATCCCAGGGAAGGTGATGGAACAATTTGTTCTAGAGACTGTCTCCAGGCACATCAAGGACAGGAGGGTCATCAGGGACAGTCAGCATGGCTTCACAAAGGGAAAGTCATGCTTGACCAACCTGATAGCCTTTTATGAGGGTGTAACCAGGTGGATGGATGATGGCAGAGCCGTGGATGTCATCTATCTTAAGTAAGGCTTTTGACACAGTGTCTCACAGCATCCTCGCAGACAAACTGAGGCAGTATAGTCTAGATTTTCAGNTGGTTGTAAGCTGGAACATAGGAGGTTCCACATCAACCTGAGAAGGAACGTCTTCACAGTGAAGATGACGGAGCACTGGAACAGGCTGCCCAGGGGGGTTGTGGAGTCTCCTTCATTGGAGGCATTTAAGACCTGCCTGGGTGTGTTCCTGTGTGACTTGGTCTAGGTGATCCTGCTGTGGCAGGGGGATTGGACTAGATGATCTTTCGAGGTCCCTTCCAATCCCTAATGATTCTATGAATGATTCTTGCAGAAAGGAGAACACTGTAAAGATGGCACTTTCTAGCCTTATGAATGGAATCCTTTCTCCTTAAGGTAGGAAATGGAAAACCAATTGAAAATACAGAATAAATTTTTAAAATGTTCCTCAACCATTAATAATAATGCAGTTCACCTGTGTCACCTGTGAGCTGTGTAACTGAATTATATGTTCTGGTTTTGGCCATAGCATGAGCTGTTTTTGGCTGTGGTGTTTGATGTGGAGTATCATTTCCATAACAAATCTGGGGATCATCCTCTTGTTATTCATAGGGAAGGTAGGTATAGAGAAGACTATGTTTATTTTGCATTCCAGAGGGAAGAAAAAAAGCAAGGTTTGCATATGAGGGGGTATACAGGAGGTATACAGTTCTTTGAGTTTTGTTTTAACCTGAAAATGAGGAAAGGGTCTTTGTATGGAGTTTCCATTGAGTATTAGGAATGGGATCTCCATTTGTTGTGGACTGGTTAAGGTGGCAGTTCTAGACCTGTTCAGTGGCCTCTTAATTGAATGTGGAGTGAAAAAGCAGGTAGTAGCTGTGACCATCATTTTGTCTGGTTCTTAGTAACATATCACCATGTCTTCATGTAAAACTAAATGAACTTGGTTTTTGCAAAGCAGAATGGACTTGAAATGAATGCTTGGACAAACTGATTAAAGAAAATTTTACCTAGCTGCTGCAAGTCCTTATTTTAATTAGTACATTAACTTCTGAAATACAGCCTAAGCTTACTCAAGGGAGTTTTTATAATAAGCTGATAACTGTCTGTGGCGTAAAAAAAGAGCTTGCTAATTTGTTTATTTTTAATGCACAAGCATAGCATAGTTTTTAGCATGTTGGTGAAGAAAAAAAGTTATGTAAAAACTGCTTAGCAGTAAATCCTTCTTTTAGTATTTCACCGTGCTCTAGCTGTGAAAGTGCACACAGTACAGCCTAGGAACTTTTTTGTACTTGTAGCTGTACAGAAGTAGCATTTCGGCAGAAGGCTGTGTCAGATTTATCATCTGCTACCTTGCCTTTCAGCACCAGCCTGGGTGTGTGCTTCAGTTCTCTTCTGCTATTCAGTTGTTGTCAAGACTGAGCTTTGTCTGTACCCAAACTTTTACTTAATCCAAAATGTAATTAGTTGTTGGCTTGTGGGAATGTGATTCAGTCCATTTATAGGACTTCCTCACTCTAGCCTGTCCAAAGGAGAGAATTACCTGCTGAAATACTTCATGTTGTTCTGTCCAGTCAAAAGATGTCAGTTTTGCTCTTTGTTGGTACCTATTATTCATATGGAATATGCTGCTGAGTTTTATCTTAATTTGTATGTTGCCTGTGCTGCTTTAAGATGAACGAAAAAAATTGAGTTTTCCCCAATATCTCCAGTGCATATGTCTTTGAAGTGTATTCACGGCTCTTATGGGTTATAAGGTATAAAATCAAATTAAAACTTTGAGCTTTTATATTGTAACAAACTAAAGGGACTGTTATCTGAGGTTTAATGGCATTGAGTTCATCATTAGGCTTTTTGGCCTGATGAAAGTTCACTTTAAAGGGATGAAGTTCTACATTAAAAACATAACAACCCTACTTAATATTTTTCCCTATCAAATTTGCTTGAGTCGTATAATGTGCTTTATAAAATCGTTGCTTAGTTTCAGCTGCTGCTTGAATAGACCTGTCCATGAAAATTATGTTTGTCTGTTAAATGGTATTGATTTAAGGATACATTTAGACCAAGGATCTTGCCCAAATTCTGATTTCAGAAGACTAGCTGAGCCTTAGTTGTTGGCTGTGATTAACTTTTTTTAATTATTTTGTTATTATTTATTTAAAACCTAACATGTACCCTAACTTCACATGTTGAAAATGATGCTACTTTTTTGAGCAATAATTTAGTAGTGTGCTTCAATAAAATCTACAAACTCATGCTCGAACCTCATGTCTTAAGGTAGTTACTACTTAAGGTAGTTTTTGCAGCAATGCAAAAAACATAGCAATGCAAAACTTCTCACCTCATGAGTGTTTTGACATAAGCTTTTTCAAATAAAGTCTGGCAATTTCAGAGTCTCGTTAACTCTGTGCAGAGCTCATCAAGCATGGTTACTCTTAATCAAAACTGGGGAAAAGTGGGGACGGAAAGTGTGGTGGTACTTTCGTTTGTCGTTTGTCTTATGCGTGGTCAGTGCACCAGCCCTGACTGGTAGACACTGGAGTTTGACTGATGCCCTGTGTACTGATAGAATTTGGACTTTGATGTGGGGCTTTACAATAGTACTGTTTTCGACAACTTAGAGTGTATTTTGCCTGTGAAGGGGCCTCTATTGTACAGCTTAGAGCTTCTAATGTTCTTTATGCAACTTTTTCAATGCTGCTGTAAGAAGACCACCTAAGTCTTTAGAGCAGGAGAAGAGTCGGAGATTGTGATTTCAGCGTATCCATAGAAGAATTTTCTGCTCCTTCTGGCCATTTGTGTGCATTTGAGTGAACACTGGGGTTTGGATTGGTGTTTCATTTTTATTTTTCTTTCAAGAGTCTGGCAAATTTGTCCAAGATGTCATCGAGACCTTACTTGCTAAAACTGGTGGAGAAACCCCAACCCGCTACATATGGTTATAATAAAAATAGTAAAAGTAAATATTTAAGAATTTCATGAGTGGTCTTAAAGACACTTAAACAACTTAAAAAAAAATCATAGGACAAGAAAGCTATAGATATCAATATTTAAATTTAAGGTCTTAGGAATCTTTGAAATTGGTTATAGTGGTGCTTTAGATTCAATATGCAAAACTTTGAGGATAAGTACAAAGAAATTAAGAATGTATAAAAGAACAAGCAAACATGCTCTAGAGAATGCAATTTAATTTAAAGTGTAAAAAGCCCTTTTCTCATTAAGAATTAGAATTTTTTGGGGAAAGTATGAAAAACCAGTGATTGGTACATTCCAGTCCATAATGATTCTATGATATAAGGTTGATGCTTCAGAAAAATAATTCTAAGACTTCTTGTAGCAGCTTTTAAATATACAACTGATGCGTTATTTATGTGTGTGTTTGGTAAATGAAGCACTTAAAACTTTAGAGCTTCTGTAACAATGTGAAAATGTATAAATTTTTTTTAACAAACCAAAACCCTAGTTTAAAATCAATGTGTAACTTCTCAGCATGATGGGGTTTTTTTATTCTTTAAAGGGACAGAGCAGAAATCCTGGCCAAGTGGATTTAGGAACTCAGGGTTTTAAGTGGGGCATATTCCTGCCTAGTTCCGCTCAAGAGCGTGTTTGCACTTGCTACAGAATGAGAAACTGGGAGAACAGAAGTTGGAATTGGAAGCAGCTGAGGGAAAGATTCCTGTCAGGAGTGAATGTGGGAGGAAGAAGGAGAGAAAATTATGAATAGAGTAGGTTAACAAGAAGAAAGGAGTAAAGAACTGTATTTTGAAAAATGAAATTGAATAACCAACTAGAGAAGGACATTTGTGACTGCAGTCTACAAGGACAGAGAAAATAGGTTGACAGAGGAAAAAAGAGCAGCAGGTAGAAATTAATTTACAGGTTAATAACACAATATTTGTAAAGATCAGAGGAACGTAGGGCAATGAGGATGATGAAGGAGGTGGAGCACCTCCCTTATGAGGAGAGGCTGAGGGAGCTGGGTCTCTCTAGCTTGGAGGAGTCTGAGGGGTGACCTCATTCATGTCTATAAATATGTGAAGGATGGTTGTCAGGAGGATGGAGCTGGGCTATTCTCAGTGTCATGTAGTGATAGGACGAGGGGCAATGGGTGTGAGCTGGACCACAGAAGGTTCCACATCAACCTGAGAAGGAACTTCTTCCCAGTGAGGGTGACAGAGCACTGGAAGGGGCTGCCCAGGGGGGTTGTGGAGTCTCCTTCATTGGAGGCATTTAAGACCTGCCTGGATATGTTCCTGTGTGACTTGGTCTAGGTGATCCTGCTGTGGCAGGGGGATTGGACTAGAAGGTCTTTCGAGGTCCCTTCCAATCCCTAATTATTCTATGATTCTATGAAAGGTTATGGAGAAGAAGTAGCTAATGCCTGAGAAGGTCTAGGGAAAGAATGGAAGTGGGATGAGAATAGTGGAAGACAAGATTAAGATTATTAGTGAGGTGATAATCAGACATGAGAGAGACCATTTTAGTGAAGTGGAGTAGGCAGAAGGGTGTAAAGATTGATTCATGAGCAGGGATGGAATGTTTAACAAGGTTATTGCCATTCTGTCTCCCATATGTGGTAGCTTTTATGTAGTATGTTTCTTAATTGCAGATTTCTTTTTTTATTTGTGTGTCATTTAGCCACATGAGTAAACAGATTAGAGGTTATTAGTATGTCAAAGTAAACTGAATTAAAATGTTGGCTTCAGAAACTGTACTTTGAATGCTCAATATATTCCATGTTAATATTAAGATTCTGAATCATGTGGATTTCTTTTTAGCTACACACTGGTACTTCTATTGTCTTCTGAAAAGAATTTCTTCACTTCTTACATTTCTTTGTGTTATTAACATTCCCACACAATGCACATAAGTCATTGGTTTAAGGAAAAAGAAATCAGTTAGTATTGCAAACTGAAAATTATTCATGACTTAAAACTAGCAAGTGTGACTCTTTCCACCTTTCCTGTAGTGTGAATACTGTAAACAGAGTGGCTTTTTAAATCTGCTGGCCAGGCTTGAATGGATTGCGTAGCAGTCGGTACGTTGTTGTTAAACTGGCCATGATTTTCTGCATCGTATCATTGCAGTCTCCTTGAGTAAGGGTGGAGTTGTACAAGGTTACTAACAAACAGAATTCAGCTTGCAGTGCGCTGCTGTTGTCGATGATAAGTTACAGGGAAAGAGCACTTGATTAAACATTATTGAAAGGATGTTGCCATATAGAAATAGCCGTTTTGTAAACATGGAAATTACTTTCAACTTGGAAGCTGTTTCTCTATGAAAGAACGTTCTGTGTGGATGTAACAAAAAAAATTAGCCATTGCTTATGTAGTGTGTTTGTATACTAGCTTAGCAGAAACCAAGCATTGTCATTTTTACATTCCCTTCTTAAAAGTATGCAAGATACTGTGATGACACCCAGTTTTCCATGACTGTTTGGACTTACATGATGTCTATCGCTGGCAAAGAAGGTTCCAGTGTATGGATGTAGTCACAGGATGGGGTTTTTCTGTCAGTCAGATAGTTGTTTATATTCAGTCCACAATAGGATATGGTGCTCTGTTCCTCCTCCCGGTGGATTTTTTTTTTTTCTGTCTTTTATGCTGCTGGAAAGAAGCAGGGGGTTGTCACTTCTGCCTCAAACTGGAACATAGGAGGTTCCACATCAACCTGAGAAGGAACTTCTTCACGGTGAGAGTGACAGAGCACTGGAACAGGCTGCCCAGGGGGGTTGTGGAGTCTCCTTCTCTGGAGATGTTCAAGACCCGACTGGACAGGTTCCTGCGTGACTTGGTTTAGGTGATCCTGCTGTTGCAGGCGGATTGGACTAGATGATCTTTCGAGGTCCCTTCCGATCCGTAATGATTCTATGATCCTATGATTCTATGAAACTAATAAGACTGGAAATGCTTAATGTATTCTATAGTATGAATGCAGTACAAACCCACTGGCTGCTGGCCTGTTTGAGTGTCTGAAGATTTGTAAGTGAGAAAAGGAATATCCTTATAAGCCTTTGTTGCTGGGGCAGGTTTTTTTCCTATATGGTGACCCATCATAGTATAGAGGCAGAAGGACGGGTAAGTAAGATCTGTGTTGCATTGTTCCTTTGGCAAAACAAATGATAAACCTTGAAGACAGGTGAATAAGGTTTTGGGAATGGATGAGTTATGCTGTGTATGCTCAGTACATGTATGCTGCTAGGTCACTGCAAACATAAAGTAAAATTGACTTCATAGCATCTTCCAAATTAAAGGGCCCTTGAGAGGTCTTTTGTTTTGAGCAGTTTGGATGGACTGCTCAAGGCCTTGTCCAGCCGAGTCTACAAAAGGATGGAGAACCTAATTTCCCTGTTCCAGTGTTTAATTATTTGACTGGGGAAAATTGTTTTTCTTATATTCATGTGAAACTTAAGCAGTTTCTCTTTATGATAGTTTCACCATGCCTTTACTGTCTTACCTCAGCAAAGAACTTTTTCTTTCGAACAAAATAAATCATGATAGATGAAGGGCCAGCCAGTGATATGGTGTGTCTAGACTTCAAGAGGCCTTTGACACTATCTTCCCACAAGGTCTTTGCAGAGAAGCTAAAGAAATGTGGGATGGATGAGTAGACGGTAAGCTGGACTGAAAACTGAACTGCTGGGTCCAGAGGATGCTCGTCACTAGCACCAATTCTAGGTGGAGACCAGTAACCTCTGTTGTATCTCATGGAACGATACTGTGTCTGAACCTCCTCAACATTTTAATTAATGATCTGGGAAATGGGATAGAGTGTACCCTCAGCAAGATTGCAGATGGCACAAACTGGGAGGACAGGTCAGTGCATCAGAGGGTCATGCTCTCATCCAGGAGAACCTCAACAAGTTGGACAAAAGGGCTGGCAAGAACCTCATGAAGGTTCAACACGGGGAAGTGTGCAAAATCCTGTACTTGTAGTAGAATGACCCAATGCATCAGGACATGCTGGCAATGACCAGCTCAAAAGCATTTCTGCAGAAGAGGCCCCTGTGGTGGTCATGGTGGCTGCTAAGTTACGCATGAGACATCTGTTTGCCCTTGCCTGAAAAACATCTACTGGTATCCTGGGGAGGAGTGTTACTAGAAAGTTGAGGGTAGTGAGACGTAATGGGCACAAACTGAAACACAAGAATCTTTGTTGGAACATCAGATAATGGATTTTTTACTATGAGGATAATCAAGCTCGGAGAGTTTATGGCCTTCGCTGTCCTTGGAGATAATTAAAAGCTGATGGTCCTCAGCAGATATCTCTAGGTTTTCCTGCTTGAGCTGGGGAGGGAGCAAACTTAATGACTCTCAAATGTCCCTTCTACCCTGTGATCCTGTGTACGTGATATAGAGACATAGATTGTACATCTCACGCTTTTATACTGTCCTCTGGCAAGTTTCCTCAGCAACAGGCTGAAGGCTTGAGCTCTTGTTGGATCCTACCCAGTTTTGCATGTGATGGATGCTTTTGATGTTTCTGAGAGTGGAGTGGCTTCTGATATTATATTCAGTGTCTTGCAGTTTATAAAAATAGTGTGAATGTAATGCATAGTTCTACGTGTTCAGGTTTGCAGTGACCAGAAATATGTTGAAAATCTGGCTGTAATACACCTTTTGAATTTGTCATTTAGTACTGCATGTTATCAGGCAACGCTTGAGAGCTCATATCCTTCAGAACCTAGGCGGGCACACATAACTTCCAAAATATTTGTAAAGGTTTCTTCTGATGACTCAATTCCTAATTGCTATGTATGTATGACAATAATTTCTCCCACAGAGTGGTGCTGTTGTGTTTAGCTCTGCAAAGCTAGTAACAGAACTGAAATAATTCTTTAAAATGTGCAAGACAGTAGAACCTACAGCTAAGATAGAGCCCAATGTTTTACTCTTTCGGAATACTATACTCCAGTTAACTTTTGTTATAATGGAAGCTGTAAGCGTGGACAAGGTTTGTGCGGAGTTATGTGCTGGTAAACCTAACTGTTGTTAAGGATTTAGTGGCTTCACAGCCTCCTCTCATTTTGCATTGCAAGTAGAAGCAAGAAATGAAATGTTTTTCAGAGTCGTTTCTCTGCATGTCACAGAAAATAGAATGAGCATGCGTGTTCCTCATAGGTTTTCCATGTAGACTTATGTGGAGAAAGGAGATCATAACAGTATATGAAACACCTGAGCATAAGGTGGTTACTTTTTCCCCTTTAGTCTCTGCTAAATTAATGTAGACATTTGACTAATTTATGGAAACACTTTTGCTAAAGCAGAAGTGAATATCCTTCTGCTCAGGAGTGGAAAAAAATGGGCTTAACTTAAAATCACTGTTTAATTTTGTTTAATTATAAAGTCAATTTCTCCTTACTACCCCTTCAAGTGACAGTGGAATTGAAACAGAAATGTTAAACTGGTGGGATGTTATTCTAACATTAAAATTTAGAGGTAGTAAGCTCAAGTCTGACAGCTGTTAGTCATCATTAATTGTTTTATTACCTGTAAAAACAGTGCCCAACTACTTCCAGTCTATAAGTAGTTGTCAGTCCTGCTAGTTCTTTTATAATATTTTTTAATCATTTTTCTTTTTTTCCCTTTCTTAATTATGAATCAAGACTTTTCCCTGAGAGGAGATACATTTCTTATGATGTTGTTTTACAGTAATGTGGCCATGAGTGATCGTAATAGAACTTTCTTTGCTTTTTTTTCTTTTCTTTGCGTGCTTTTCAGGTGTCTTCCCTTTCACCCTGTTGCATGCACTAAGTTCAGATCCTTTTTCTTTTTAAGATAGCGTCATATATTCTTCTTTGTCTGAGTTGCACCTTTCTGTCTGTAATGACATCCATGCAGTAGTCATGTTTAGTCTTCTCTGTTTTTGCCACGTTAAGTTGTGATTTTTAAGCCTTTCTCCTGTTACTGAGACATAGCAAAGACCAAAACATTGCCAAAGACCAAAACTAGTTTATTTAAATGCAGTTACAAAAAGGTATTAGATCTTGAATTTATCTTGCTGATTTAGCATGCATATGTGAGCTTTTACTTGAAGGTGATGTACTAAATAGTTAAGTTTGCTTGAATGCATGACCTCCTTTCATGTAAACTAAAGATCAGAAAGGCTTTCAAGAGTAGCATTAGTACATTTTTGCTAGGGTGTTGCTTAAGCTTTAAAATGTTTTGAAGAAACTGAGGCTTATGCAGTTATTTTTATGTTATTGCCTCTTAAAGGAACAAATCTTCAAATAGCTGTTAAATAGGCTAATAAGACTTATCTGGACTTCAACATTTTTATGCTATAAATAGATCTAAAGCCAGTCCTTGGCAGCAGGCTGCTTAACAGGCTTCTGTGTGGCTTTACAGCTAGAGCTGTGTATGTCTGGGAGACCCACCTGGTGAGTAAGCTCACTTTTTAAATGAACCTTTTTTTTCAATGGTGAAAGTAAATTTTATGGCCGTGGGAAAAGAGGGAGGGGGCTGAACCCATCTAGTCATTTTACCTCCTCTAAAATCTTCAAGTTACAACATGCCTTTGTTACCTGAGTAATTAATAAATGGATTGGCAAATATCCAAATATCTGTCTCTGAGTATACCACACTTTACACATCACAATTGATAGAATTTATAATTTCCTCAGTGGTTTGAAAAGTAAAAACTTGATGCATGTAAAAGAGCATAAAGGATCACTTGCTCTAAGCTTCCTACTCAGAAATAATTAACATAAAATACCCATCCCATAGTTAAAATGTACTTGAACATGTGTCCCAATTTAGGGCACAATGAAGATAACTGGAAAGAATGCTCTCAAAATTTGCTGCAGTAGAGTGGAAGATGAGAGATCACTTGGACTGTTTTAGGAACATAATTTAAATTTTTAGAGAAATGTTAAGATATTCACATGTCAGACTGAACCAGGTTTTTTTACTGAGAGATATATAATAATCTTTTTTGGGAGAGAATGATGCTGTTTCTGTCATGTAAATTATCTTACAAGCATTTGGTAAATAGGTCTTTAAAGAATGTATATTTAGACTCACTTCTGAATCTGTTTAAAATGAATACATATATATATATATATATGTCTGAAGTGCATCATAATCGTTCTCTATTATGCAGTATCCATAAAGACAAAACCCCAAGATATGCATTTGAGGTGATATTACTGTGCATGGTGATTGTTTGATGCAAAACAACAAGTCTTTGTTTTCTGCACAGGGCAGTGACAAATGGAGGCAGGAATTTCTTGAGGGACAAAGCAACTTCTTGATTAACAGTGCCAAGATTTCTGATTTAACTGTCAGGAGTATTGAAGCTTGTCAGTTATATGCTGTCTGTAAGCTGGTTTTGCTTTTGTACCTAATACTGGAATTTATTGTAGGAGCCTCTTACTTAGAAGTATTGGCTGCTTAGGACTTGAGGCATGTTTCTGATTTCCAACCCAGTCACACAGAGCTTTAATTTTAACCCAAAATTTACTGAAATTAATAGCTGGTAAACTAATAATGTCTCAACATGTTTGTGAGCTGAAAACCAGTATGGCAGTAAAAACCTATTTGGGATTTGTTTTTTTTAATCCATGTTTGTTTACGTAGAGAGTGTTACTAATGCAGCATGTATTTCCTCTGAAGTAATGTGTCTGGAGTTTAAGGAGGTTGCCATGATATTGATTAATGCCAGCCATTATATAGAAAATTCTGTTATTCTGTAATGAAACCCGTTCGTAACATAGCAAAGACTTTTAGTATTAGTAGATAAAGACCATTTCATGAGCACATTCCCCTTTCCAATCCTGAAAAATACCACTTTTGTGAATACAGAATAAAATAAAAAATTAGTTTCACTAATAACTGGAGAAGATATATCTGTGCTTTTACTTAGCACTTTAATTTTATGTTGAGCAAGATGTTTGTCATTTCTTTCTTGCAGTGTCCCAGGAACTCTCCGTACTTGAACCACATTAGATATTTTGTGAGTCTTGAACTTTTTAAGAAACATAGGACTATGTGTTATTTACTTTGTAAGTTTCCGTTCACACATTATTGTTACTTTCTCTGTACAAAATACATGTTCAAGAGAGTTTATCCTGAAGGTAGTAATGCTTTATAGCATCATAGTTGAAGTCATTGTAGTGACTTTGTTTCTTTAGTTTAAGGTTTTCTTTAAACCCAGGGTTTTGGCCTGAGCAGATGCGACTTAGGAATGACCAGGCCATTTTCAATTAAATGAAAACAGAAACGAAATAGTTTTCAATTCAGCTACCAGTGAGCATTGACTCTTAAATTAAAAACAAGAGCATTACTGTTGTTGATTACAAGCACAGTGGTGTAAGTTAGATACAGTGACAAACTTTTCGACAACTTTCTGAACCCTAAACTTTTCTACTTTGTAACTTTGCCTGTAACTGCTTTGCTTATTCCTTACGGATTTGTTAATTTTTCTGTTCAGAACTGGTAAACTACATAAAAGTAGGAGCAAATATGTACCAGGTAGTGACCAATCATTAAACATGTCTGCAATTCCTGTACATTTTCCAGGTAACTTTCCTTATGTGTGCTGTAATAATTGCTGTATCATATTAAACTAATCTCCATACATCATCTTCAACAGCTAAAATACATCTCAAAACAGTGATGAAATGCTTTTCTAAAAGCACAAATAAGTGCTTTTTATTATAACTGCTCTGCAGGAACTGTGACCTAAATGTCAGTCTGTTTAAAAAACACAACCAAAATCAACAAAAGAAATATCCCCCAAATGAAAACAAACACTCAAACCCCACAAGAAAACAAAACCTCAAAACCATACAACATACCAAACTACTACCTCCAAACTAATAAACATTTTGTGTTGAAAAGCCAAGTTCAGGTAAAGAAACATAATTTTGAACATGATGACCATAAGGAATATGTGCAGTTCTGGGCCCCTCAGCTCAAGAAGGACACACAATGTTGGAGGGAGTCCAGCACAGAGCAACAAAGATGATGAAGGAAGTAGAACACGTCACTTACGAGGAAAGGCTGAGGAAGCTGGGTCTCTTTAGCTTGGAGGAGACTGAGGGGTGACCTCACTGATGTTTGTAAATATGTGAAGGGTGGTTGTCAGGAGGATGGAACCAGGCTCTTCTCAGTGTCATCTGGTTATAGGACAAGGGGCAGTGGGTGTACGCTGGAACAGAGAAGGTTCCACATCAATGTGAGAAGGAACTTCTTCATGGTGAGGGTGACAGAGCACAGGAATGGGCTGCCCAGGGGGATTGGGAAATCTCCTTCTCTGGAGACATTGAAAACCTGCCTGGATATATTCCTGTGGGACTTGCTCTAGGTGATCCTGCTGTGTTGGAGGGATTGGACTAGATGATCTTTTGAGGTCCCTTTCAATTTCTTATGTTCTTTGATTCTATGCATTTAATTTTAAGTGTCTCAAATAATATTGTTTTGCTCTGCAAGTCTTATTTTGTGGTGTCTATTAAGAGTGGCATCTTCTTTTCCATGTTAGATGGGCAGACTGTGATTACCCAAACTCCTCTTGCACAATAGTCTGTAGCTTTTCTATCACATCCCTGACAGATGGTTACAACCAGACCAGAGGAGAAAGTGCCCCACTTTGTATCATTTGCAATTGTTCTTGTCTATGAAATTTTGGGAGTTATTGAGAGCTAATTAATTATGTTTGAGAGACAAAACTATTGGTTCCCTACAATTTTTACTAGTTGGAACAAGTGGTTTTGCCTTACATTTGATGTGTATTTCAGGAATGTAATATTGCTTGTTAGTGCTGAAGTATACTTTTTCTGAAGTGTAAAAGTATTTTACTGAAATGCAGTCAGTAAAATGCATGTTGTTATGAGATTAGAGTTACATTAAACTACTGTCAGGACTCACTAGAGGAAGTATTGCCTGAATGCTCTTTTAAAAGTGTCTGAGTAGAACTTAAATACTTCTTCCTACAGGCATTAGTAATTTGTAGCTGTTACACTCTAAGCATATTCCATTATCACTAAGAGTATTTGCTTGCTTTCTATAACATTGGTGACAGTAAGGATATCATTGAGATGCACAGGTGTTAGTAGATGCTGCCATTTCTGGGTTATAGCTTACTTTATTCCTGCAGTTAAAGTAATTTGGGTAAATTGAGTTATCCCTTGTTCAGATAGAATTCTATATTGTCCTTTCTAAATACATAGAAGTAAATACACTGTATCTCAAGGTTGTTTGTAGATGAGAGTTGATATTTTCACTATAAAAGGCTCTTTTCAAAGCGTTACACTGTTTTTACTAAAAACTCTGTTCTCCTGCTACTTGCGATTACATTTCCAACACTGTAACATTACTGTGTTGCTAGTAGTTCTTACACATACCTCTGCAGTTCAAACCTGACTAAGCATTCAGTGCAGGACCTTGTTTTGTTCTGGGCACTGGTAACAGTTTGCTGTTTGCTTTGTAGTCTGACCTTTCAAACTGAAGAACAGAATGTGTTGTATGCTGATTTTGTTGGTTTTGCAGAATGTGGTTCAGTTGCATCAAAGCTGAAACATCTCATCCTGGGCTGGCAGCAGATTTTTACAGATCCTGATGTGGACTGGGAAAAATGACAGATGGAGTCTGTAACTTAAGCAGCAATGTATGAGACTAAAATGATTTCAAACTTCTGTAGTGTACAGTTAGATAAATTCTACTAAGTTTTTAAAGTGTCAGTGTAGAAATTTCTTCCTGTATTGGTTACCAGCATAGTACCATTATTGACTAACAGTGAGAATGTGAGCCAGGGAGTGTAGTGATAGGAAGAGAGTAACAGTAAACTGAAAGAGTATAGGTTAAGTTTAGATGTAATGAGGAAATTCTTCTCTATGAGAGTGATGAGGTGCTGAAACAGGTTGCCCAGAGAAGTTATGGGTGCCTCCTCCCTGGATATGTTCTTAGCCAGGTTGAATGGGGCTCTGAGCAACCTGATCAAATGAGAGTTGTCTCTGCCCGTGGTTGGAACTGGATGATCTTTATGGTTTCTTCCAACCCAAACATTTCTACTACTCTGTAGAATTTTGTAAGAATTCTGAGACATTGACTTAGATGACCTTTTGAGGTCCCTTCCAACCTGTAACATTCCGTGATTCTGTATGAAAGAAGAACACAAGCATAAGATAGCAAAAATTAAGTACAGAAGCAAAACTTGGACCACAGAAAACCAGGTATGATCTCTGAGATCTAATAACAGTGGAGAATTGTGGGGAAAGAAAATATAGCAACACTTTTGCCCATGGATTACTCAGTACATTTCTTGCTAGAGTATCTTTAGACAACTGCTGCAAAAGCACTTAAATGCTGAAAGTACTGTGCTGTTCCCCTTGTGAATTCAGTGGGAAAAGGGAAAATCAGGAGACCAATTAGACAATGTAAATAAATTTGAGTGAGAGCATATTGAGTATGCCAGTCACTTCTTACAGTAATTCTTCAAAGGGAAACAAAATTTTATGATTTAAAATTTTTCATTTATTGGATTTTTTTTTGATGTGTTTTGTTTTTTCCCAGATGTCTGCCTCACAGCTGTATGACTTACTGTTTCCAAGTCATATTAATATGCATCATAGTTTAACTCTTAATGATGTCTGAGAGAAGAGGATAGCTCTTGATGTGGCACTTTATCAGAACTGTGTAAGGCATACTGCTTCTCTGGACTTCATCAAAACATTGTGCACTCTTCAGAATTTGCCAGTCTAAATAATGAGTGCACAGTATTCCCAAGAACAAATGTGTGAGAAGTTTGTTATGCTGTAAATCCCTTTCTGTTTGCAGTATAGGGTGTGGTAAAGCATGTCATATGTTTTTTGCATACTTGAGTTTTAGATTTCTTTGTAACAGAAAATCATTTATGACATCTGAAAATAGAGAAATTTGTCACCTTTTGCATAAACATCTTTGAAACTAGTCTGCTATTGTAAAGAAGAATTTTAAAGCCAACTAGCGTTCTCCCTGAAGTCTGGACTTCAGTGCACCCCACTGTAATAGCCAGGCTAGATATTGAAAAGAGACTGCAGAATGTTGTTTTGTTTACCATGAAGTCTGACCATGACAGACGTAAATATGGTAACTTCTGCTGAGGGCTTTACCATCTGAAAACATTGATGGAACTGGTAACTCTACTCTGATTTCTCCAGGGAAACTGTTCTGCACTCCTTTGTGCGTGCACGTGACCAAATTGTGCCAGCGTGTGAGACAGCTTTTGACAAACAGCTTTTGATTTGTGACATTCCAGATGTTAGCAGTGATGTGTGTCAAGACTCACACAGACCCCACTGAATGATGTTAACACAGATGTGAAGAGATAACTTAGTGTCTAATTGGGTTGTCCTGTAATAGAAAAACAAAAGACTGTAGTTTAATATAGAGTACACTATGTAGTAGAAGTACTGTAGTGTTACTGGTGTATTTTGTCAGTTTGCTTTCATTTACTGAGAGGATAATGAGATGGAATTATGTCAGTGATTGGAAATAGATCTGAATTGAGTAAGGGATGCTACACAAGCAGTCAGCAAGTTTTTACCAAGGGCAAGACCAACTTTAGAAACTTCCAAGATTAAACAATTGGCCTTGTAGATGAAGGAGAGCAAGGAATTTTCTCAACATGGACTTTGGGAAGGCTTTTGACGCTGTCTCCCGTAAGATTCTCATAGACAATCTGAAAAAGTATTGTCTGCTTGAACAGTCGTGCTCATCAGTGGCATGGGAACTAGTGACTACCATTGTGCTGCATGAGGAAATGCATGCTGGATCCAATACTCTTCTACACCTTAATTATTGATCTAGGCAGTGTACACTTAGCAAGGTTGCAGATGGCACTAAACTGGGAAGAGTGGCCAGTGCACCAGAGGGTCATGCTGCCATCCTGGAGGTTGTGACAAGGACTGATGGGAACCTCATAAAGGTTCAGTAAGGGGAAGCGTGCACAGTACTTAGGGAGGAATGACCTGATGCATCAATGCATGCTAGGGCTAGCCAGCAGAAAAGCGTTTTTGCTGAAGACACCCTGTGGTGGTCATGGTGGCTGCTAAGCTGAGTGTGAGGCATCGGTGTGCCCGTGCATCAAAACATGCTGGTGTTTGGACTCAAGGATCTTAAAGGTCTTTTGCAACCTAAAGGAGTCTGTGATTGTTTCCTAGGTGGTGTTAGGAAGGTTTTGCCAGCAAGTTCAAAGAGGTGACCCTTCCCTTCTACTCAGCCCTGGTGAGGGCACACTCGCTGGTTAGTCCAGTGAAAGACCATGACCAAGATGATGAAACTGGAGCATCTTTCCTTGAGGAAAAGCTGAGGCAGCTGGGATTGCTGAGCCAAAGAAGGGAAGGCTCAGGAGGAGTCTCATCAAAGCATCCAAATACCAGGAGGGAGGGTGTAAAGAGGACTGAGCCAGGCTTCTGTCAGTGGTGCCCAGTGACAGGACCAGAGACAGTGGGCACAACCTGAAATGCAGGAGTCTGCATCTGAGCAAGAAGAAACACTTTTTGTTGTTGGGAGTTTTTTTGTGAGGATAACGAAGGCCTGACACAGTGTTGTGGATTTGGTGAAATCATATTTGCTCATGGTATTCCTGCATCAAACTCTCTGCCAGCATATAAGGAGTTAACTCATCTGGGCTGCAGGGATTTTTTTTTTCCAGCCCTGCCCACGGCATGGAGGTGGAGGTCAAAGGGTGAGGAACTAGAGTTGGAGAGGTGGCTGCCACAGGGGACAGGTGGAATTGTCCAAAGAAATTTTAGGATCCTTACCTGGGGACTAGGTTTTCCTTTTCCCTTCTTGGTATCCCCTCCCTGCTTTTGTGTCTTGGGAGTATGGTTTGTTTTGTTTTGGCCCCTAGCACACTGTGACCTCTCTGACCTCTGTCTTTCTGCTGCTCTCTGTCCCTTTTCTGTTTCACACCCCCTCCCCACCTCCTTTTTCCTTTCTCATCATTATCTCTAATACTTATCCCTTCCCATAATCTCAGACCATATAAAAGGAAAATGCATAAATTAAGCATTTAAGCACTGCCTAGGATATTCCTAGTCTTTCCTTTTGACCCCCACCTCATCTGCAGCTTTTAGCATTTGCTTGGAATTAGGGGTTAGCAGGTCTGGGCACAGGGAAGGGGTAGACTTGAGTAATTGAGGAAGAACATACTTTTTTTTCCTTTTTCCCTTTCCCTTTTTTTTTTTTTTGTGTTCTTTTTTTCTACTTAGTAAAGTTCAATACAGTTTAGTATTTCCAGTTCTAGTTTCTGGAAGTGTGTTTACTTTACCTCTTTCCCCCCTCCCCCTGGGGGATGGGAGAAATTTCCTTCTGCACAGTTGGCAGAATATAATTTTGTGGGCTAACCTAGTGCTAAACCATGACACACAGGTTGCCCAAGGATGTTGTTGTGGAGTCTCCATCACTGAGGATATCCCAAAGCTTCCTGGATGGAGCAAATGGCTGTAGGTCGCCCTGCTCAAGTAGGGTTGTAGGACCAGATGACCTCCAGAGGTCCTTTACAACCTGTGAAGTACACTTACAGTTAAAAAGCAAATGTGGAAACAAATGTAGGAGGCACAGATAGGTTGAAATTTGTGGGAAGTGACACTGGATTGTTTTTAAAAATGCTTCTACATACTAAGATTTCATTACTGTTTCATTTTCATTACTACTTTCATAATCTAAGAACAGCAAAAAGAGTTTTGTTTCAGAAGTTTGTATTGTGCAGTTCTCAACTATTTTAAATGTACTGTAGGCACAAGTGAATTGACTTTGACAGGAAAGAAGTAATGGAACATCATTTGTGCTTACATTTGGTTGAGCTTTAAGCTTTCCACTTATAGCTAAGTTTATGGCTGGAGTAATCTCGGTGATGACAGTGAATAAAGAATTTGACTTTTGCAGCCATCTTGAATCTCTCCATTTATTCCTGCCTTAAAGGAGGTGTCCTTGTCCTGTTTAATTGTCATTGTATGGGTCTGAGGTGAAGGGTTCTCAAACCTACTGTATTGGCAGAGATGCAGTATGCCATGCATTTTATTGTAAATAGTCCATCCTGTGCTTGTCAGAATGCTTGTAGAAAGGGGTCAGAATTCCCTGACAGGTCTTAATAGACTGCTGCTCCTAAGGTCTGTGTAATGCATAACCTGTTCTGTAGCTGCTCTTGGAAGGAAGTTGCTAGGAAAGCAGCTAGTCTCAGAAGGCTTTTGTTTGGATGCACTGTGAGTGCTTTTGTGCCTTACATTGAATTGACTATTTAATTTTGTCATTCACGCGCAACTGTAGTGTTCAACCACTTTGGTGTGGCCTACGTTGATCTTAAAGTAGAAAGAAAAGTGCTCTGTGTGAGGCAAGTAATCAGTTTAAATTTGAACATAATGCAATTTCAGAAACTGTAGCTGATAACCTGTGACTAATCTGTTTCCAATTTTCACTTTGTGTTAAACTTTTATAGAGAATTTTCATATTGTGTTACAAATCCATAGAATACATGGGGAAAAACATAGTGGAACCACATCTCTTGCTAATTTGCTCTAATAATAAGTCAGCATCAGGTGATTACTGAATAACCTTTTCCCTAAAGATTTCCTCACAATGTAGTAATTTTGAGTACATTCACCAAAAGATGGATAACAGAAGAACTGCCATTGTTCTGTACAAGCAGCTTTCAACATGACTTTTGCAAACAGCAGAAGAGTAGAATGCTGTGCAACCAAAGGATCATCCATTTGTATTTTGTCTGTATTGGTAAATTCATGGTACTGTGCTTCTTTCCTTGTGTACACGTACCTGCACAGGAGCTGTTGGCATCACTGGACTGCTTACATTCCAGATGAGAACGTCCATAAACTGCTGTTTTCTTCCTCCAAAGTGGTCTTATTTGCTCTCAGTAGAATAGTTGGAAACTTTATTTAGGCAGATGGTGATGTAGCTTTTAAAAACTTTAGGACTTTTTAGAAAACTGTTTTCCTTTTTTCAATAAGAGGCTTTTAATCTATAGTTGTGATCGACTGTAATATTCTGTAGCTCTTTATTTCAGTCACACCTCCTGAAGATCCAAGATTTGAAGGAGCTATGTCCCTTGTGATTTTCTGTAACTGATACCAAGCGTTTACCTGGGGAGAAGGAACAAAATACCAGATATTACTGCATACCTACATAATGTGCACTTATAAATATGTATGCGTATCTACTTAGAAACATAACTGACTTTCAAAGCCTGTAAGAACTTCAGAAATGAGACTTCTGCAGTGCTCAGATAATTATTTACTTTTTTTAATCTTGCCTATGAATTTCAAAAACTATCAGCTGCTGAAAATAGCTTGTATTCTAAATGTTTTCTGCTGTTTCATTTCTGTTCTCTGTAGACAAATTAATGTTTTTCAACTTGAATTCAGTGCCTGTTGTTCCTAGATAAAGATTTGATGCATAACATAAAAATATTGATTAAACTGTTTGTGTAGGATTGTCTTCTGTAAGATTGTTATCTGAAACTGAACCTTATCAATAGATGGGAAAGATGGATAGGGAAGCAAGAGATGAGACACAGCTGTGCATCCTAGCCATAAATTGAGATCTGTGTGCCTGGACTAAAATACAAAAAAAGAAGTCTTTTGACTTGGGAATATAGACTTCATAAAACTGAAATGAGTTTTGTTGCTGTTTAGCTTGCACTTTGTAGAAGGGGAGTCTCCCATGTGCTAAAGACAGCTATTCTTGAGAATTATACAGCAGTAATTGCCCAGAGGAATGGTAAATTTCAGTAATGCATGAAGTTCAGTTTTATTGGAATTTAATTTCAGTAATGCATGAAGTTCAGTTTTATTGGAATTTAATTTCAGTAATGCATGAAGTTCAGTTTTATTGGGATGTAATATTTTTAAATTTCCTAAAGAAACAAGAAAACCGTGTTTTTCTGTTTGTACTAGTGTACATTAGCTAATGTTTGAAAGGAGTAAGAACATGGGAGAGCTAATTAAAGATTTTGTCAGTTGATAGGGATATCAAAGTCAATCCTACCGAATTGTTACGTAAGGTTATCTTCTGTAAGGTTCTATTTCAAGGTGCTTCAAATCTGAGCACTTTTATGTCTCTTAGCAATCTATGATCTATAACTGAATGTTGCTCAGTTACGCCTTTTACAGGATGGATAAAATTGTCTGAGCAACATTATCATTGATAAGTGCTTTTGAACACTATGAACTTTAATATCAGGTCTTAAATTATTTGGGTTTTGCCTCATCAACCCATTACACAAAATATTTTTTTTGTTGGGAATGTCACAGACATTAAAGTAAGTTGAACCAGAATTAGACTGATCACTCTTTGTGTCTCCAATTGCTAAATGAATGGGAGGCAGGGAGTCTCAGTTTGTATCGCAGAATCACAGAACAGTAGGGATTGGAAGTGACCTCAGAAGATCATCTAGTCCAATCTCCTTGCCACAGCAGGATCACCTAGACCAAGTCGCACAGGAACATGTCCAGGTGGGTTTTACGTGTCTCCAGAGAAGGAGACTCCACAGTCTCCCTGGGCAGCCCCTTCCAGTGCTCCGTCACCCTAACTGGGAAGACGTTCCTTCTCATATTGTTGTGGAACCTCCTATGTTCTGGCTTACACCCATTGCCCTTGTCCTATCATTAGATGACACTGACAAGAGTCTGGCTCCATCCTCCTAATACCCACTTTTCACATATTTGTAGGCATTAATAAGGTCACCCCTTGGTCTCCTTTTCTCTAAGCTCAAGAGAGCCAGCTCCCTTGGCCTTTCCTCATCAGGGAGGTGTTCCACTCCCTTCATCCTTGTGGCTTTGTGCTGGACTGTCTCCAGCAGTTCTTTGTCCTTCTTGAACTGAGAGGCCCAGAACTGGACAAAATACTCCAGATGTGGTCTCAGCAGGGCAGAGTGGAGGAGGAGGAGAACCTCTCTTGATCTACTAACCACCCCCATCCTGATCCACCCCAGTCCTCAACCTATACTAGTCCCCGGGGTTGTTCTTGCCCACATGCAAGACTCTACACTTGCCCTTGTTATAGTTCATTAAGTTTTTCCTCGCCCAACTCGCCAGCCTGTCCAGGTCCTATTGAATGGCAGCACAGGCTGCTGGGGTGTCGGCCACTCCTCTCAGCTTTGTGTCATCATCATAGTTGCTGACAGTGCACCCTAATCCCTCATCCAAGTCATTAATGAATAGATTAAATAGTACTGGCCCCAGTACCAACCCTCGGGGGACTCTACTTGTTCCAGGCCTCCAACTAGACTCTATCCCACTGACCACTACTCTCTGGCTTCTGTCCTGCACCTTGTTCATGATCCACCTCACTACCCAATCATCTAAATCCTGCTGCCTCAATTTGGCTGTGAGGATGCTTTGGGAGACTGTGTCAAACGCTGTACTGAAATCAAGATAGACCACATCCACTGCTTGTATGATATTGTCATTGGTGCACTGTTATGGTAGCAGTTGGCATCTGCTCTTCTTGTGTGTACATCAGTCCCACAACTAATCGGTCTTCTGAGAGGCCAGGCAGGGTAGACGGCTGCATAGTTTTCTCTGTATTCATTGTCAGAGACTGGGGAGTTTCTGCTTCTTGTTTAACTTCTCTTGCTTTTGGTTTCTTAGTTGAAGGACCAGCTTCTTGATCATTCACTTCCTCTCCTTTTACTTTCCTTACTGATGACATTAACCTGTTGACCTTCTTGTCCACTGTTTTTTCTTCACAACTGAAGCAGCCACTGTAATTGTTGGGTCCCGGTCTCAATCATTGTATTGTCTGGTTATGTTTGGGTCCCTGCCTCAACCACAGTCCTTTTGAGGGTACTGAACTGCGACTCAATAGGCTCAGGCCAGGCCTGGGTACAGTGCTAGAAGCTGCTGGTTTTCACTGGGATAAGCAGGGCACCCTTCTGTCAGATGGTGTGTCAGTTTGCCCAGATCACTTAGACAACTTCAGGGGTAAAATCCAGGCTATGGCATGTGATAATTGTTCTCAGAATCTGCCCATGTCTTTCCATACACCCTGCCACCCATGGACTGGCTGCCTCTGGGCACATTTCAGTAGGGCCTCCCCCCAAGTTTGTAGTCTTTTATACCCAGATGAGACTAAATTCTACAAAGCCCATGGCATGCCAGCAATATTAATTAGTAATATTAGAGAGCTCACATGGGGTAAACCAGAGCTTGCATAATAAAACCTTCAACATCACTGCTGGATAGGGAGAGAGGAGTGTATTCCCTCACTGTCATTACCCCAAGATAGCACAGTAAGGCTAACACCACCAAGGCACAGTGCTTACACAGCCATTACGTGTGTTAGTGTGCTTCCAGACACAGCAAGCAAGAGATAAGCAGTTCTGTCTGCAATCTCCGTGACCCTCCGTGGAGCTTGCCACTACATAGCTCTAGTTACAGCAAGCTTTGAACACAACTGTTGTTGTTCCTGGGTTTCTGTACCTAGACTGCGGTGGTTTGGCCCTGGCTGGGGGCTAGGTGCTCACCCAAGCTGCTCTGCCCCTGCCCTTCTTGCATGGATGTGGGAGAGAAACTGTTCCAGGTTATTAACAGCTCTATTAAATGTTTAGCAGTTATAAAAATAATGTGGCTTTTTTCAGTAAAGAAATTGTGACATGATCATGAAGTACTTTATGCTGTATATGTGCTGTAATAACTGTAGGTGATTATAGTTCACATGGGAATAATTGTCCTGTACTTACTATGAGATTTTTTAATCTCTTTCTAATAAGATCATGTTAAGGAGGAACCTTTAAATTAGCACATGAAGAGAGAAGAGCTGAATTTAAAATTCACCAACAGCTGTTTTACAGGAGGCTGGTGTGTCATGTTTTAATACTTTGTCAATTCTAAGATCAACAGTGGTTAATTTTCTTACTAAACTTATATAATGATAGCTCTTCCAAATATTTAGGAAGATGAATAACGCTTTTTGTGTCTAAAACTTATTCTTGTAGCTGCATTAGTTTTTGCCAAGAGATCTTTCTTTTTTGAAGTTGGCAAAAGAGATGACATCTCTAAATAAACTACTAAAAATAACTTGTTTAAAGTTTAGAAAAAGGCTGAACTAGTAAAATGGTGTAGACTACCTTTTTTACATAGAGATATCTAGGCAGTTGAAATGCAGTCACCCGTAAGGCTCATACTTAGTCATAAATTCTGTTTCTGAGACATTGGAAATCTCCTAGCATCTTTAAAAGCAAACCTCACGTATTTTTGGATTTTTTTCATTTCACACACGAGCTTGATGATAACTTCTGAAATTTGATACTAATCTGCATACTGTTGGGACACACAAGGCAGACTCTCTTCAGGAGACTTTTTGTTTTTCTAACACGCTGAAGCATTTGACAGGTCAGAGGCTGAACTGTAAGAAGTACAGGAAGCTGTCTGGGTAAAGTTTCTTCAAATAATTTAACTTTACTGATTGGTGCTACACTGGGGAACTTTATTAGTTTGAATACTGGTCTCTTTTGCTGACCTCAGTAACTTCCATTTACTGATTCCAAGGGGTCTTTCAAATTGGTCTGCACACAGAAGTATCCTTAAGGCTGTTTTAAGAGACAGCTAAACTGAACTGAGTTTTTAAATTATTTTTTAAAGCAGCATTTAAATATGGAGCTGTACAGGAAGCTCTTTTGACTGAGCCGATTACCACAATGCTGTTTAGATTCAGATGTTGGTTTAGTGGGAGATACTGATTTCTGGTTTGTGTTTTAAAAACATTGGTTTGGTTGGTTATTGCAATATTTCAAGTTTGAGACTTAACTGTTGTGTAGTGATAGCAAATTAAATGAGAATTTTGTTGTTAGATACGGGGAAGAAAGGGCTTCAAAGAATGTCAACCTTTTACATGTATTTTTATGAACTGTCATGTGCTGTCGCAAGTGTAATAACAGTATTTAAATCAGGTTATTTCCATGAAAATGTGACACCTCTTTTCTATTTCTGTAGTGTTCCAAGCAAGTTACATGTACTTTTCTCAATTGTTACGAACATGTAGAAGACTTCTGATTTGGGTCACTTAGTAATGTTGGGACAGCTGAGTTAGGGATGTTGTGTTCCAAGCAATGAGAAAACCCCTTCTGTCAGTCAGATCTGCTAGTGCTTCCCTCTCTATTCACTCATGCATTTTGGCTTGCTGCTTTTTATAAAAAACATAGAAAGGCTTGTCAATGTTAATGCCAAGTGTTCTATATTGGACTAAAAAAAGAAACTCAAATGGTGTATTCAAAGAGGAAATAGTGAAAAAAGTGTAGTATTGTCACTGATAAGTTTTAGACTAGTTGTCTGTCAGGTTACTTAAAAAGAAAGAGCACTATGTTGAACCGCACTGGTTAAACTATGATTTGTAATTACATTGATTTTTTGCACGTGTTGAGGATAATTGCTGCAGAGGAAGAGCTGAACATCATCCAGAAAGGAAAAAAACCCAAGGACTTTCGTAGTGGAAATAATGAACTTCTAAATAAGAGATCCAGCATTTGAGAATGTGAAAACTAGTTATCAGGCTTTGGGGTATGCTGAAGCTGCTTGGTTGGAAACCATGAAGAAAAATGCAGCTATATTGGGCAGCTTTATGTGTGTGTCAAGAAGGCAGATACAGGGTTTTACCAGGTGCATTATTTCCAGGAGAGAGGAAAACATCATTAAAACTGTGCAAACTTTTGATAAGACCTCGTCAGGGCTACTACTTATGGTTCTCATTGTTTTTGTTAAGAGAAATTAAAACTCAAACAGACGTAGGAAAGAAATTCTGAAATGAAGAAGCCCATAGTAAAAAAGCACATTTTCTTAGGTTTGGAAAATCTTTGAGATGGAGAAGAGGAAATAGTATGTAAGCTAAGCTTTGCTAGCAGGATTAATGGGAAAAAGTGGATACTGATAGTCTTAAAAGTGAAGAATCACCATGCAAGGGGTAGATGTGATGTAGAGAATGATTGATACCTAAAACTTCACCTAGGATTTAATCTCATGAAGGAATTATGGCAAAATTGGTGTCTGACCCATTCTTTTTTCTCATCTTACTCTGTGTTCTGTGTGATGGAAGTGCTTGCAGCTGCAAGACAAACTTCCAAGTGAACTCAGCTATATGTGGATTTTACCTAAGAGTTTCTGAGTTAGGTGAGCTGCTCTGCTTCATTGCCTGAGTGCACATATGCTGTATTACTGCAGATTTGTGAAAAATCATTGTGAGCACTTTTTGAGCAGCAGTGCTCCTTAAGCACCCTCTGTGTCCTTGTCATTTTTTCCCCTCATTTCTACTATGTTTTGACACAGCACTTTCAGTCAAATCAAATAACTGCTCTGGATGAAAAGTAACAGAGTAAAAAAGGAAGAAGTGGTTTGTGTCATTTGTGTTTCATTGATTTGGTTCAGCATAAACCAAACAGCCAAATCTGTTTCAGGACAACACACTAGCTAGAAGGGTTGCTGGTTTTGCCAGTACTGCTGTCAAAGACATGCCGGTAATGCCACAGCCTTGGATGGAGCCAAGTTGTTTTGATAAAAATGTTTTCTGAATGAGAAAAGGCAAAAACAATTATCATCATCTCTATCTGATGAGACTGAAGATACTGTATTATATTTCTATTATTTTGGGGACAGAGCAGTTATTTTTAATATACTCCCTCTCATTCCTCCCTTTGAAATGTTCTTTTTAGCATATTTGTTCTTCTTTAATGTTTTTCTCACTGTTGAATTATTTAATAACCACATAGCTTTATTTTTTTTAAGTTTTCCTTCACTACCTCCTGATCTTGTGCATTGGGTGTTTTTTCACGAAAAAGATTTAGTCAGAGTCAGTTTTTCTGAACACTTGTGAACTGATGCTGCTGGTGTGTGTTGTCTTTTTTGTGAAGTGTTATTGAATGTTAGAACATAAAAGTAAAACCTTGGGGATTGTGATTCTATGGTTTTTATTGCAGTATTTCCAGTGGGAATTTGTCAGTGAACAAAGCTCTCCTTATTTTCCTCACTTTTCTGCTCAAGTAGTAAGCTTTGATTACCAGTCTCCACCTGCCTGAAATCAACTCTTGTGTGAGTTGTAGAATTTCACCTACCTAAAAGTGAACCAGAGAGCAAGAGGAGTCATAATTGTCATCAGTTTGAGTGTGTTACTGCTGAGGGGGCAGGATGCTTTGTTTCAGCTTAAACTGATTCTTCTTTCTCAAAATCAGTTAAAAAACATTACCATTTCTGAGACCTTTATAATTACTCATCTCAGTTAAGTCTCATAATTTACCTGCGTATGCTTAGTACATATGTGCCTTAGAAATAAGTTTTTTGTTCCTTTGTTCATCCATCTTTCTTGAAGACTCGGGCTGCTAGTATAGCATTTCAGGCCTATGTACTGATTTAGGAAAATGAGAATGATGTCCAGACTCCAATCGTGTAGGAAAAGGATGTTAGCGTTGGAAACAGACTATCAGCAAATAAACAAGGAATGGAATTCATACAGCCAAGAGCCTGTACCCTTTAGGATGCTTGTTTAGAGTTGAATATGAGGTCTTGATCCCTCTCATGCAAGTGACCTCTTAATGAGTTGAAAAACAGGACAGTCTCTTGAGAGGTCTGTTCTATGTCAATAGCTATTGCTTCTGTTTAAAACATCATATTTCAGTATCATCCAAACATGGGTGTGAAATCATGCACTGTAGTCTTCTGTATGCATCATGTGGCTCTTCGTGGAAGCATGCCTCTCAGAACACACCCAGCAGTCTGATCTTGTTCCAAAATCTTACATGTCTTAGCAGCTGTAATAAATGTACTTTGTTATGGCTGCAGCTTTCAGACCAGCTATTTTGAGACCATGAAACCTGTGACTACAATAATTATTGAAAGCAGAGTTTGTCAATGAACAAAATGGGAAAATTTACAAGAATAATGTCATTGTTAACAGATCATTATGGAATTCTGAAAATAAGGGGTGTTGTATATATGAACATGAAAATATTTTCTGACTAGCTTGTCTGTAAACAATGTTGTTTGTGACTGGTGCTGACATTCTTAATTCATAGTAATAGAATAGGGAATCTAATGAACATCTTAACTCGACGTCCTTTCTTTCGTATCCCTTCAATATATCAGCCAGTCAATGAAAATAGAAGTTGTTTACAAACTACAGATGCGTAAAAGATATTTTTGCATGTCAACATCTGTTTATACTGTTTGAGTCACTAGGTACCTTATGTAGTAAAATGTAGACTGACTGATAATTAGTACTTTTGTTGCCTGATAATAAGAACTAAAATCAAGCTACAAACGTAACAGTTCTGTTGATAGAGGTTACAGATCTGTTATGGATAGCGTGTCCTCCGTGCTAGTTGGAGATAGGAAGAATAGGATACCCAGAAAGATCTCTTTCAGCCAGGGTTTTTGTTCTATAGTGACAAAATCATGTAAACAAGCTTCTGAATTATACCAGAAAGTCTTAAACTGGAAGCTAAATATTTTCTCGCTGTGTTGAGTTCATTCTAAGTATACCGTAGGTTCCTCAGGGAATCTTTCCCTTTCACGAGCCCTGGAGTGTCTACTCTTTCTGTAGTTTCATGTGAAAGATAAATGGTTGAGGGGAAAAAAAAGGTGAAAAAATACTGGACACTCCTCCTGTCTACTTTCTCTTTTTCCTGGGTAGCTCTGCCAAAATTTTGGTTCTGAACAATTGTGTGGTAATCTTTTCAGTTTTACCTTCTGTTATGTCCCTTTCTGTGTCATCTAAGACTTTGAGGAGGACTGTAAGCTGGGTTCCAGTAACACTGTAGTGAAGGGCATATAGTGCTAGAAGGGCAGTAGTTTGAAAGGACAGCTGTGACCATGGGTTTCTAGTCCACACTAGGAGCTGCTGCTCAGTTGTACTGAGCTCTACTGTAAAAAGACCAAGTATCTAATTAGTTCCTGTAGTGCACTGATTTATGTGGCTGCTTTGTTTAGCACATCTCTTCCCACCACACCACCCACCCCGCCACAAACCAACCTGATGGGTATTTAAAATTTAAGTGACTTTAGGTTTTTTTGACAAGTATTTCTCCCATGTTTTTGTTCATATGTATAAAAGCTTCCTTAAGGCTTAAAACAGATGCTAGCTGAATATTTTTAAACTGTACAATTGCTTCTAAATCATGTCAGCTAGTATTTTTCAAAATATTTTTGAATTATTTTTACAATATTTTGAATTATTTTTAAAATAATTGCAATTTCTAAATCTTATACTTCAGTTTCACTGTTTTAAAATGACCTTTATCAAGCACTACCACATCACTCAGTAGCCATTTCTCAGTTATTTCTTCATTTTAAAGATCATGATAAAGTCTACTTTTATCACTGTACTCATATAAGCACTGTGATTCAGTACTTGAAAAGCTGTTTGTGTGATCATGCCTTATAGTGATCAAGAATTGGAAGGAAAATGTTGGAGTTGGGTTGTTTTGTGGTTTTTTCCCTAGGTCAGAGTCACAGCTTCAGACCTCTGTGTATTCTGTTTTCTGTTGGATTAACATTAGAATGTGTGTGTTCAGTACAGGCTGTGTTCCAGTCAAATGCCTCTCTCTGCAAATGAGCTGATAGTAATTGCAGGAAACACTTTGTTGTCAAAAGAGAATCACTTCAGTCAAAGGAAAGATTAAAAAACAAGAATATATTTTAAACAATATATGTGAGTAAAGGGGGAAAGAGATATACAGTTTTAAAATGTGTCGTAATTTGCTTTCCAACTTTTTTCACCGATTTGAATATGGTTCTTCTGGAAACATTGACTGCGTTAGTACAAGGCAGAGTTACCTGCTCCTTAGGCATAACCAAATGTAGAATCCTTGGAGGAAAACAACCCGTCAGGGTGTAGGTCTTTTCTCATGTTATATCAGCTCTCTAGCTATGTAGGGTCTATATGTTACTCTCAGGTGATTGCTTTTAGCAGTTCATTTAAAACTAATTTCCATTAAAAATGTTGAATAAAGGTTACTTTAAAACCTTGATTAGATAAGACTATTTCATATGAAAGCTCTTTTTCTAAGAGAGCACTCTGCACAACATCTTCTCTAATGGACATTACTGTTGGTTTTACTGACAAAATGTTCGACTTGTGCTTTTTTTTTTTTAAATAGTGAAACTGAATTTGAGACTCAAATGTGTTGTTTATATTCTTCAAAAAATTGTAACTCACATGGGAGTGATATTAAGCACTTCTTGGTGATCTGATAAGTAAATGACTTGAAGTTTTAAGTTTTGGTGTTCTCAGTTGTAGAGGTTCAGAAAATGTTTTTATGGCATCTATCAATAGGGACTCCATCCTCACAGGTGAGCACAGGTCATTAAGGACATGGGACTGGAAATGCAGCAGTTACTGGTTGCAAAGTGTTTGTGCTTGTTATGAAACAACAAGGTATGTTTAAATTATAAGCAGTTCTCAGGAAAGTAAGCAGGACAAATAAACCAACAAGATTCTAGTATAAAATGTATTTTGCTTTTTGGTATACATTGCAGGTGGGACTGAAAGTATTGCAGGTGTTGGAATGTGCTGCTACCAATGCTGACAAAAGATCATTGATAAATATAATCTGTCCCTACTTTTTGAATATTTTCATTATTGTTGTACTTTGAGCTAGTGTAGTCTGTTGTGTGCATGCTAATTGCAGTGAAAGATTATGAAAGCTTGGAGGAAGGTGGGAGCATGAGTCTGAAACCAAAGATTTGTGTGTCTCAGCAGGTATGCCTGTTAAGGGTAGCACTGAGAGAAATGAAATATGAAACACATTATATTGTAATTTTGGTTTGTGTGACTGTTACAAGATGAAGCCTTATTATGCAACTTGATTCATTTACTCTATTTTAATAAATAAGTAGTCTAATAACAGTTTTGATGATCTGCATCTAACATTACAGTTGTTCCTTCCCATGTCTGTATCACCTCAGTGTTTTAGATCTGTATAATTAGAGCTGCAGAGCTAGTAAAATGAGCTATAGAAGGAGTCATTTAATTAGGATGTGATCTATGTTTCCCCAGTGGCAGACACAACTGTTTGATAGCTCCAGATTGGGAAGAATGTGATTTTAGTGCTGGGACTGGGGGGTGGTCTGAAAGACTGTTGTTACTTAGCTCACAAATTGATTTGCAGCTTCTGTTAGGAAGCACAGATTTTTGTTTTCTGACACAAATTAGCCCATGGCAGTACTGACTGTTATAACTTTATTTGTAAAATTGCAGCTAACTACAGCCATAATTTATTTTGAAGTTCCTTTCTGTTATTTGGCACATGTAAGCAAGGGTTTCTGCTTAGCTGATGAGAGCATCTCTCATAAGTCTTGTAAAATTACCTACAATTGGAAAATTCCAACCTTTATTGTGTTGCTGTTGTCACAAAATGTGTTCTTCTAACATATTGTCACAATAGACAGTATTTTGGGCCTGTTATCTGAATATGAAAATGCTAGTTCTGAACAAAATTTGATTTCTGAGGCTTGTAAATAGTTGAGTCGTCAGGGTATTTTTACTTTTTTTTAATAGTGTGTGAAACTGGTGTATTTTTAAGATAAAACTAGTTCATTGTTGACATCACTAAATTCTTGTCTTCTATGCTGTAGGAAACCGTTGACTTAAGAGTCTTTAGCATTCCTTGTTCTAAGTAGAGAAGACGCCGTTAAAGCCATAACTAAGTTTCAATACAGCAGCAAAGGTTGAGACTGTATGGATGTCTCTTGTACCCTCAGCTACATAACTGAATAAAATGCTTCATTTTTTTGTCCCAGACTTAATATGAAGGAAACAAATCACTCCAGATTCTAAATTCTAAATAAATTATGGAAAGGAAAAAATTATGGTTACAAGAGAAAATAGTGAGGATGACTGCAAGTCTGATCCCTCTTGGAACTGCATTTGGTATGGCCCATTTTGATTTGTCCTTTGTGATTTCTCCAACTGTCTCTCCGTCACTCTTTCCTGTATATGTAAACACGTTCGTGGGGCTGGGCGAGTTTTCTAACCTGGACCTGAGGAAACCAGGAAATGTAGAAGTACCTTGGTCAACAGCAAGAAATGTTTGTATTCACAGAGAATAGAAACATTTATGAATGAGCAGAGGTCAGCAGTCTAGCTACAAGTAAGGAAATGGTCTTGTCAGTGTCTCTATACTCCAGGGAGAGTATATATGTCTCTATACTACCATTCTATATTAGACTATGTTAAAAGTATTATTTAAGGTTTCTGTGTGCAGAAATTAACCCCAATATGAATAAAAAGTAAAATACATTTAGCTTCTAGTAACGTGTGGCAATTATGAATGAAAATTAGTATTGCTAATGTAATTTCAAGGCTACACTTTAGGTTTTGAAATGTTTTTAAATTGCCATAATTTAAATGTGTTTATACTACTTTAAAACAGTTTTACTTTGACATGTGCTAACAGGGTAAAAGACTTAGGATACGAAAGTGACACATTTAAAAAATCTCATTTATACAGATTACCTTTGTAGGTTACTTGTGGCAATGTGGAAGGAAGGATTCTGAGTCCATAGCTGCCATCCTTCTAATTCCAGATAAAGTCACTTGAGCCTTTTCATTTACAGATGTAAATAGATTTCTATGTATTTAAGAGTTTTAATTAAAAATCTTTTTAAAAATACCTGTGGGAACTGTTAGCAGAAGACCAGATACTGAATAATGAGGTGTGAATTTGGAGGTGAGAACAGCCATCAGTAAGGGGGTTTTAATACTGTAGAATCATAGAATGGTTTGGAAGGGACCTTTAAAAATAAAGATAACCAGCTCTGACGTCCTTGCCATAAGCAGGGGCTCTTTCCACTAGACCTGGTTACTCAAAGCCATGGTGCATCCACAGCCTCTCTGGGGGATATACTGCAGTGTCTTACCACTCTCACAATTAAGAATTTAATTGTAATATCTAAGTCTTTCTTCTTTCAGTTTAAAACTGTTGCCCTTTGTCCTATCCCTAGATTCCCTGATAGCGTTTCTCCCCATCTTTCCCATAGAACCCCCTTTAAGGAGTCTATCCAGAACTTTTTCTTCTCCAGGCTGAACAATCCCGAGATTCTCAACCTTCCTTCGTAGTGTAGGTGATCCAGCCCTATGTCATCCTTGTGGTTCTCCTCTAGGCCGGCTCCAGCAGGTCCACAGACCTCTGTGGTTGGGACACCAGAGCTGGACGCAGGTGGGGGTTTCGTAAGAGCAGAGGGGAAGAATCTCCTCCCTTGACCTCCTGAGCATGCTTCTCTTGATGCAGCCCAGCTTTCTGGGCTGTAAGTGCACTCAATTTTTCATCCCCCAACAGCCCCAACCTTCTCTGCAGGGCTGCTGTCAATCACATTATTCCCCTGCCTGTGTTTGTGCGCGAGATTACCATGATCCACGTGCAAGACCTTGCACTTTTTGTTGTTGAGCTACATTAGATTGTTGTAGGCCAGTCTCTCAAGCCTGTGAAAGTGCCTCTGGATGGCATCCCCTTCCTCTTGCTGAGGATGCACTCGGTGCTGCCGTCTGTGTTGTCAACAAAGATGTTAAGCACTGGTCCCAGTACCACCCCCCCAAGGAATGCATTTCGTTGTATGTTAGGAGCAAGGAGAGAGGGGAAAAAACCTCCGAGTTATTTGTGTAGGTAATTCTGTTGAGTGTGTCAGCATAATTCACATGTAGATAGTTACATTTATGTTGTAAATGGCAAAAATAGTGATTCCTTGACTGGCTTTGCTGTTCATATTCTGGATCAGAAGTGATCTGATTTCAAGGGATCTGTGCAATTATGTTGTTTAAAGAGCACAGGAAGTGGATTTTAGCTGTGGGGAGTGCAGGTTTGGTAGAGTGACCGGAGTACATGGAATCAGCTGGTTTGTAAAGGAATATAAAAAAACAGTGTTAAAAATTTGTAAGAGCTCTCAGAGGGACATTTCTCCCTTTCGAGAAGTCATTTTATTTTGAGAACTCTGTTGGTTTGCTCAGAAACCTGCAAATTAACTTGCAATTCACTGTTTGAATGGAAGATTTTTACTTTTAAAGCTGTATTTTTAGCATTTATTTCTCTCAGCAGATGAATATCAGCCAGTAGATGAGCTTCTGAACAAAGACTTTCCGTCCTTGCATTTTCTCTTATGTCTTTTTGAGAAGATTTTAGAATGGATTTCTTTAGAACTATCATGTCAGTCATTAAAACAAGTAGCAGCAAAAAAGGCTGATTTTCTACAACTATTATAGTCTTGAAACAATCTCATTCTGGTTTTATAGCATTTTTTTTTTTTATTTGAAAGCTAAACCTACTGTAACGATCCAATTGTTTTGTTTGTTGTTAATGTTGGATGAAGGATTCTGTATTTTAGGTCAAGGCACCACGAACTTGTCCATTAAAAGAAGCTTCGTGGTGGAGCTGGTTTATAAAGATTGTTATTGTTTGAACTAGTGTTTTGGAACACATAATCTAAGTTTTGAAAAATTGCTAGCTTTTTAGTGTGCGATACTAACATCTATTTGAACTCATTTGAATTAATCTTTTTAATCTGAAAGTCTTGTGGTGGTGGTTTTTAAGTGCCATAGATGAGAGAAAATTACAAAATTCTGGAATTTTGAAGTATTTTAATGAAAGTTTTTTATCTCTAGTGACATGAGTTCAAAATAAACCCTAGTTTGTGTAAAACAACGGGAAAAAAACCCACAAACAACAACTGAGACAATTCTGTTGCTCTTATCGTTGTTTGGAATGAATGCGCTTTCAGCTGTTTCAAATAGTATTTTCTAAATTATAGTTTAGAACTGGAAGCAAGAATGTGTTTTACACCTCTCTCCCCCTGTATTTCTCCCCCTCTTCTCCCCCCCTTCTCCCCCCCTAATTTGGGTTATGCATCAAATAAACTCCAGTTAAACTCCAGTTTAATAATAATGTTAGTACATCTCATGTTTTCTAAGAGTATAACCTTTCTAAAGTGGCAAAGGACGAGAATGTATCTTTAAGGTAGAAAAACACAGGACTCATTTGGTGTTCTTTACAATTGTACTTAGTTAAAATTATTAATCTAACCCTTATTGAGCAGTAAAGAACAATAAGCTTCTTGTAAATGCTGAATCTAAATGTTGGAATAGAACTTTGTTTAGAAAGAGCAGAACTACAAGTCATTGATTGCTGTTTTCTGTCGGTGTGTTTCAGGGGTCCATTCAGCGTTGTGCGGCGATGTATCAACAGGGAAACAGGGCAGCAGTTTGCTGTGAAGATTGTCGATGTAGCAAAATTCACTTCAAGTCCTGGATTAAGCACAGAAGGTAAGGACAAACAATGAAGCAAATTCTAAGCAACAGAGGTTTTTTATTCGTCAGTTTCTGTCTTTGCTGGTTTGTAAGACCTTTGCTGGTTTATATGTTGTAGAAGTTTTAAAGCAAGGTCTTCTGTCTCAGATTGATCTTGATTTAATTTACTGCATACATTTCTAATCTTTAGTAGTACCCATGGCTGTTCAGCTGTGGTGATACATAATTAGAATAGTAGGACTATAGAAACTCTGCATGCCATTGCTATTTCTGTGTGGATTTCTTTTTAAGAGCCTGAATTTCTTCAAGACAATAATTAGTACTGAGTAGAAAAGCATACAAAAAAGTAAACCAAGATCGCATCACTCTTGCTTTTTACTAGTCCTAGATTCAGCAAGTCATTTCCTATAGAATGCATGAAAATTTACAATTGAAGTGTGCAAAATTATATTAAAAAATTTTTCATATTGTGAGGATTTTAAAACAATGCTGCAGAACTGCTATAGCATAAATAAGAGCCTTTAACTCTAGAATTTTTCGTATTCAAGGCTAAAAGAGTCTGTCTTTTCTACGTTCAGTATGCATAAAGTGTGTGCATGAAGTGCTGCCTTTGCAGTGTATGGAAAAGAGCATTGTAACTGAATGACAGTCAGTATACCTGGTCCATATATACTTTTGTCAGTATTTTGTCGAGTTTTACCAAAACCATTGCATTTTGAGATACCATGTTTTTCTAAAATTACTTAGTGTCTTTTAAACAAGTCCTGTCCATATTCTGGTCTCTCACTGAGCTTCATATTAATTACAGATGCTAGGACATATTTCTGCCTTTGGTGGAGTATTGCTTGTCTCATTCCACGACAGTAAAATTCAGGGCCACAAAGGATTTGCTGAAAGGGAGAAACAGTAGACAAAAGAGCAGAGCATAGGGAAAGAGAAGCCAACATTAAGAACAGGTTAACTGAAAAAATGAAAGATAGCTGTTGATGGTTTACGTTTGCTGCCAAGGTCTAAAGGAAAAAACCTGGGAGTAAGCAAAGAGATTTTGAGGGGGTTTTTTGTTCCACTCATGTTATATTGATATAGTTCAAGCTAGCAGGTCATTGAGTGAACATAGAATCATAGAATCATTACGGATCGGAAGGGACCTCGAAAGATCATCTAGTCCAATCCGCCTGCAACAGCAGGATCACCTAAACCAAGTCACACAGGAACCCGTCCAGTTGGGTCTTGAACATCTCCAGAGAGGGAGACTGCACAACCCTCCTGGGCAGCCTGTTCCAGTGCTCTGTCACCCTCACCGTGAAAAAGTTCCTTCTCAGGTTGATGTGGAACCTCCTATGTTCCAGCTTACAACCATTGCCCCTTGTCCTATCACTACATGACACCGAGAACAGCCCAGTGCCATCCTCCTGACACCCACCCCTCAAATATTTGTAGACATTAATGAGGTCACCCCTCAGTCTCCTCTTCTCCAAGCTAAAGAGACCCAGCTCCCTCAACCTCTCCTCATAAGGGAGGTGTTCCACCTCTCTTATCATCTTTGTTGCCCTACGCTGAACTCTCTCCAGCAGCTCCACATCCCTCTTGTACTGAGGAGCCCAGAACTGGACACAATACTCCAGGTGTGGTCTCACCAGGGCAGAGTAGAGGGGGAGAAGAACCTCTCTTGATCTGCTAACCACCCCTCTTCTAATCCACCCCAGGATGCTGTTGGCCTTCTTGGCCACAAGAGCACATTGCTGGCTCATAGTCATCTTGTTGTCCACCAGGACCCCCAAGTCCCTTTCCCCTACACTACACTCCAACAGGTCAGTCCCCAGCCTATACTGGTACCTAGGGTTGTTCTTGCCCAGATGCAAGACTCTGCACTTACTCTTGTTATAGCTCATTAGATTTTTCTCTGCCCAGTTCTCCAGCCTGTCCAGATCTCGCTGAATGGCAGCACAGTCTGCGGGGGTGTCGGCGACACCACCCAGCTTTGTGTCATCAGCAAACTTGCTGACAGTGCATGCCAATCCCTCATCCAAGTCATCAATGAATAGATTGAACAGGACCGGTCCCAGCACCGATCCCTGGGGCACTCCACTAGATACAGATCACAAACACTTTCTGATTTAGTATTGTTTGGGTTTTGTGTAAGTTAGAATGGATTAAGGTCAATTAAGAAATGTTTACCTCAAGGTTTTACACTTTGCAAGACCATTTTGGTCTTGAAAGTTATCTTCTTACAACTTTACACCTCCTAGCCTTGTTTGAGGCACAGGAGTGGGAGAACAGGACATGTTCCATGTGAATGAGCTAATAACAGTTCCTTCCATTAATTTCACATACATGGAGAAGGGCCCAGTATGCCTTCATGGTTATCATTAAATCAAAAATGTCTGTATACTGGAGTGCTGTAGCACTGGGCTGTGAGATGGCATGTGTGTGTGGGTAAGAAGTTCAGCTGTGCCAGCAGTGTACTCTTGTGGCAAAGGCAAGCAGTTGCGTAGCAGAGAGTTGCAGAGGTGTAGCCAGCCAGTCAAAGGAGGTGGTTATTCTCTTTATTCACTCCCTGGGACTTGGCATCTGGTGGGAGCAGTGTGTGTGAAAGTCTTGGCTTTCCCAGTACAAGAAAAACAGTTATGTCCAACAGAGATTGAGTGAGAGAACTGGGTTTGTCTAGCTCTGAGAAGAGAAGCTTTAGTGCTGTCTGCAGCTATTTAATAGAAGGGTGTAGAACGGATGGAGCCAAAATGAAAAGACAAAAGGCAACGTGGAGAAGTTGCAGTATGGAAAATTCTAGTTAGAGACCAAGAAACATTGATCCCTGTGAGTGCTAAAACTGCTGTGCTTCATAAAGAGATTGTTTAGACTATACACAGAGATGCTTAGAACCAGCTGCCTGAGGCCCTGGGCTGCCTCATCTACTTTGACCGGTTTCACGTGAGGACTGGATGTCCTTCAGAGGTTCTGTCCAACCTACATGATTCTGCATGTAGGTAGATTCTGCAACAGGATGCATGTAACCTGCAATGCTGGATAGTTTTAGTACTATTCAGGGGAGAAAATTCAGGTTTAGGAATGCTGTGCTTTGCATCAAACCCAGTTTTAATTTCTGTTTAAATTTTCAAGTTAGTTCTCTTCTTCTGATGGTGTTTTCATTTAAGCTGTTTGATGCAGTGCTTTAATTTCTTTAACTTGTGAGGGGATTAGGCATGGAAAGAGTTTTAAAAGGACTATTTTCTAGGCTGAGCAATTAACTTTAAAATACTGGTGTCTTTATAATAATAGTGTCTGTCTTACTACAGTAACAAAAGCAATCAAGGTGCAAAAATAAGTACTTCTCTAGGCTAGTCTGTGTTTATCAGTTGGTCCTACCATGAGTGTTTGTGGTATATGAGAGAGAAGCCAGTGCAAGGCAAACATTTCTCTAGTATAGGATTGTTTCCCTGATGCTGCTATACACATGTGTAGTGTATATACACTGGGACACCTGAAGTGGTTTGATAATAGGAGAAAAATACACATGCTATTGTAATGATGCCTGACAGCTAACAAATCTAATTTAGGCTAAATTCTATTTGATTTAAGTATGAGTACTCGTGATCTTTCATACTGTGTATCATCAATCTCTGTAGTGTTGTAATGCAACCATATTAATGAAGTGTATTGACACTTAGTCACTGTTGAAGTGGCTGCATGATCTACTGGATTAATGTTCGTTGGCTGGTTTACGTGATGACATTCTATTACGGTTCACTATGCGTTCATATCACAGAACTACAAAAAAATACAATGCTTCCATAGTTTGGAATATAAAAATTGTATTTTCAATATAAAAGAGACTGATTTGTACTCAGTTTAGAGGGTTCATATGGAAGTGGACTTGATGCTCTCAGAAGCTAGTTTACTCATTTAGGCTTGATAAAAATATCAGTGTAGATAAACTTATTTTCAAATACAGCTCTTGGTTGCTATACACAGACCTTCAGGTATACCTTGTGGTCCCAATCCAGTCTACCTGGAACAACCTGGCCACCTGATTCACCTGCTGGTCGTAGTGGCGCTCCTTCGTGGCATGTGTTTTAGGTATGTGGGCATCTACATGCTGCACCTTTACCACTAGTTTATCCAGCTGGGCAGCAATGTCTTGCCACAGGGCAGCTACCCATACCAGTTTCCCCTTCTGTTGCCAGTTCTCCTGCTTCCTCTTCTTTAAGCAAACCCATAAGGCATTTGCCACAATCCAAGAATCTGTATACAGGTACAGCACTGGCCACTTCTCTCACTCAGCAATATCAAGGGGCAGCTGGATGGCTTTGACTTCAATTCACCTTCACCCTCATTTGCTTCAGCAGTGCATCTAGTAGGGCTCCATACAGTGGCCTTCTGTCTTTGCTGGCAGGATCCATCTGTGAAAAGAGTTCAGCCTTCCTCTGATTCTGCAAGATCTTTATATGGAGAAATTGATGCAGCAAGGGCAAATACCTTGTTTGGTGGTGTCTAAAATCCAGTGCCCTCTAGCCATTTGGAGAATTGGTCATATGATGGAATCTGCTTGGTCATGTCATGTCAGGGGGTCAGGCATTAACGCACGGCGCTACCGTAGATCTTTAAGTGCAAACGCCCTTTCTCAGAAAGAGAGTGGTGATTGGTTCTTTCCTCCTTATTAAAGCAAATACGCATTATTTATCAGGATGTCATAGTACTCTCTTGTAACATGCTGAGTGTGTTCTAAGGCAATTTAAAGGACAGTGCCTTGTCCTTGTATGTCTCTATGAAGTTCTTTTTCAGGATTTTCATCATGTATTAGATTCAGGTATCTGTCATTGAGTTAAATAGAAATGTCCTCTCAAAATTATTACCATGATTTCCACAATCTTCTATTAAGCTAGACCTTATGTATTAGGTTGTATTTGCATCTGTACTGGTTTGTATGTATGTAAGGCACTGTGAAGCTGAATAGATGAGCTGCTAAGGAAAGACTCAGGTTTACTTCAAAACTGCAGTTGGTTCCATTGAAAATGAGCTGTGAAGGCAGTCTGCAAAATGTTTTGGCTGTGACAAAGAGCAAAACTGTAGCCAAGAAATTAGGGGTTTAAATATAGTTCTTGGACTACTTCTAGCACTGACAGGGGCAAGATAATTAAATCAAGACTGGCATTGCTATGGATCATCAACTTTAGGAGAAGAATTCCAAAATTACTTCTTTGGGGAAAAAATATGGAAGTTGGCAGGAGTTTGGGGTTTTTTCCTACAGAGAGCCCACAGATTTTTTTGCTGACCTATATTCATATTATGACTGATTTTCGTATAGTTGAGACCTGACTCTAGTTCTGCTTATTTTCTTAAATAATATGTGTAGGGTTGTTTTTATTTTACTTTATTTTACTTTTTGAATAACTTTTTCAGAGCAGTTAATTGAAAAGCATGCGTGGTTCCGAGTTAAGATCGGGAGGCTGCGGTGAAACACGAATGATTGTTTTGTAAAACATACAAGATGTAGTTTGTGTGTAAGATTCTGTACCTCCCTCCCAGTTTTTTCAAGGGTTTAAGCAAAAAGCAATGTCAATGTTGAGCTTAAGTCTTCCAGTAAAAAAAAAAAAGGAACTTGTAGGTTATCAAATTTTATGATACCATGCCATATATAGATGGATTTAAAGAAAGAATGAGTGACCCTTTGCCTTTGGTTTGGAAATACAAACTTATCTGGAGTTTCTGGTAGCTTTCATTTGTACATACTACCATATTTCACTCATCAAGGGAAGTTACTTCCTTGTGTGTCACTTTATAGGGTCCATAGTAAATTACTGTGTCCAGTTTGTGGCTTCAGGATTTGAGAGATGTTGAAGAACTAGAAAGGTCCCAGCAAAGGACTATGAAGACAGTCAGAACCATACAGCACGTGATGAGCCAATGAGAGGTAGAGGGAGCTGGGTTTGTTTAGTCTGGAGGAGTAGAGAGTGATAAGGAAGTCTACAACTACTTGAAGGTGAACCTGCTTTAGCAGGAAGGTTTGAATAAATGTTGATTCCAACCTCTGCCATTCTGCGCCTACAGAACAGCAGACCAAAACCATCTTGAACTGCAACAGCTATTAGCACAAAGATTAATGGCTGGAAATGGTTATTTGGAAGTTTCGGGTTGAACATAACAGAAAACTTGCCCACTAGGAGGTTACTGCAGCAGATACAAGTAGCCCAGAAAGACTGTAGGACTTCCTAACCTGGAAGCATTCAAGACTTCACTAGATCATAGGATCATAGGATGTTAGGGGTTGGAAGGGACCCAAGAGATCATCAAGTCCAACCCCCCTGCCGGAGCAGGACAAAACTATGAAGGCACAGCTTTTTTAATCGAATGTTTGTAATACTCTCACTTAAAATGGGGGTGGATCAGATGACCATCAGGCACCATTTCCCACCAGCATTTCTGTGGTTTCGTGAACATATGAGGATGGTACTATTGTCTTCCATTGAAGTGAGAAAATAGGGTATTTCAAAGAACTAAAAACTGTGTGGACTTTGATTTTTCTTTTATTATTATTTTGACCCTATGAGAAATCCTGATCAAAGTGCTTAGTGATAGCAGTATTAGTAGTTATTGTACAGGAGCTTTCCTGATTAAAATGGATTGAGTGTGTATCACAGAACATGGGATGGTTTAGGTGCAACTGACTATAGAGATCATCTAGTGACAACCTCCCTGAAAGGGACACCTTTCAGTAGACCAGGTTGCCAGAGCCCCATGCAACTTGGTCTTCCAGAGAGGGGGCATCCACAGCCTCCCTGGGCATCCCATTCCAGGGCCTCACCCCCCTCATAGTGAGGAACTGGTCTTTGATATCTTGCTACTGAAGAGGTTGAAGCATCTGTTCATAGACTGCAGAAATCTCCTGGTGTTAGTGACACCCGTTAAATCAAAAATGCGTTGATATGAAATGAAAGTGTTTTTCAGTGTTGGTAGCTGCCTGTCACGGAGTTTCTATTACTGGCCTTGTAAGTACCACTGTAGTGTGGTGCGTGTGTGCGGTACAAACAACAGAACAGGTTGGGGTAAAAAGGTAGAAAGCATTTGAATTTGCCATGTGGCTATCGTAGTGCAAAAGCAAGTACAAAAATAATGCTTTTTAGGAAAGTTTTGTTAAGAAACAACAAATCAACAGGTTGTGGTAAAAGGTAGCTGTGCTAGTGTCAGTGCTGAAAATTACTTCTTATGTTTGTCATTTTGAGAGTCTACCTTTCTGGGAAATGCATAGTTCCTAGCTGATTCTTTGCACACATGGGTGGAAAGAACCCTCTTTTGGTAAAGGAAACTTTACCCTGGCTTTTCTGAGGGATTTGCTTGTTTTAATGTACTGAAGGATTTGAGGTTTTTTCCCATTTTTGAGTCATGTGATGGTTTAGTTAGAAATTCAGTTCCACTAATTTGTGCATATAAATTTCTTAAATATCTAACTTTTAAAGTTCTGCTATTATTTTCATAAAGTGTTACTAGAATTAAATACTTCTGTGCACAAATGCAGCATAGGAGATGGGGTGGAACCAAGGTTTTTCTGTAAGTGTTGAAGTGTGCTCACTGTGTAATAGGTGCAGTGAATCACAGGAACGTATGAAAGCATAATGAGGCTGTTTCTTCAGAATACATTTTTTTTTCTTGCTACTGGAAGTCAGTTCACTGCAGAAATGGTGCTTGTGGCTTTTTGGTTGGAAATTCAGAATTCGATCTTGGGCAACACCTATTTTGGAACCCCAAATACAGATGTAATTGGCCCAGAGAGGTAAATATGAAGTTCTATAAGGAAGTGATATTCCATCCAAATAAGAACTAAAGATTAATAAAGATCAACTATATAGTATTACATTAAAAATATAAAATTTCTTTAAAATGGATGCAAGCATATTTACAACAGTTGATGTAAAGCTTTCCCTTTCTATTCTTGTGTATTTATTATACCCACTTCAAAACATATAAGAATATTTACCTGATTTTTAATGAACTGTTTCTTAAATCAATCTTATGCATCGCAAGCAATTGGTTCATTATTCCTCCTAATCAGTCTCTAAAGAGTAGTAAAAGCCTTGTATGTGTCTGATTTAGCAAGTCTGATGTATATCTGATTTACTGTAGTACTGAACATGCAGTGGCTTTGCAGGAGCACAGCCACTCTTCTTTGTTAATCTTCACAAGCTGATGACATGTTGCTGTGATAACTTTGTTCATCAGTTCTTGGTTTCACTATAGTGTCAATGTTGTAAAAATTACTATGCTGCTTAATGACTGAAACCATAGTAGATTAGTTTCCCATTGCCAATCATAGAACGTTAGGGATTGGAAGGGACCTCAAAAGATCATCTAGTCCAGTCCCCCTGCCACAGCAGGATCACCCAGACCAAGTCACACAGGAACACATACAGGAGGGTTTTAAACAGCTCCAGTGAAGGAAACTCCACAACTCTGCTAGGCAGCCTGTTCCAGTGCTCTGTCACCCTCACTGTGAAGTTCCTTCTCATGTTTATGTGGAACCTCATATGTTTCAGCTTAAATCCATTTTCACTCGTCCTATCACTAGATGACATTGAGAAGAGCCTGGCTCTGTCCTCCTAACACCCACCCTTCATATATTTATAGACATTAATGAGGTCACCCCTCAGTCTCCTCCAAGCTAAAGAGACCCAGCTCCCTCAGCCTCTCCTCATAAGTGAGGTGCTCCACTTCCTTCATCATTCTTGTTCTGTGCTGGACTCCCTCCAGCAGCTCCACATCCCTCCTGAACTGAGGGGCCCAGAACTGGACACAATACTCCAGATGTGGTCTCAGCAGGGCACAGAGGGGGAGAAGAACCGACCTCAATCTGCTAACCACCCCTTTTCTGATGTAGACAGTTCTTAACATAAAGTTATCATGAAACTGAATAAGAGAACACCTGATATATGCCTGTAAATACCTGAAGAGTGGCTGTAGGCAAGGTGTTGCCAGACTGTTTTCAGTTGTGCCCCGTGACAGGACAAGGATCACTGGGCACAACCTGGAACACAAGACGTTTCGTTTAGAAAAGAAATAAAAAAACTTCCTCATAGTGTGAGTCACAAAGCCCTGGAAGAGGATGCCCAGAGAGGTTCTGGAGCCTCATTTTCTGGAGGTGCTCAAATAATCCCATCTGGATGCAACTGTCTGCTTTAGGCATTGCTGCCTTGGTGGGGGAGTTCAATGATTCTGTGATTCTGTAGTAATAAATGATATATTTATCACTATACAGAGTTTATACAGCAGATAATAAATTATTTAATGGTTATTTTTGTTGTATAATTGACTGTAGTTTGGAAGTGTAGGTCAGGCAGCATCACCTCCATCCCTGGGAAAGGGAAAGGTGATGGAGCAACTAGTTCTGCAAATCATTTTCTGGCCTGTGGAGAGCAAGAAAGGCACCAGGGGTATTTAGAATGATTTCACCAAAGGCAAGTCATGATGGACCAACTGGAGAAAGATGAAATGACCAGTCTGGTAGAGGGACAGCACAGGATTTTGTCTACCAAGCCTTCAAAAAGGCTTTTGATGCTATTTCCCGTGAGGTTCTCATAGAGAACCTGTTCCTAAAGTAGTAAGCAATGCCTGCAGCTTTTACCAGTACAAATGACAAAGGTGTGTACCTTCACCCTCTTTGCAAAGTAAACAAATAATTAAATGTACGCAGATAAATCTGTGAATTAGCGTTTTAAAAGATTTATTGCAGAATGCTATCAATTTTTCTTTCTTAAACATTGTCTTTAAACTCTGCAGAATGCATGAGTTATGTTCAACTGCTGTTCAATATCTGTTCTGAAAAATGAAGGCACTTTCCAAAACACTGTCTCTGTACACAGTCTGTACTCACTTAACGAATGACAATTCTTGCCAGCAGTCCAGAAATAGGCTCCTGACTGTGCTTGCCGAAATTCAAGCTGGTTAGAAACATAGGGAAGATAATAAGCATCAGCTGTATTTTCAAATATTTTCTGTTTGTATGTGAGCATATATTCTGTTCTGGTTTCTGCAATCAACAAAACTCAAGATTAATTGCAGCTGAGCTGCAATTTCTGTTAAATCATTGATCCAAAGGGAGAACCTTCTTTGACTCCTAAATATGGTTTTTTGTTGTTTTGTGACTCTAAAATGTATGGCGCTGTGATATGATAATTATCATTGTCTGGTATCACTCTCCTAGAACTACTTTTCATCTTAGAATGACAAAACTGTACCCTGCCATTGCATTAAGACATTGGCAAAAATTCTGTAATAATCTTACAGAATGGTTTTGGTTGGAAGGCTCCTTAACACCCCTGTACAGATGAGGGTGGACCTGGCTGCTCAAGCATGGCTGTGAACACTTACAGGTAGAGAGCATCCACAACTTCTCTGGGCAACCTGTTCCAGTGTCTCATCACCTGCAGAGTAAAAAATTTCTTCTTAAGATCTAAACTAAATAGAACTTCTTTCAGTGTTTGTGTTGTATGAGTTTTGCTTGGGGTAGTTTACATTCTGTGAAATTTTCTAAAAGCTTTCTTTTTCCAAAAGAGATTTCATAGTTTGTGATCCATGGGTTCCAATTCTTTTGTACTTGCCTGAGTTTTCTGCTAAGTTAGATTGGTACATCCTGATCCTGGATAATCTTCTCACAAATCAGTGTCCTGCGTTTGGCGAGGATGGGGTTCTCAAGAAGCTGGGAATGGTTACAGCCAGCGGGATACTTTGCCCACTATATGTATAAGGGAAGCTGGCAGGGGTGATGGCTCACATGCTGAAAGTGACCAGCTGTGCACTGTGTATCACTCACTTCACATCTAAATTCATTAGCAGTAGTGCTATTACTGCTGCTGCTTCTGTCTTGGTGGTGTTCTGTGAAACTCTTTGATGGTGTTTGACCTCTTGCGCAGGAATAAGCGAACAGTAACACGGTGTCAGTTGCTGGCTGGGCCTATACCAGGACAATCAAGTGTGAACATTTGTCTTGGATCTTTTCTGTGTGTACTGACATTTTTGTTGGATTATAGATAAACATGGTTTTGAGCTATAGGCAATTGAAATCTGCAAAAGCAAAAACGTGTTGTCAAATCCTGATGCCCTTTGGTGCAGCTTTTAAAATGGGGGCATGTTTTTAATATGTAGTATGTATGTGTCTGTATATTCAAGATGATGCCATATGCATACAGAGCGAAGCCTTCTGGATTACATGCTGCCTGTCATAGTTCAAAATTAAAAGTACTTTCTCATTAATCAGTAAAAATGCAGGAGATAAAAAAGAATGCATACCTCTAATCAAATGTTACTGGGTTTGTATATTGACTGTTTCATGATCAGTTGCTTAAAATACAGAGCAGCTACTGAATGGGTGATAGAAATGTCTGTAAATTGTATCAGTCTTTGTACACAGAAGATCTTGCTGTTGAATGTTGATTTGCTGCATATGCACTGCTGATTCTAAGAACAGTTTATTAAAATCAAAGCGTAGTCCTCCTATATATGCCTCACTGGTGTTCAAATGGAAAAATAAATAGGGAAAAACTGCTGAATCTAAAAGTGGCAAATTGTTATCATCTACAGTGCAGTTGTAGAAATAAAATACGGAATTGTTCATGGGAACTTTCATTCTAACAGTTGCATCAGCAAGTATTTTTGACTAATAAAAGTTGAGACATGTCTCTATGATGTTATTGTGTAGGAGAATGGAAATATTTTAAGAGAACTCAGAGTGTGTGGAGCTCAGAAAGTTGTTTCTATTTCAGTTGCTTGTGAGAATGAAATACTTCAGGTTGTATTAGCACATATTAAGTTGAACAGATGCCTTTCTTGAGTGCAAGTCAGCGAGCGTAGTCCGGTTGTGAACACTGCCAAAAAATGCTGTGTTATCCAGGATAAGAGTTGCTTCAGCAGAAAAAATGGTAAAGTCTTTTAGAGTAAATAAAAACTTTGTAGAAAGAGGAAAAATTGTTAGAAACTATTATGTCAACCAAATATAATGGCAGATGGAAATATTTGTTGTTTGGAAGATACCCTGCAAAACAGTTTAAAGAAAACACCCTGACTAACATACAGAGTAGAATATCGGAGATTTTTACCCTCTCAATGAAGAAAAGCATTTTGATTTAAAAGACCATGAGGTCCTAAGAAGTCTTACAAATTACTTCTGTTTCTTAAATATCTTCTACATTTTCATCTGCTGTTCTAGTTCTACCATGTAAATAATATTCTGTCGGTTGTCTTCCAGTGTATTAGTTGTTCTAATATAGAATGAACAAAGTTAGGTATAAAGAACTAAATTTGAGAGGAAAATCCACTTAAAAAATTCGAATGAACACACATTACATTAATTCAATTTTTACCTTTATTTTAACGCTGCAGCCAATTTCCTCCAAATTCTACATGTGAAAATTATTATCTGTGTGATTGGTAACGTTAAGAATTTCACCAGAAGAACAATCGTACTTCTCACTATAGAGTATTGCAATAGAAGATGTGTAGTTTTGTAACATGTCAATCCCTTAACTACCTAGAAAAGAGAAGGATGAGAGTGTTCTATCTAATTAAGCTCTGTAAGACACTTGAATTTTCCTAAGGTTATAGCCTAGCAATTTGGGGTTTGTCAATGCCACATAACGTTTTTAAGAGAGAGACCTATTTTTAACAGCTCCGTGTGCTAATGCAGTCTGAACACTATGAAACAGTGCTTCCTGGCACAACATCTTCCAGTTACAAGTCATTTATTTTAATGAAGACACTTACCAGAGACACCTGGATAGCCCGCGCCGATTGTATCGTGTGCACTTGATTACCTAATATGAATCCAACCAAGAAATAAACACGGTGACAGCAAGTACATAAGGGTTGTAAATAAAAATACCCTGCTCTATAGTTGGTTCACTTAAAATGTATGACACACATTTTTCTTGAAGGTTGATTTTTATCACTTCACATATGACTGAGACTTACGGTGTGTTTCTTGGTTGGAGAAGGGGATTGTTCTATATATTTCTTTTTGCCTAGAATATTCAGTGGACAATTTTTTTATGGTTTTGGATTTGCTATAGAATAAGATGCTTCATTTGCAAGGGAGTAAAGGTGCTAAAAAGTAATGTTTTATTCTTTCAGAATGTCTTAGCATTAAGGTACTTAAATGAAGATTTCTTTTTAATACTTTATAATTGAGAAATTAAATATATGTTCTGAGTTCCACAGAAACTTATTAGCAGAGTCAGTGATAAAAAACCCCCAAGCTTCTTGACTTCCCTTGGTTTCTCAAAAGATTAAATAAAATTAGGTTAAAAATACTTTTTTTTTTGTCTACTGTGGCAGAATCAGTTATTACAGATTTCTTAATATCTTGCACTTTTAACGTTGCTTGTGATGTAGTGACAATTGCATGTCCAGATGAAAAGTCATCTTAGCTTATAGCATCCTAAATAGTGGAAATGGCTTGTGAAATACGACTTTGCCTAGATTTTTTTCTTTTCCTTTGCCAAGTCAAATAAGCACTGAAATCCAAGTTGCCACCACATGATTGTATCAGGTCCGTTACAGGTTATCATTGCTATATTCTCCTTTGCTTGTATAGTTCTCTTTGAAAAGCTGTGCCAAACTGAAGCCTGGTTTCTGGCACAGGGCAGGAAAAGCGGAATCAATGTGTTTGGAAAGAATCTTTTAATCCCTGATACTGTAATTTTACAAACATCTCTGTTCTTGTTCTGCAGCGTGATAGGGTACCTCTAAAAATCTTGTCAGAGGGGAAAATCAGCAAAGAAGCCAGTCTGTCCTGCAGAAGTAGAATGTGAACAACTAGGATTATTAGATGCCACTTACCATCTGTGCAGTGTGTGGGCAAGTGTCATCGCTTTGCATCTCCTCCCCCTCCCTCTCAAGTAAGATTGGCTGAGCTGATTTAGCAGTTCCCAGCTGTTGAAAGAGAGGAGAAAGCCCCATTTCTTCAGCCCAGGTTTGTTAGTGTGCAGTCCTGTTGCTTCATTTGCACTGGCTTTGGTATTTTTTTACCTCCTGACTTATTTTAAATCAAGTTAGGGAAAAAAGTGACCAGAGTTTTACTTTCTTGTGCATTTATAAAAAGGAAGGTAATCTAACTGACATGGACACCTGTTAGGGTTAAAGAACAATTACTTTGCTTAGGGTGAAGTGCAAGCAATTACTGCTTGAATTTATTCAACTGAGAGTTTTTGATGCTGGCTTTAGAAGGAAACATTTCTGTATCTTGTGTGTTAGTCTAGAAACACAGAACTGTTGGAAGAGACCTGTAGAGACTTCTAGTCCAAGCCCCTCATTAAAGCAGGATTGCCTAGAGCACATTACACAGCTGAAGTGTAATGTGCACCAGGACAGTCCTGGGTAACTCCAGGGTATCTCTGGTTATCTCAAAGGAGGCTCTACAACCTTTCTGGTCATCCTGTTACAGTACTTTGTCACCCTCACAGTAAAGTTTTTCCTCAGATCTAAGTGAAACTTCCTGTGTTCCAGCTTGTTCCATTGCCCTTTGCCCCTAGAATCTGAGATAATAAACCAATGTGAGATGCTTTTGAAAACAGGAGCTTCGATTCTTCCAGGGGCTACCAGTGGTTCTGTTTAACACCTGAATGCAAGCTGGGGTTGGAGTAGCAGTTGTAGGAGCAGTTCTTGTAAGTAGACTGTAGGGGAAACAGACCTGAGGTTCACTGCACGCTGCTGTTGTTGTTCCTTGCTTAGCCCTTTGTGTGTTACAACATAAGAGAAGCTTCTGTCTTTGTTCCTTTGGATTTAGTTGCTGCCCCATATAGTGTATAGCAACTTTTGAGGAATTGCAGGCTGTACCCGGTCAAAACTACTCACAGCTTTGGGGTATGGTAATACGAGTTGCTAATGCTGGTTTGAGGACTGAGGACCTGTACGTGTGCCAACATATGCAATAGTCTTTGGGGGGGAAACCAGGAACTTTTAGTATCTCTTCTGTTTATTAATAAAAACAATTAACATCTTGAAACATTTTTATGTCTTCCTTGTAGTAGTACCAACTGCTGCCAAAAAGCTGTTTCTTCAGCGAAACAGAAAATTGAGGGAGAGGTAGTCTCTTTATAAAATGTGGTGTCTTATGGGTTAGTATTTAGAAATGTTGTGTTTCTTTATAGGAAGGCAGGTTCATATCCTGAATCAAATCTCTGTCCTCATGTGACATTGCAGTAACGTGATTTTTCTTTGCTCTCAGCACTACTCTTCCCTGTAACCTTTGCCTCTTACAACCTGATTGCTGGATTTGCCCAAGAGAAGTAGCTCCTCTGAAGAATGTCATGTGAGCTGTAGAGGATTCTACTACCCTTTATTTTTCTGACACTGTGATTACTTTTCCTAGTAATAAGCCTTGACCCTTGAGTTCCTGTATATCTTTGTTTATGCAGTTTGTTGGCTGTAGTCGTTGTGCAGTGCCTCAAAAAAGCAATTAATGCAATTCATCTAGTTTCCTACTTGTAACTGCGAGGACAGTTGCTTTGTTGACATAATGCAATTGTCTGGATTTGCTTCATCTGTCGCAGAAGAGTCTGTCCTCCTACATCCATTAGTACAGAATTTCAGTTGTGCATCACCCCGTGTTTGCCACGCCTGTGTTTTATACATGCTGGGTGCCACTTGGGCATAGTTTCATTTTGCCCTTCCTGTCATTAATAAGGATCTTTCTTAAGTGGAAGGAAAGAGTTCCTTGCCTCACAAAGTGGACTAGATTCAGGCTTAGTATTGTTAAGACTGAACTTTCCAGTGCAATTCAATTCTTATCATGTATTAGAAGGAGGTTAACTTGTGTTCACTTAGATGTTTGCATATAGGAGAAGCTGAATCTACTGAAGAAGGACCCAATTCTCAACAAAGTTAAGATGTTTTAATGGGGCAAAACTTTCCTCTTTTCTTGCATTGTGGTGTTAGTTGTTTATATAAATGGTGATCTTGGTAGCTGTCAGTTCTTTGAAGTGATAGGGGAAGAAAAAGGTCACAACTTGGTTTGTGTAGAATAACTTTGGATTTTCCTCCATTACTGCAGTGTAAATTGCTGTTTTCATGTGGTCTGGAGGCTTTTACAAAAGGGTAACCTCGAAGAGTTTTCTAAGGTCAGGTGATTTGCTTTGGTGGTTACACCAATGGAGGTTATTCTGAACTAGAGGGTGGCATGTTTAGCTATCTGGACTTCAAGAAAGAGCTTGTAAAAACGAGCAAGCTCTGTTCTAGACCTTTCTTAACACTCCTGTCTGGGCAGGTCCCTGATGGATCCTGTTGCAACTTCTTACATCTTGAAAGAGTCTAGGAAACAATTTGGTTTCCCCTTCATCTGATACTATCTTGATACTGTATTTCAATATACAGGTCCATTCTTCAACAGATTTTAATTACTTAAGTGCTCAGAGTGCAACCCAAAGACTAATCCAATCACCTAATCCAATCTAAACATAAATTTAAGTGTTTTTTGTACCTCACCCAAATAAATATGGATATAATATGCATAACAAAGAAGGAAAATTAAATACTGTTTTCTTAATGCTTGGGTGAGATTAAAGATGTAAAAACACTTCGTATCAATGAAGAAGGGTTGTCCTTTAAGGATCTCGAAAAGAGTGTGAACATTCTGAAAGAAACCTTTCTGAAATCACCTTTAATTGTGACAGGACTCAAATCAGTATATAGGCAAAATTGCTGTTGTTTCTTTCTGGGGATATCCTACCTGTGTCTTTTTTTTTCTGTTTTACTGGAAAAAGCATAAGCAACAATTTGAAAAATTTTGCCATGCTTTCAACCTGTTAACCATCTGAGACAGGTTAGGCAAGTGAAAACCCTAGTCCAAGAAAACAAATTTGCAATGACTTTTGAGTAGTCATTTGGAAAGAGAAGCATATACCGAAGTGGAACAAACAGAATTAGCTTTTTTCTTGTTGTGGATTGCTACTGCTTGAAGAGAGGTTTCTGGTGCCTGACATTGTTCCATCACCAAACCAGAAAACAAGTTTAGTTAAGGTGATTGTTCTCCTGCATCCAGACCTCTCTGTTACAGGGTTTTTTTCCTAGTTGGACAGAGTTGGTGCCATCCTTAAAAGTTGGCAGATCGTTGTCTCCTACGCAGGGCACCAATCCCCAGTGCACTGTGAATGCTCTTTGTCCTAGGGTTCAGTGTGCTGTGGAGGGAACTTTCAGTACTCGAGCTGTCTGAGTACAGCAGCCTGTAATGCAGCTTGCACTATTTTACCTGATAAAAACTGTAAAGTCACCTCTGCTACATGCTGCAACTACCACAGTTAAAACACTGTCACTCACCGCGGTGTGTGGCACTGTGAAGTTAATTCCTTCAGAATAGACTGATTTTGTGTACTGGTTTTGTCTCGTTTAGATACTGGATTGTCTAGACTTGATGTGAGCAAAGTAGACTACTAGTGAGCATCTGCTTTCACGTTGGCTGCGCAGAGCCCAGCAATTCAAGAACAAAGAAACTATGATCAAAGCAAACAAGTAAATCTTGCCTGTATGAGAAGCATCTTAAGCAGCCAGATCCCTCTTTTGAGTACCTTTTGGGCACTCTGCTCCTACCTGTTTGCATTCAGCAGTAGCAGTATAGTGGTTATACAGTCTCTCCTAGGATAGGAGTTAAGAGAGATGCTCTAGGAAATTTAGCAGGGGGTTTTGGACTAGATGCTCTCTAGAGGTCCCTTCCAACTCCGACAGTTCGGTGGTTCTGTCTAGACTAGCTGAATCTGTAATGAGTAGATTTGCTTAGTGTCTTTCAAAATCCAGACATTTTCTGTAAAATTAAGATTCTTCATTAATATGAGAAAGAAAGGCTAAGGCACAGAAGAAAAGGCATTTCAAACAAAAAGAAAACTGCAACTAGTAGAATGATCAGCAACAGAAGTAACCTTTAATTGTTCACGATCAAATAACATTCTTTATGTTCCATTGCCTTCAGGGGTGATTACTTGTTGTAACATTTTAGTATATGATTACTACAAACTCATCTAAAGGACTGCAAAGCCTAACCTTTAATTAATGTGATCGTCAGTGAATTTTAGCCGTAGTATTAAAGAGATGTCAATGTTTGATGCAAAAATGGTTCTGTGAATCGGAATTTAACATTGCTAGTTATGCTCTTGGCACACTGTGTGATACACAGAGCATGCATTGCCCTGGCCAAAGGCTGAAGATACAACATAAACACACCCACACCCCTGCTGCAACAACAAAAACCTCCAGAAACAAATGGAACCCTGCCAGGCGATTAAACTTCAATTTCAAATCATTGGAATCTCTCATTTTTTAGGTACTTAACTTTCTGAAGCTTTTTGCTGGACTTCAAAGTGCTGAACATGTGGGTCTGTTGTAGTTTGTAAATCAAACAACCCCTGGCTTACATGAGGACGTCGCGTTCAAATGCATTTTAGCTGCGTGATACAATTACTGATCTGTGTGCAGCGCAGCAGATTCCTGGTGCAGTCATCAGCTCTTGTATGGCTTCTGAAGCACAGAGGAGAGAAAATAGTCTTCCACAGAATCTGTGTAAAAGACAGCTCACCCCGACTGTCATTGTTCTGGATCTGAACTGTAAGCATAATTAACCAGATCGTCTGACCAGACGTGGAGCTGTCTGCAGCTAAGAAAATGCAGCTGCCTTTGTGTTTAGCCACTAACTGCACACCCCATCAAAGCAGGAGCTGGGTTGCCACCTAGTGAGAATCCTGTATGTTGGCTTGGCATTGCATGAATGGAAGGAATGACAGAGAGGAAAGAGAAATAGGACCCGACTTGTACCTTAGTTTTGCACTTTGAATTTCAGTTCAATACACAACGTATAAAGCTAGTGCAAGTTAGTGCCCTGTGAAATCTAGTGTTCTTAGTTTTCTAACTTCTTTACTCTTTGGGAAGAGGACAGCAATGTTATGGACAGTTGTGATTTGACAAACTGTCAAACATTTTAAGGAAACATTGCTTTTGAGATGAGCGGAGCTGCTGTAGTGTGGCCGTTTGTTTCTGTTGCTGTGCGGTCCGCATGGTTGTGCTCGTGTTTGTGCAGATACATGGAACCAGCCAGAACTAGTCAAGTTGAGAAACTAGTTTATGAGAAGAAAAGATAGGTGTTTCAGACTTCACAGCAGAGGTTGCAAAATGTCTTCAACAGTAACTGAATTTCTGTTTGGAAGTCCAAATTTGTGACAGAGGTGACACTCCTCACTCCTTTTAAAAGTAAGTAATATAGTTTATAACTGCTTGTGTTATTCCTGAGTTTGTGGAATACTTTTAAACTGCTACTTTGCAGCAGGGAGAACTACTAACAGTGTTTTGAAATAGATTGTTTATCTAAAAAAAGCAGTCCAGGAAGCTTCACTTTTGGTTTGACATTTGTGTATTTCTTCTCTTCTTCCTCTCTTCCCCTACATCACTGAAACTGCTGTTGAACATAATCTCAGTGGACGTAGAATGTAAAAAATCTTAGAGAGAGAGAGAGACAGACTTGTCTTTCTTTACAAGGAATAAAGATTAGATTAGATGTAATGTATTTTTTTAATAGTGGTGGTGCTTTGTAAAGAAATTGCTAAGAATTATCATTTAATTAAATGAAATTTAATTATTTGGTTTTAACAATCTGCAGTGTGCAGTTGTTAATATTCTTTCTGATGTCCTTGAGCATTTTTATTAGCTCAAATTGATTCATTACCCAAAACACATCATCTTATTTGTGAATCATTGCTTCTTTGTATGCTGGTAAAAAAGAGAAAATTAGTGAAGGGATGGAGGGTTTCTTTTCATGGAAACAACTCTGCAAACCAGCTTATAATACCTGTCAGGTATGTGATTCTGGCCAGTTCTGCTGGACAGATCAGAAATTGTGAGAGGAAAAAAAAAAAACCATGAGAAAGGGATTTTTCACACCCAATTTCGTGTACTTCATAGCAAGTGGAGTACAATCGGAGGAAGGAAAATTGCCTTTCAAGTCTCCCAAGACACCCAACTCTAGGTGAAAAGTCATTAACACGCGTGCGTTTGCGTCCGAACACTGAGAAGAATGGAGCAGAAGACAGAAGTTACTCATAATTTAGTGAGTGCCTGTAAAGGTTGATTCTACAAGATTCCCATGGGTGCCTGCTAGAGGGGGCTCAGAAATGGATTCTGGTACCTGAGTATTAGCTGTAACTGCATTTTGGTTTTCTGTGTGTCACCATTTTGTTTCCAAATGCGGCAATAGCATTAAAACAAAAGACACTGACTGGAGATGGATGCTGTCACATTGTCAATGTAATTGCCAGCAGCCAAATCTGCTTGGCTACCACAGAGCTTTAGCCACCCGAAGGTGCGTGGGAGGGGAGGCAGGAAAGCTTTTACTACTTGTCGAAGCAAGGAGTTATTAGCTGGTCAGATGTGTTCATGTAATGTATGTAATGAAGAGTTGATGACATATCCCACGAAGGCAGACAGTGTGGTTTCAGTTAATAGAATGGGGACTCCTATCTCCTGTAAGGAAAAAAAAAAATATCCAATTATGTTTAGGGCCTAAACATCACTGTGGTTCTTTCGTATTGTAGTTTCATTGCCAGTGACAATGTAGGACGTTTCCACCTTCAGCTGCTCGTTTCTGTTCCATTATGTTGGCTCTGCTGAGAGCTTTTATGACTTCCTTGCTATACTATTAGAATAATCAAGTCTGTAATTTTCAGAGGAGCAAAAATGAGCAAATGGAGAGGGGAGAGGGAAACTTTTCACAGACAGTATTGTCCTGAAAAGTCACCCGATTCTGGAAGTTTGACCCAAGGTACGGAAAGATGGGTTAAACTAGAGATTGCTGTTGTGCAGTGTGTGTCCTGAGCTTGTGGCATGCTGTCTGGAGACGATCTGGAGTAACAGTGCGCTCAGTTTGGTGATAGTCAGCCGCTTTGAAGCGTGGTGTGTACTGCAATCGTGCCTAAAAGAAACTGCCTTAAAAATAGTAAGGTTTTGGTAGGGGTGGCTTCTGTGGAAAAAGACTCGTGAACATAGCTGGTTCCAGACAGCTCCAGTGGACCAAAGCTGAACCCATCTGCTATGTGTGGCAATTCTGTGAAAAGATATTCAAGCGAGAGAAGGGAATGCAGCATCGAGGTGTAGGGAGTTAGAGTTGTAGTGGTCAGTAGCTTCTCTGTGATGTGCATCAAAGCATGGTAGGTGAAAGTGACACAATCACATGAAAAAAAAGCATATTAATCTAATTTTAAAACTTAGTACTACCACATCTATTTAAATTGTATGTAATTATATTTTCACTGTACAAAACATATGGAAGCATTTTAAGCAACAAGTTTACAACTGATGTAGATATTCCCTTTCAAAATTGTGTCATATGCAGACTGTGGCTGCAAAACTAATAATTTAAAGGACTGAACCTAGAAAATCTGGATGTTTTCTGTTTAAAAAACGCTATATATCTTCCACCTTGCTAAGCAACTTCTTGCTATCCTTCCTCAAAACAAGAGATATGGCTGCATATATCACTTTCAAGATATTAAAACAGTGCTGTAATGCAGGCTGCTAAAGAGCATCGAATTCTTCCATGCTGTGTGGTACCATGAGCATGCTTTCAAAATATGTTCAGTATGTTCGAGATGTTTTAAGACCATGGGCATCAGAATTTGAAAGGAAATTAGCTGTTTGCCAGAATTCTCATAGATGCGTAGGATAGTTAAATCCCAAAGAGATTTTATGTGATGCTGATGTTTTATATTTTCTATCAAAGACTGACATATCTGTCTGTTCTTTTTTTTTTTTTTAGAACAGTTATCTTCTCACTGCTTTCAGCACTTCATTTTCAGTGTCACCAAACATGAAGCTGCATTTTATTTCTGTGATTATCTTCTGGAAAGTCCCTTTTCTATCTTAGAACCTTTCTATTTGTTACAGAACTATGAACATTTTAACAAGTATAGTGAGTCCAAGTAATTAGCTGTTTATGAATGGAAACTTCAGTGTGTGTCCAGTTCTAAAATAAGCCAAATATAAACAGATTGAAATTCTGGAACATTTAGTGGTAACAATAGTGTAGGATAACAGCTTTTAAATGCTTTTCAAGTTATGAGAAGTATAAGACTGTGTGCCAAGTGAAACACACATTTCTCTCTATTTCTAGTTGTACAACTCTATCTTTCATGCAGTTGTCTCAGAAATTTTTTGGGCTTGTGCTGTTAAACCTGCCTGTTGTCGGATTCAAATAAAAGTAAAAGAGTCCAACAACTAAAAGATCACAGAATCTTAGAATCATTAGGAATCAGAAGGGACCTCAAAAGATCATCTAGTCCAATCCCTCTGACACAGCAGGATCCCCTAGACCAAGTCACACAGGAACACATCCAGGCGGGTCTTAAACAACTCCAGTGGAAGAGACTCCACAACCTCCCTGGGCAGCCTGTTCCAGTGCTCTGTCACCCTCACTGGGAAGAAGTTCCTTCTCATATTGATGTGGAACCTCCTATGTTCCAGCTTACAACCATTGCCCCTCATCCTGTCAGTAGATCACAGTATCACAGTATCACCAAGGTTGGAAGAGACCTCATAGATCATCAAGTCCAACCTGTTACTACAGAGCTCAAGGCTAGACCATGGCACCAAGTGCCACGTCCAATCCTGCCTTGAACAGCTCCAGGGTTGGCGACTCCACCACCTCCCTGGGCAGGCCATTCCAGTGGCCAATGACTCTCTCCGTGAAGAACTTTCTCCTCACCTCAAGCCTAAATTTCCCCTGGCGCAGCTTGAGGCTGTGTCCTCTTGTTCTGGTGCTGGCTGCCTGAGAGAAGAGAGCAACCTCCTCCTGGCCACAACCACCCCTCAGGTAGTTGCAGACAGCAATAAGGTCCCCCCTGAGCCTCCTCGTCTCCAGGCTAAACAATCCCAGCTCCCTCAGCCTCTCCTCATAGGGCTTGTGCTCAAGGCCCCTCACCAGCCTCGTTGCCCTTCTCTGGACACGCTCAAGCACCTCAATGTCCTTCCTAAACTGAGGGGCCCAGAACTGGACACAGTACTCAAGGTGCGGCCTAACCAGTGCAGAGTACAGGGGCAGAATGACCTCCCTGCTCCTGCTGGCCACACCATTCCTGATGCAGGCCAGGATGCCATTGGCCCTCTTGGCCACCTGGACACACTCCAGTTGACTGGAACCTTGCCATTTAGGCAGGAGTAAGGAAAAATTGCTGGATGACATTGAGAAGAGCCTGGCTCCATCCTCCTGACATCCACCCTTCATATATTTATAAACATTAATGAGGTCACCCCTCAGTCTCCTCTTTTCCAAGCCAAAGAGACCCAGCTCCCTCAGCCTCTCCTCATAAGGGAGGTGTTCTACTTCCTTCATCATCTTCATTGCTCTACACTGGACACCTTCCAGTAGCTCTGCATCCTTCTTGAGCTGAGATGCCCACAACTGGACACAATAGTCCAGATGTGGTCTCACCAGGACAGAGTAGAGGGGGAGAAGAACCTCTCTTGATCTGCTAACCACCATCTTCTGATCCACCCCAGGATGCTGTTGGCCCTCTTGGCCACAAGAGCACATGCTGGCTCATGGTCATCCTGCTGTCCACCGGGTCTCCCAGGTCCCATTCTCCTGCACTGTTCTCCAACAGCTCAGTCCCCAACCTATATTGGTACATGGGGTTGTTCTTGTCCACATGCAAGACACTACACTGACCCTTGTTATACTTCATTAAATTTCTCTCTGCCCAGCTCTTCAGCCTGTCCAGGTCTTGCTTAATGGCAGCACAGTCTGCTGGGATGTCGGCGACACCACCCAGCTTTGTGTCATCAGCAAACTTGCTGACAGTGCATGCCAATCCCTCATCCAAGTCATCAATGAATAGGTTGAACAGGACTGGTCCCAGCACTGACCCCTAGGGCACTGCACTGGATACAGGCCTCCAACCAGACTCTGTGACATTGACCACCACTCTCTGGCTTCTATCCTGCAGCTTGTTTATGATCCACCTCAGTAACCAGTCATCCAGTCCACACTGCCTCAGTTTGGCTGTGAGGGTACTGTGTGAGACTGTGTCAAATCACAGAATGTTACAGGTTGGAAGGGACCTCGAAAGATCATCTAAGTCCAACCCTCCCTGCAGGAGCAGGGTAAGCCTACAGCACTGTCTCACAGTATGGTGTCTTACATGGGGCTCAAACCCATGACCCCAGGAATTCAGAGTCCCGTGTTCTACCAACTGAACCCTGCACTACTGACTACTAAATGCCTTCCTGAAGTCAAGATAGACCACCTCCACTGCTCTGCCATCATCTATCCACCTGGTTATGCCCTCTTAAAAGGCTATCAGGTTGGTCAAGTGTGAATTCCCCTTGGTGAAGCTGTGCTGACTTTTCCTAATTACCCTCCTGCCCTTTACATGCCTGCGTCTAGCACAAATTGTTCCATCACCTTTCCCTTGATGGAGGTGAGGCTGACCGCTCTATGGTTACCTGGGTCCTCCTTCTTACCCTTTTTGAAGATTGGAGTGACATTTACTATCCTCCAGTCTCTAGACACCTCTCCTGACCCCCATGATTTAGAAAAGATGATGGAGAGTGGTTTAGCAATGACTTCCGCCGTCTCCCTTAGCAGACACAGGTGCATCCCATCTGGGCCCATGGATTTCATTACATCCAGTTTGCTCAACTTATCCCTAACCCAGTCCTCATCAACCAAGGTAGATGACAGTTTCTTTCATTTTCTAAGACTTTCTCTTGCCTTCAGTATATTCTTCTGGCTAAATTTACAGTTTACTGTTGAAAGAGTTTGTTCTAAACGAGAGATAAGTAATCGGTAGTAGATGGTATGTGTCACCTCTTGCTTACAGCTGACTTACTCCATTGGCAGATTCTAGAGTTGTGATGAAGCTCTTTTAGATGAAAGACTTATTTTCATATGGACTTCTATAACCACACAACATGGCTCAGCAGAGGTTTGGAAAACTTAACGGGAAGTAGCAAACAATTCATACTGTGTCGTATCCAGAATGATAGCGAGATAATACTGTGGCTTAGAAGATAATATTGGGAATTTTCTTAGGAAATCTTTGATCACCTGGTTGCAGCCAACCATCCACTGGGTTTTGTTGTATTCAGAACTGGCACAGTATCTGTAGGCACCTGGGATTAATAGATCAGATAAAGAAAGCCCATTGTTTTGTCTGTTTATATTTTAGTATATGAAGTGTTTAACTTACCCTTCAGAACTTAAGTGTGAAATTAAATATCTCATCAGTGTACTTTTAAAAGATACAAGAAATTATTTGAAATTTCAGATATGTGTGTTTTTACAAGCGTTGTTCTAATTGTTAATTTCTTTTTTTATTCAACAGCTTGAATATTTAGCTAATAAACTTACCTTATCTTCCACAGATCTAAAGAGAGAAGCCAGTATTTGTCACATGCTGAAGCATCCTCATATTGTTGAACTGTTGGAGACATACAGCTCAGATGGAATGCTTTATATGGTCTTTGAGTTGTAAGTTTCTTTAATTTTATCTTTCTTGGTATCATTTTCTACATAAAATCCTGAAAGTATGTCTGCTTTCACCTGTTTGTTTTGTAGCTCAGAAGTCTTGAGTGCTATGAAAATATTTATTCCTGGCATATACAGGTTGTCCCAGGTAAAGAAAGTTGTCATGCTGGCTACGTGGCTAACATGAGCCTGATTCTTTACAGCGTGCTTTCTTAAGGCAGACATCTCTTCACTGATAGTTGCTGTGTTCCTGCTAAGGTACATAAGAACATGTTAATCTGCTGATAGTCATTGTGTTTGTGTAACTGATGGCTTTGTTAGGTTTTTTCCTTCCCAACTTGTTTCTTTGGCATTGCTTTTCCTTTAATACATGAGAAAGTAAAGCTTGTTGATGTGTGTAAGTATTCTTGTAAATAGATATGCCTGTTTGCATCATGAGGCATTTGACTCAAAGGTATGTTTTAGAAGCTTGAATGTAAGAGTTTAATTACCACTGGCATACAGAAGGGTGAGCAAAACATTTCAGCAGTGTACAAGTGTTCTTCACTCAGCAGTGAGAAATAAAATGGAGGCCAGTCACTAAATCACCACATCTCTTCTGTGAGGGAAAACTTAGTCCTTGTTGATTCAGGTTGTAGCTAATTGGTAAAAACATCGAACATCAGGCTGTTGCTTCAGTCTTTAACAACAGGACTAATTACTCCCTAGATACCTGGCACCTTGAGCTGGAAGACAAGGACAGGGATCAGAAGGACTTCCACAGTCAAACTGAAAATGCCTACTGGCCTGTTACCACAGGCATGCACTTTTGCATGCACAAGACTGTGAGACTGGATGGCTTGTACTCAGAGTGCTGAAGGACTTGGCAGATGTGCTTCCCAAGCCATGTTCCAGCAATTTTTCCTTACTCCTGCCTAAATGGCAAGGTTCCAGTCAACTGGAGGTAGCAGATATGACACCCATCTACAAAAAAGTCCAGAAGTCTATAGTTCCCTTGAATCTATAGGCCTGGCAGTTTGACTTGGGTGCCAAGTAAGGTTGTAGAGCAGAGGATACCTTGTTCTCTCAAACTACCTGAAAGGAGGTTGGGGTGAGATGGATGTTTGTCTCTCCTCATAAGTAGCAAGTGACAGGGTGAGAGGAAACGGCCTCTAGTTGCACCACTGGAGGTTTAGGCTAGACCTTAGAAAAAACTTTGTCATTGAAAAGATCATCAAGCATTGAAATAGGCTGTCCAAGGAGATGGTTGAGTTGTCATCCCTGAATGTGTTTTAGATGAGATGTAGATATGGAGCCTAGGGACATGGTTTAGCAGTGGGCTTGTAGAGTTAGCTTAATGGTTGGACTTTATGATCATGAAGGTTTTTTCCAACCCAAATGATTCTGTGACATGCAGAATGCTAATTTGTGTATCTTGCGTGTTTGATCCTCCTTCTCTGTACTCACAGTCGCTGTGTTCCTTATTTCCAGTGCATCAGGCATACATGTTTATTCCTCTTGAATTTCTCAGATCTGTCTGCATTGTATTTTGTGATGCATTTGACTGACTTACCTTGGAGCAAACCACATCATGCCAGTGTGTTAAGTCAAACTGGCATGTCCACTAGACTCAAGAATTTGGTTAAAGTTATGCACTTAAGAGTGATTCTCGAATGTTAGTGTTACCATTGAGGTAGAGAAAAGGTTAGGTGGAAACAGCAAAAACAATTATGTGAGGCTGAAAACTGCTCTTTGAAGTGTTACACAATTTTTGGAGTGAGATGAGTTTATAAACTTACGATTATGTGAAATAATTTGTTTACACCTTCTGTAAGTTTTTATTCAATATTGGCTTTGATTTTCATTTTGTAAATCCCAAAGCATGGACCAAAATACTTTAATTATCCTATTATGAAATAAGTATGTACACCTTGGGGAGACATACTGGGATAATTAACACGGTATTGAAATGGAAAAAAGGTTTTCTTCTATTTTTACCATGCCAGTAGCTCAGAAATAAAGAGACAAAAGCAGTAATTATTTTTTAATGGCAAGTCTGTTAGCTTTTATGTTTGTGTAAATAAAAAGTTAGTGTGAACAATTAGGATTACTACACACATATTGTACCTGAGTTCTGGCCGCATCAAAGAAGGAAATATGTGGCTAAACTATTTGAAGGATAATCATTCTTTGCCATGTCGTATGTCCTTATGCCATGTCCATATGTACGTGACAAGTCATCACTCTTTTGTGGCAGTGGTAGAAAATGAGGCAGTAGGAACACCTGTTTCTTCAAAACGTAGCAGGGACTGGAGGAGTTGTGGGTGCACCGTGTTATGCTGAAGGGAATGCTTGGGCAAAGTGATTCAGCAGCAGAGTGATACGTGCTGAGGTGTAAGACTGCACTGGCAGAGTTTGACTGGGTTAGCGACCCGCTGTGTAATTGTGCTCTTAAGAAACTTTTTGTTAGAAAAAAGCATCTATACATTTGTAGGCAACTTGTTTTCCCCTGTACTGCTTTCTGTTTGTTGTGCAATTAGTGTAACAAACTTGACTGTTTCACAACAAATTCTGTCTGCAGTAATAAAACATATTTTATTAGGGGCTGGATAGCCTGAAATGACATAAAAGGGGTAGACAACACAGATCTGCAGAGGAGATAGAAGCCAGCTGGTGATGGGCTAGTTGTGGACTAGCAGATGCTTTGCATGAATATTAATTCAGGTCCAGCACAAGAAATATATGGAAAAATCAAAACTTCATGCTGTCATTCACACATAAATGGTACATAGGTCCACTGCTCTTTCATACCCTGTGAGCTATATGGAGCAGCTGCTAAACAGCCCTCTTGCCAAAACCGTTGTTATGAAAAAATACAAGTTAAACAAGCAAATGTAGCATTTCTCTGATAACGAGATTGCACCACTCAGGAAGAAACACAATCCATGTCCAATTGTGAAAGCTTTCCTTAAACATTTTTAAAAATCAAGTCACCATTCACAGAAGCACTGTTGAACATGACCACTAGCAGTCAAGTTTAACACCACATTACTAGCTATGTTGTTAACTCCTAGTTATACCGAAATCTGACATTCTTTAAAAGGTGGCCATCATGTCATGTTACCAGTAAATTGCCATTAGCCATATGGTACTGCCATAACAAACTGCGTGGAAGCAGTTGTCCTTAATAGCTTTAGTGCCTGTGTAGAGTAAGGCACAGACTCTGGCCCAGAAAGTATTAAAGTTAAGTTATTATTTTTGAAGTATTTAGGTGTTGTTACGTCAGTACTGTATGTGTCTGTGCTGAGTGATTTCAGACAGACCCAAGGTGGTCCCCGGAATTGTAATGTACTCCTTCCACTTACAGAAGAGGTGTAAGAGAGACCTCATATCTGAGATAGGGCCTGCTCTAGTCTTTATGATACAGGCATCATTTTCTGTGGTGTTATTTGCTGACAGCTGTATATAGAATCGTAGAATCATTTAGGTTGGTAAGACATCTTTAAGGTCGTGTTTTTCAATCATTAACCTAACTCTACCAAACCCACTACTAAACCATGTCCTTGAGCACCATACCTATGTGACTCTTCAACATGTCCAAGGATGGCAACTCAGCCACCTCTCTGGGCACCACTATTAAGTTCTAGTTGGTTTTTGTCCCTTTTAATTTTCTCCCATTGTAACCTCGCAACACACTTCATAGTCCTCCTCCCTCCAAAGATGCTTGACTTTTTTTCCTGAGTTCCTGCCAAAATTGTCTTTGAGCCAGACCAGTCTTCCCTGCCAGCACATTTTTTGGCACATGGAGATGACCAACTCCTGTGCTGTAAAGAGTTGCTTTTTGGAGAATGTCTCCCCTTCCTGGAATCCTTGAAGATTGCTTACAAGAAACTCTGTCAACTAGTGTCCTAAACAGACCAAAGTTCTGTTTAGAACTAGTTTTCCAGAAGTCTAAGGTGGCAGTTCTAATGGCCTGCTCCTCCTTCTTACTTCTCCATGATCACTGTGCTCAGGATGGCTTCCAACCAATCATTAGTGATGAGCTAACTGTGACATTTTACCTAATACCGGGATGTCGTCAATACATCAGACAGAAGTCAGAAAATACTAAGCAATGTTTTTAAGTCTGTTCTTTGCAAAGAACAAAGTAATATGCAAAATCCACTTGCTATTTCAGAATATCCATTTATGAAATAGTGTGCAGTCTGGGGTTTTTACTGTGTTTGTTCAATTATGTGCTATTCTGGACAGAGCTGTCACTGTTGCATCATATTTTCTTGGTAGTTTATGCACATGTGGAAGAGGAACACTGGTTTTACATAGAATGCTATTTACTGTGATATATAACTTTCACTTTTGCTTTTATAGTCTTCTGTTTATTACACTTTTTTCTTGGCCCTTATTTAGGAATTTTATGAAGTTTACACTTTTATAAAGTTCAGCTACTTGCAGTATTTCTGAAACAAAGCAAATACTCGGTTTTAAGTGTCACCAAAAACATATTTTAGACTTTAAACCTGCATTGTCTGCATTTTATCCTCAGTATGATCAAAGTGTGGGGACCGGGAGCCCTTACCTTTCATGCTGAACAGCTCAGATACATGAGCAGGCAGTGAACTGCGTATACCTTAGATAGACTGGCGTTTCCAGAACATTGTCTCACCACTACACATAGGTGCTTTTGCTCTGATCTGTGCATTCTAAGATATATTTATCCCTTGAGACATTAGAGGAACTGACCTTTATTTAGATTTACTAGTTAGGCTGTGTGTGTACATAGTTATATACATATAACTTTGCCATTTTTTGTTTTAAATTGCAAATTGTTCTGTGATTCTATGAAATTCATAAAATGACTACTTTAGAACGATTGTATTTATTTAATTTTACATTAAGCATAAGGTGATGAGCATGTAAATGACAGTCAGCACATTCAACCATGCAGCTTTGTTGACGTGTTAATTAAAAAAAGAAGGGGGAAAGATCAGTGATATCTATTTATTATGCTTTGTTGCAATGCTGTGAAATACAGCTTCTTAGTTTATGGAATGACTTTTTTTTTTCACTATTTAACTTAATTGTGTTAGGATTCTAGTTATGGTTTTGTTTGTAAGTGCAGTGTCACCTGCAGTCCTTCATCTTTTATATGTCCTTACTGTACTGATGTTCTTTCATGCTGACATAGAGCACTGGAATGGGCTGCCCAGGGGAGTTGTGGAGTCTCCTTATCTGGAGATGTTTAAAACTCGCCTGGATGTGTTCCTGTGCAACTTGGTCTAGGTGATCCTGCTGTGGCAGGGGGATTGGACTAGATGATCTTTTGAGGTCCCTTTCAATCCCTAATGTTCTGTGATTCTGTGAAAAGGAACAAATCTCTGGGTTTGATACCAAAATATGTTGCTCTATTTACTGAAATAAAATAGTTTCACAAGTTTCTTGCTTTCACATTTGGATGAAATTTTCAAAATACCCAATAAAAGGAAAAGCTTTCCAATTAATTTTGAAAAGCTGGTAGTACACTAAGAGAAGTAATTAAATTTGAGATTGTCCTAACTTCAAATGTTTAAAAATTACAGGCTTAATCTGAGACATCTCTGTACATGCTGACTGAAGTGACTAGTTTTAAATCATGGAATGCTTTTGGTTGAAAGGGACCTTCAAAGGTCAGCTAGTGAGGCTGGCAGGTCAGTAGTTCAAGGATCTTCCCTTTAAAGAATGGGTGCCATCTTTCACTTCTTTCAGTTGCCAGAGACTTCACCTGACTGGCAGGACTTTCCAAATACAATGGAAAGTGGCTTTGCAACTACATCAACTAATTGCCTCAAGACTGTAGGATGTATCTCATTAGGTCCCGGCAACTTATGCAAGTTCAGGTTCCTCAGTTGGTCACAAACCTGAACTTCTCTTTACAGTGGGAGGGACTTTGCCCCTGCCCCAGCCCTTGTCTTGCAGTCCACCTCTTTGAGAGGTGTGGAAAGAAAGATTGCCACTGAAGACTGAGGCCAAAAAGTTGTTGAGTACCTTTTCCTCAACCTTTACGAGCTTGCCAGTCACACTCAGAATGTTACAGGTTGGAAGGGGCCTTGAAAGATCATCTAAGTCCAACCCCTGCTGCTGGAGCAGGGTAAGCCTACAGTACTGTCTCAAGATGTCCCACATGGGGCTTGAACCCATGACCCCAGGAATTCAGAGTCCCATGCTCAGAGGGATGTACACTTCACAGAATCACTACGGATTGGAACAGACCTCGAAAGATCATCTAGTCCAATCCGCCTGCAGCAGCAGGATCACCTAAACCAAGTCACACAGGAACCCGTCCAGTCGGGTCTTGAATATCTCCAGTGAAGGAGACTCCACAACCCCCCTGGGCAGCCTGTTCCAGTGCTCTGTCACCCTCACTGGGAAGAAGTTCCTTCCCATATTGATGTGGAACCTCCTATGTTCCAGCTTACAACCATTGCCCCTCATGGAGAAGAGCCTGACTCCATCCTCCTGACATCCACCCTTCATATATTTACAGACATTAATGAGGTCACCCCTCAGCCTCCTCTTTCCCAATCTAAGGAGACCCAGCTCCCTCAGCGGCATAATGGAGGTGCTGCACTTCCTTCATCATCCTTGTTGCTCTGTGCTGGACTCCCTCCAGCAGCTCCACATCCCTCTTGAACTGAGGGGCCCAGAGCTGGACAAAATACTCTAGATGTGGTCTCACCAGGGCAGAGCAGAGGGGGAGAAGAACCTCTCTTGATGTGCTAACCACCCCCCTTCTGATCCACCCCAGGATGCTGTTGGCCCTCTTGGCCACAAGAGCACATTGCTGGCTCATGGTCAACCTGCTTTCCACCAGAACCCCCAAGTCCCTTTCTCCTACACTACTCTCCAACAGGTCAGACCCCAGCCTGTACTGGTCCCTGGGATTGTTCTGGCCCAGATGCAAGACTTTACACTTACCCTTGTTATACTTCATTAAATTTCTCTCAGCCCAGCTCTCCAGCCTGTCCAGGTCTCTTGCTTAATGGCAGCACAGTCTGCTGGGGTGTTGACGACACCACCTAGCTTGGTGTCATCACCAAACTTGCTGACAGTGCTCTCTAATCCCTCATCCAAGGCATTAATTAATAGTCCCAGCACGAACCCCTAGGGCACTGCACTGGATACAGGCCTCCAACCAGACTCTGTGACATTGACCACTACTCTCTGGCTTCTGTCCTGGAGCCAGTTCATAAGCCACCTCGCTACCCGATCGTCTAGACCACACTGCCTCAGTTTGGCTGCTAGAATGCTATGTGAGACTGTGTCAAATGCCCTCCTGAAGTCAAGATAGACCACATCCACCTGATTATGCCCTCATAAAAGGCTTTCAAGTTGGTCAAGCATGACTTTCCTTTTGGTGAAGCCATGCTGACTGTCCCTAATGACCCTCCTGTCCTTGATGTGCCTGCAGACAGTCTCTAGAACAAATTGTTCCATCACCTTTCCTGGGATGGAGGTGAGGCTGACCTATCTATAGTTACCTGGGTCCTCCTTACCATCTTCGAAGATTGGAGTGACATTTGTTATCCTCCAGTGCCTAGGCACCTCTCCTTAGAAAAGATGATGGAGATGATGACTTAGAAAAGACGCTAGAGAGTGGCTTAGCAATGACTTCTGCTCTCTCCCTTAGTACGCGCGGGAGCATCACATCAGGGCCCGTGGAGTTCTGTGCATCCAGTTCGATCAACTTATCCCTAACCCAGTCCTCATCAACCAAGGCAGGCTCCTCTCTTGCCTCGACTTCCTCTGGAGCCTCAGCAGTCTGAGGCTTGATATCAGGACAGCCTCAAGAAGAACACACAGAGGCAAAGAAGGTGTTCAGTATCTACTTATTCTGTATCCCCTGTCTCCAGGACACCCACCTCATTCAGCAGGGGGCCTACATTGCCTCTAGTTTTAGTTTGATGTGCAGTGTAGTTGAAGAAGCCCTTTTTGTTGCCCTTGACCTCTCTTGCAAGGTGTAATTCCAAGGAGGTCTTGGCTTTTCTAGTTGCATCCCTACATTTTGTCACCACAGCCTTATAATCACCCCAAGTGACCATCCCCTTCTTCCATGACCTATGGACTTCCTTCTCGCTCTTCACTTTGCCCAGCAGCAACATGTTTATCCATGCTGGTCTTCTGGCTGCCTTCCTTGACTTCTGTCCTGTTGGAATGCTCTTTTCTTGTACTTTAAGAAAGCAGTCTTTGAATGTTAACCAGCTATCCTGAGCTCCCTTGCCTGCCAGTACCCTGTCCCATGGGATTTCCCCTAGCAAATGCTTGGAAAGCCCAAAGTTGGCCCTCCTGAAGTCCAAGGTTGTGATTCTGCTACCTATTCTGTTCCTACCACACGAGAGCCTCAACTCCACCATCCATCTCACGGTCACTGCACCCAAGGCTGCCCTCACCCTTCACTCCTTCAGCCAGACCAGTCTTGTTGCTGAGTACAAGGTCCAGCATTGCTCCTCTGCTAGTGGGCTCTTCCACCATTTGCATCAAGAAGTTGTCACCAATGCACTGGAGGCACCTCCTGGACTGTGGGTGCATGGCTGAGTAGGTCTTCCAGCAGATATCTGGGTAGTTAAAAAATCCCCCATGAGAACCAGGGCCTGTAGCTGTGAGGCTGCTGTCAGCTGGCTGTAGAAGACCTCATCAACTTCCTCATTCTGATCTGGTGGTCTCTAATAGACACCCATAACAGTGTCACCCATGCCAGCCTGCCCCTTAATCTGCACCCACAAACTCTATTCTCTCTTCATCCACCCCTGGACAGAACTCAATGCATTCCAGTTGCTGTCTCACATAGAGGGCAACTCCTCCACCCCTCCTTCCTGACCTGTCCCTCCTAAAAAGGACATCGCTGTCCATGACCGCATTCCAGTCATGTGAGCTGTCCCACCAGGTGTCTGCAATTGCCACCAAATCTGGACACAGATTTCTAACTCCTCCTGCTCATTCCCCATGCTGTGTCCACTGGTGCACAGGCATTTCAGGGAGCGAGCTGAGTGCTCTGATTTCACCCTAGGACAGCGAGAGGCCACCTGGTTTTCATTAAGATCAGAGCTCTGTCTCACTGGTGCTTGCCCATCACCTATCCCACCCCACCTAAAATCTGGTTTAAAGTCCTTTGAATGAGTCCTGCCAAATCCTGCCCCAGAACCCTTTTTCCTCTCTGAGATGAACCCCTCCCATTTCTATCTGCAAGGTCTGGTGTCTGATAAAACCAGTTATTATCAAAGAACCCAAAGCCCTGCCTGTAACACCAGTCTTGTAGCCAGGCATAAATGGACTGAGTCCTTCTATTCTGGCCTGTGTCCTCACCCCAAAATGGAAGAAATGAAGAGAATACAGTTTGTGCCCCAGAGTCTTTCCCCAGACGTCCTAATGCCTTAAGGTCTTTTGTTCAAAGACACAAACTGTCTGGTAAGTTTTGGGGCCACCAAGCCTTCCCCCTACACAGAATCACAGAATTCTTTTGACCTTCCTTTTTCTAGCTTACATAGCTATGCCAGTCTTACTATTCTTTGCATCCCCTGCCTTAAGGCAAACAAATTTCACAACGTATTAAATATTCTGGTATGGAATTCTGACGCATTGGAAGATTTTTTAACTTGATAACACTCATGTTTATATTGTGGGTTTTGTTCTTTTTTCAGTGTTGTACATATTCAGTACATCTTACCCTCGCTATGTCTGGACACAAAGTTGAGGCAATTACCTGGTCTGGAAATGCTGTTTCTCTTTTGTGTCCCCAGTAACCTGTGAACTATTAACCAACTGCAGTCCAAGGAAGTGATAAAGAATTTAAACCTAACTTGTGTTTGAGGAAAGAAATACCAGGTTTTCATTTTACATTTGCTTAATATTTGCTGAATTAATTTGATGGATAGGAATTAATAGGAAACCAGGCTTAATTAGTTATAATTCTTAAAGAACAGTCTTTGAGGGTTTCCTGTTGACAAGGCCAGACTTACAAGTCATGATTTTTGTCTTGGATGACATTTGGGTGTTCTATAATAAGCAGCAAAATTTGGCAGTGTGACTGTGACATTAGAGCACTGAGACACTGATGCATTGATATTTCAGCATTTATTGTAACTTCAATTATCACAGACCATTAAGCTGCATTATTTTACCAAAGCTTCAGAAGATCCTCTTTTAAGCAAAGTGAACAGGTAGAAGTGAATACGGAATGTTGCTCCATGTACTTGTATTTTCCAAAGGTTTTAAAAACATTGACTGTTTCTCACAGCATTGCTACTACATGAGCATTTTTTTCCTGATCTCATAGTATGGACATATAGAGGTTTTAACATTAAATTGGAATATGGATTAAAGATTTCAGGTTTGGTATAATACTGCTTCAGTATTGCCACAAAAACCAGTGCTTTTTAAGGATCCATATGTTTTTTTCTTTAATGCTACTTAATAGTCAGGTTGGACACTGCTGTAAAGAATTATATTTAGCATTACCTGTTCAGAACTTCCTTGACTTCCATCAAAAGTACTGAAAAACGTCTAAACAAATGTTGAGAAGATAAATTCAGGAATATTTAATTGTCTGGAATGCGCTAAACCCTGGATGCATGGGCAATCTGTAGAAATTAAATTTTCTGTATGATTTGGTCTTAATTCTATGACGTTACTACTTAGGGCTTCAGGAATATTGTATTTTTATGGTAGTTTATTTGAAGATGAAAGTATATAAAACCTGTCCAACTAAAGGAATAAAATGCCATTTTGACAGACATTAAGCTTACATGGGAAAATCTCAGTTACAAGCAATATGCCAAGTGTTTATTTTTAAGTACTATTTTGATTCCCTAAAGCAATGCTCCTCAAATTTTGTGATTCTTCATCAATAAATCAAATTGTAGGCCACATCTTACTAGGCCACCTACAAATTCAAAGCCATCGTATCCTGGTATTGAAATGTAGATGTATACTGTGTGGTCTTCAGAGTGGCTGTTATCCTCAGAACAGATTTCCACCTTGAATATGACTCTGGCGTTAAAGTTTGGGTCAGGTTGCAACGCACCCTTAACTTTGTGCACAGCAGTAGAAAGGTTTTTGATGTGTACAGTGGCGCTGACCAGAGCTATGGAAAAAACCAGTTATCCCAACAGCTGAGATACAGGCACAGTTCTGCTAAAAGTATGGAAAAATCAATAGTGGGATATGGACATGTGTGTGCTGATGCCTAAAAGAATTCAGATGTAGTGGCAGTGTCTATTAACTCCACGGTCAGAGTTGCTTTCAGTTGGCAGCTTCAGTGTAAACAGCCCGAGCTGTGCGAGGCAGGTCGTGTGGGATCCGTGAGTGCCCTCTGCTGGTGGCAGGTGATGCTCACATGGAGTGTGCTGGCATTTTACCAAGTTTTCACTTCGGTGAATGCTTCAGAATGTAGCAGTCTCTGTTTATTTTAGTGGATTTTAACCTGTCTGGGGGGGGGGGTTTATTTTGATGGTTTTCACATACCTAATGTCCTTACAAAACCTTGAGACTTCCTGAACTTCCATCAGCATCTCAAAATTTTAATGCTGCTGTATTACAGTTTCTGCAAAGTCATCTTTTAAGTGTTTCTGATGCTCCTGAGTTTTCAGTCTGTTAATGTATTGAATTTTCTAGGGTTTCTAGTAACTGAGGCTGACTCTTGCTTTGGCAGCCTCAGTTAGATTAAGGAAGGTCTTGGAAGATTTTCCAGTAAAATTCAGCGTCTTTGGTACAAGCCCCATGTATACATTAAGAAACGTACTCTTAAAATGAGATTTTGTTTTCAAAAAGTGGTCAGCTGAAGTAGGAGATAAAAATACTTCTGCCATATATCTGTGCTTCTGAGATCAACAGATACGATCGTAATGGAATAGAATTCCTACTGCTCACAGTCTGTAGCAGTTCTTAACGTAAACATAATTTAACCAAAACATATTTGCAAAGTGTCCAAACTGTTATGTGTAGGGAGGTAGAAATACATGTTAAAGACCATTCTGGTTATAAACACCCTGTTTAATCAACAATTTAGTGTAAAGGATTTAGACTCTTGGCCCAGTGTCTCAACAACTATTCATACTGCTAAAAATCTTGAGTAGCCGCTGGATCTTGATTTGGCTGTGGTTTGTAACAAGTCAGAGTGAAGTTAGGTTCCTTATCTGTTGCTTCATGAGAAGGGCACCTCCTAATTGTGGGTAGCTAATCATACATTTTGTGTGCTATACAGTGTTGCCCATATTTCAGTGTTGTTTCCCCTCTAGCTCAAATAAATGGTTGGCATGAAGCACTGAAAGGAAGACTGACGCGAGGTTGGATTTTTTCCCAATGAGCTAGCTAAATCCAGATTTATGCTGTTCTCCTTGAACAACAACCTCCACTGCTGCTCTGCAGGTGTGACATGTAGAGCTGCACAGCGTATTCTGTCCGAGTGATTTTTAGCTATGTGTGCAGACTGGCTGTATGGGATTGAGCAAGACAAAGCTACTGAGGAAGAAACCTACAAAGGAATATATGGATGCAGTGATGAGCACTCATGGTTTGGCAGTGCAGGTTTCTGATTTGTGGGGCTTGTTAAATCTGAAGGTGGTACCAGGTGCTGAAATAACTGAAATCAATGGATGTGCGCTGGTTTTGGTCGCTATTCTCTCTTATAGTTGTCAGTCTCCTACCCACATAATAGTGTATTTGCATAAAGGTACCATTTGGATTTATTTCAGAATTCAAACTTCTGCACGTTGCTTATGACTCCCTGAGCCAGAATTTTGCACTGCAGGTGTATAACAAAGAAAAAAGGATTGTGTGCTGACATTCTGCAGAGCTTACCAAAATGCTGGTTTCCCCCGCCCCCTTGAAGCTTTGGTGGAAAGCAAAACCAAAAAATGTGAAGACTGAAAATTACTTGTTAAAATTGAGAACTTTTGCAAGTGTCTTTTAAAGCAGAAATTACAATGTTCCTGCTCACTGCTGGAGGGTTAGACTAGATCAACCCTAAATGTCCCTTCCAACACAGACCTTTGTATGGGTCTGTGATGCTGTGTGATTTTTTTTTGTTTTGTTTTGTTCCTGTTAATTCTTGTTACTCTCTCCTTGCCCTATGACGCAAAGATGAAAGAAAACCTAGGAAAAATTTTTTCACAGAAAGGGTGATCAGGCACTGGAATAGGCTCCCCAGGGAGGTGGTTGAGTCACTGTCCCTCGATGTGTTTAAAGATCATTTCAATGAGGTGTTGAGGGATCTGGTTTAGGGGTGAACTTGTAGGGTAGATGGTTGGAGTTCAGTCTGGAGAAGAGGAGGCTCCCAGGTGACCTTATTGTGGCCTTCCAGTATCTGAAGGGGGCTACAAAAAGGCTGGGGAGGGGCTATTTAGGATGTCAGGTAGCGACAGGACTAGGGGGAATGGAGCAAAGCTGGAGATGGGTGGATTTAGAGTGGATGTGAGGAGGAAGTTCTTCACCATGTGAGTGGTGAGAGCCTGGAAGGGGTGGCCCAGGGAGATGGTTGGGGCCCCATCCCTGGAGGTGTTTAAGGCCAGGCTGGATGGGGCTCTGGCCAGCCTGGTCTAGGGTGGGGTGTCCCTGCTCATGGTGGGGGGTGTTGGAACTGGATGTTCAGGTGGTCCCTTCTAACCCTGAGTGATTCTGATTCTATAACTTCTCCAGTGAAGGGATCCTGCTGTGGCAGGGGGATTGGACTAGAAGATCTTTTGGGGTCCCTACCAGTCCCTAATGATTCTGTGATGATCCCAGGGGTCTTTTCCAACCAGAGTGATTCTGTGAAAAAGAAGGCACTTACATCAGACACAGGCAATTACAGAGAAAAGGAGTAAAATATCAAATATCAGAGCTAGTCATCTAGTGTTTGGACTGTCACTGTTTTCAGGTGCCTTCAGTGAGGCTGCGAGTTGTAAAGTATCTTTTGGGCTCCTTAATTATCCTTATGAGCATGCTAACTGAAAAGACTGTACTTGATTGAGGGGTGACCTCTTTAATGTTTAGAAGTATGTGAAGGGTGAGTGTCAGGAAGATGGAGCCAGACTCTTCTCTATGTCATCTAGCAATAGGATAAGGGGCAATGGGTGTACGCTGGAACGTAGGAGGTTCCACATCAGTATGAGAAGGAGCCACTTCTTTCTGGTGAGGGTGACAGAGCACTGGAAGGGGCTGCCCAGGGGAGTTGTGGAGTCTCCTTCTCTGAAGACGTTTAAAACCCGCCTGGATGTGTTCCTCTGTGACTTGGTTTAGGTGATCCTGCTGTGGCAGGGGGATTGGACTAGATGATCTTTGGAGGTCCCTTCCAATCCCTGATGCTCTGTGGTTCTGTGACTTCTATAGTATGTCCAAAAGTCTTCATTTAATATTCTGTTTGAGTAATTTTTTTTAATAACTACCATCTTTATTATATAGAGAGTTGCACTTGTCATACTTTTAAGAACACACCTAACATGACATCACCCATTACTTTTTCATTTGTAGAACCTCCTTGTATAGGGAGTTGACTTTCTGCAGTTGCACACCTTGTTCAGTGAGCAGTTTAAGCAATAGAAGAAAGGTTTGGGTTTCCTAATATTTTGAGAGAACTCTTGTATGACCTGACAGGCATAAAAAGGTTAAGCTTTAGCAAGCCATATTCTTTTAGATTAAATGCTGGTTTGGTTACTAATGCATTGCACATGTATCTGGATTATTTTACATATGATTCATGTGAGTGGAATAAGGGGGTTTGAGCTTTTACGTAATTTATTGTAGTTATCTGTCTTAAGCATTTCCCCCCCACTTTTTACCTGCAGTATGGATGGAGCAGATCTGTGTTTTGAAATTGTCAAGAGAGCAGATGCTGGATTTGTGTACAGCGAGGCCGTAGCCAGGTATGTATTTTAATTATGAATTAATCTAACAAGATACTGTTTTACAATCTGGTATCTAAAAGTTGAAATACTGTAAATAATCTTGTTTTCACTCTCTGAATATTACTACAATAATCAGCATAATCAAAGTAGAATTTTTGAGCATTTTGTCATTTCCTAGTTGTATATTTGGATGGGATTATCAAATAACATTTTTTTCACATCCAAAACTTAATTCTCTACCTTTTCTGGATCCCTCACATGATGGCATTAGGTGACTTGCCTCTTGCCTGACAAATCTTGTTAGATGGAGTTGTCTTTTTTTTCGCTTTTTCTTCTTCATATATCCCTTTATTTGTCATCACTCTGACTTTTCACTTAAAAGGTAAAGTAAATCCAAAAATCCATATAATTGCAGAACAATAGCAGTATGCAGTGTCCCAGTAGTGGAGCTCAAAGCTCTTGAGATTGTTTGTTTTTCTTGACAATGCAGATATTTCAGCATTGTGGAGGCTAGGTTGGAAGAGAGATCAAGACATCTATCTCTGTTTCAACCTCCTGCTCAAGGGAGGGTCAATATTGCATTAAATCATTTTGCACAAGGTTTTGACCAGTGGGGTCTAGAATACCTCCAAGTATGGAGATTCCAAGGCCTCCCTGGGCAATGTGCACAATTCCATTCCACTGAGAAGTGTTTCCCTATAGCCAGCTGGAATGTCCAGAGGAGAAGAACTGCCGCTGTCGAGACACTTATGAACTGCCTTATGCAGTGCAGGATGCTGTTGCCTTTCTAGTATTGTCAGTAAGCTGTTAGGGGATCCTCTGGGCACATGAAGAAATAACGTAGTCTTCAATCTGCATCAAGCAAGACAAGATCTTAGTTTTCTAGATAGGAGAACCTTTTCTAGAAAAAGCCTTTCTAGATAAGCCCGAAATTAATAGTCACGGTTTTCTGTTCTGAAAGGCTCCTGATTTCTTTGTGATATGAAGCAGGATTACTGAATACTGAAAACCTCTACAAAATGGAACATGCATATTTTTATTTTCTCAATTTTTTTTCTTCAATCAGAATGATCCTCAAATTTTAGATTTTGTTACAGCTGGATTAATTTTATATCGCTGGATTTGTAAAAATTAGTTTGAGACATATGTGTAGTCATTTTTCTTGCAGGTTTGACATGTATAATGTCTTTGTTTTTTCAGTCATTACATGAGACAGATACTGGAAGCTCTACGTTACTGCCATGACAATAATATCATTCACAGAGATGTGAAGGTAAGGGGTGTTTTCATTCCTTTTTTCTCCACCACAGTAACACAAACTACTGAATTCTAATTTCTGTAATTTAGAGGAAAGTGAAAGCTGTAGAAAAGGAAACTTTGATAAGTTTGTGTGTACTCTTCCTGCTTCATGTAAGATTAAAGCCTATCTTGATTTCCATCAGTATAGAACATCTAGGAGGTCTTAACTCACACGTCACCTATGCATTTGATTGCAGCTTACTTTGAAAGTCAGCTTAATGTCTAGGTTTTGAGTATTCAAATGAAACCTGCTTGCATTTTTTCTTTTTAGGAATATGTGTATATAAATTAATTGCTTAAATTAAATTGGAATTTTTAGATTAAAGGCATACTTTTGGCAGCATAATGACAGTCTTCATCCCAACTAAGATTTCAGAAAAGTAGACGCGCGCAAATGCTGCCGTAGGGGTAGGATTACCTACTGTGTGCAAGCAGTCTTCAACGTCAGTGATTTATGAAAAGATCGGCAATACAAACACGTTTGGAAGGAGAAATGCAGTGTTTAAGCCCAATGTGTGTACACACTCTTTGGTGTATTTTGTACTGTGTAGCCCACAGTACTGTAGTATAAGTCATTGGGAGTTTCAAATTAAGTGGGTTTGATTCTTTCAAATTTGAATCTTAAACATTCAAATTTCCTGTGAATGTCTAAGATAGTTGCTCCCACTTGTGTTCTCTAAGGGTTTGCTTTTATCCAAAGTGAATTACGCACTGTAGGCATTAAAGAAATTTGTTAACAAATCTCAGATGGTGCAGTTTGAGAAGTAAATCATGGGTTTTAGTGAGCAGAGAAGACTGAGGGGGTAAGCTGTGCCCCAGACTCCTACAGGTGATGTGTGAGGGAAGCGACCGTGGACACTGAATGGATGATTTTCTTTTAAGCAGTCATTTGGTCTTGCATGTGCAGGCTTTACAGGCTTTCCCAATCTCTTTTTCCTTTTCTAAAATCAAGAAAATTCTTTCATAAAATAGGCACTGTTTGGCCTTTTTTTTAAGTTTGCTGTCATAAAGTCATTCAGTAAGTTTTTAAAACGGCCTCTTCGTTGCTGGTAGAGTATCTCATCTTGTTCTCTCTTGAAGGTTCTCCTGTGTCTGCCTGAAAGCTGCACCTGTTTTTGTTAAAACATGTTCTTGAACAAACCAAATTTCAGCTTCAGCTCACACTGTACTGAGTGTGACATGGGAATTTGTTTTGCAGCTTATCCAGATTCTGAAAACTTTAAAATAACTTTTTTTATTAAATTCCATCCTTAGAAATAAAGCTGTTGAATTACATGTTTCAGTAAGAATTTTTCAATATATCAGTCTAAAGTAGAGTAAACCAGCAGACAGTGGGTTTTTTTGACAAAGACATTGCAAAAAGAGAACAATAGGGTTTGGATGTAGCACTAGTAAGCTAACTGCAATATCCCAGCTCTAGATGTCACTGTAAACATTGTTTTGAAAGGAAGTAGACTTAAATGGTCATTTGTCGAATTGTCTGAGTGGAAGAAAGTAAATTAGTAAACATCAGTAAAGCTGATATAGTCATCCAGCATTTTTTCCCTCTTAGATTTTCTATGAATGTTGGCTTGAAGTACAAAATGTTTGATGATTATCTGATGCACCGGAAAATTGGGCCTGACAGTACCTCAAAGAATTAGCTGCATTTTAGCCACTTTGGGGCTGATTTTAGCTCTGACTGATTAGGAAGAGTTAGGCAGAACACTTCAATTTGCCACAGTCTGGTGCCAGAAACTTCACCTGACTGCTTTAAGTGGAAAGATCTGCCAAAGATCCTGGAGCACTATGACTGCAGCCAGTCATAAACATCCATATGCCCCAAATTCATCTCTGATGACAGAATGAAAACATGAAAGATTTCACAAGATAACCTGTGGTTACCTTGATTTCCTTCTTTGTGAGAACAGACATTTCTTGAGCCTGAGTATGCCAATTTACATACCCTTCAACATTGCTTAAAGGCTGTATAATCAGTGACAATTGTACCTTTGCTTCACCTTCAGTTCATGTGCATTTGTTCACTGCGTGGAAGTTGGATCATCTAAGGAAAGTAGAAAATGCTAATGTAGGAAAGATGTGCATCAGAAATGTGAATGTGAAGAACTTTTTCCCTAACCACAACATTTTTTCTGGTTCTGCCAACCTAGTGGTATAGGACTCAGTCATTCCCATTATTCTTTTGTAACCTGCCTGCGACAGAAACACCCAACAGATGGCTATCAAAAGTTGCGACATTGAAATGGTTCTTTTCCAAGACAGAATTTTGCTATTATTATTACTGGCAGTTTGTGTATATAATTATTTAAGAGAACACAAAAAGAGAAAGGGACTGTGTGGGTCTGAAGTGAGATGTTTGTCATCTTTTGCCATACCCTTACTATAGCTCAAGTACCACTGGTCATTGAAGTCAGATACTTTCTCATGAACTTTCAGACAATAGCTAAAGCATTGTGTTGGTAAGAGGTGAGATGGGGGGGCCTTTAAAACAGGACAAAGGAATAGAAGAAAAATGTATTTCTTCCAGATCTCCACTATGTCTGTCCTGCAAAGTCTTGTTTTCTCTTTCTTCAGTGTCAGGAATAAGAAAGTAACAAATCTGTTTATCTCCTCGTTAGAGTGTTTATTCTCTTAACATAGTACAACCGAGGATACTTGTATTTAGTAAATATTTGTTGCAGACAACAGTGCACACCTCAGCATATAGTGAAAGTAAAAACATCTTAACAAAATGTGTTTTCTACCTGTAATCTTTCTTCAAGAAAGAGGAAAAAAATCATAGTGTACCTCTAACTCTTAACTGCAAAGGATACCACTGCTCATTGAACTTCCGTAAGTTCTGTGCTATGTTTTAATTCTGTATGCATTTAATCGTCCATGTTTTATAATTCTATAATTATTTTGATTTTTTTAAAGATGGAAGTGGTATGTTTGTTATAAAAAGATGAACATTTGCAGTCTCTGTGGCAGTTAATGTTGTGTAGACTGCCTAGAGCACTGCTGTGCATTCAGCTCAGTCACGTTTGGTCAGTATCCAGTACTTTGAGTTATATTTGCAGCACACAGAAGAAGTTGCTTTAGCCTGTCTTGGCAGTTTCACTGACTTACCTCTTAGTAGGAGAACAGACTACCACTGATGTTGATAGGATGCTTTTGTACTAGTTCCTGAAAGTGCACTAATAACTGGTGCTTTTCCTGTATATTTTAGATGTTACTAGATCCTTGACAACCCCTAGCAACTGCTTTCTGAAGATTTTGTGACATATTAAGTTCTTTAAAGGTTAAGTCTATAAAATAATAGAGGTAGAACAAGGATGTCCTATCTGGCAGTGTTTTTCTGAGGAGCACTTCTGGCTTCTGCATTGAATGAGGGAGACTCCAAGAATGAAGCTTTAAATGTTTTAATTCCTGTGTTTCTTCAGGTGGTGCTTTTATTCCCCTGTTTATGTCACGTCTTGCATTTACCTCAGAGTCCCCATTCTTGTTTGTCCTGCTCTTTTCCTACTGTAATGTCAGCTGCCTCTTGGGGGTTCAGAAACTGTTTTGCTTGGCATCCTTAGACCTCAACATTAGCATACTTTATGATCATTTGTTCATCTATGCCATTTGCCCAGGCAGTCAGAAAGCAAGAATCTTCTGACTGATGAAGTGACCAGCCCTGCAGCACAGTTGCACAGAAAGTAGTCACTGTTTTATAAAGCATGTGCCATGCCTATTTGCTTTACAACTTTGTGTTCCCTCCTATGCAAATAAAAAGTTCAGCTCATGAGCTGTGTTTTGCTGAACTATTTCTGTCTTTTCCTCATGTCTTTCTGTTTTGGAGGATTTTCATTCTTTTAACACCTTGAACAGACTATGTGGGAAAAAAGTGAAGCATAGATCAATTTTTTGTTACTTTGCAGAACTGGTGGAATGGGATCTTGCTGAGAGTGTATCACAAATAGGCATTGGTTTAGTAGTTCTCACAGTGTAATGTGTTTACTTGCCTTTTTGATAAATGCAGCACTGGGGAACAAGTGGTCGTGACTAGAAAACTGGGAAAAGCATGACTTAGGCCTGTGCTGCCATCAAAATGTCTGCATTAAGGCTGGCACTCTGCCAAGGTACCCTACAAACTGCAAATACACTCCCTGTAAAATAGGCTTAAGGAAGGACAGAAGTAGTGCGTGCTCAGGTTGAACCTGTGCAAATTATATTCACACATCGGTAGTAAACAGATTTACTCAACCAGACATAAAGCTGCTGATCTAAAACCAGTCATCCAAGCAGCACAGCGCTTTCTGAAGGACTTAATCTGAGTCATTCAGTCCTGCTGTGTAGGTACTTGGCCACTGGTAGTGTTGCAAAGCCAAATATCTACCTGCACAAACCAGCATCCCCTGCTCGAGGACTGCTTTTGCAGAACAACTTCCCTACGTCAGTTTGTAGAGTTAGACGCTGAAGCTGCTGACTTCAAGTTTGTACGTAGATCATCTACTAAACATTACATGGGAATCCTGTGAAAGAAGCAACCGTTAACTTCTATTATGATGGCTAACATGTTAAAATGTGACATTTCCATGGTATTTTGTCATTGTCACCTGCATTTTTATTTAATCTTCTGCAGAACACAAAGCAGCTGTCAGATGATACCACGTCTTGGGGGTCCCCCCTAGAGAATAGTTGACATTTTGTATCTAGTGGCACTTGGGTCGATTTACTGTACTTGTCATGGAACTCAGTAGTCAGGTTGGAAGACAGAAATGCTCACTAAGTTCTATTGTGAAGTTTGGGGTGAGGGATAGAAGTCCTCTGAATACCTAATGTTTTATAGCACGTTTTACACTCAGCAAATTCCATTTGATCTTGGTTGCAGAGAAGATTTTACAACAAGAAGAAATACAATTTGTGTAGTCTTAAGTGTCCCCTGAAGAAATAAACTGTGCAATAATTGAAATATCAACTCATCATGATGTTCTAACTTCTACAATTCAAAACTAAGCAACTAAAACAACCTCAAAAGCTGTTTTGCCCTGTTACCATAGTGTTAATGATCATCAGTTGTTTGTCATTGAATACAGATTAGAAACTAGCAAATAATAAACATTTGTGACTTCCTAATTAAACCACAAAATTTACCTCACAAGATTAGACTAGGAGTGTGGAAATTCCAGTGATTTGTTTTGTTGGGTTTTGTAAAATTGTAAGTAGTGCCAGAGTTTAGAAGTAATCCTTTTTTTTTAACCCCACTGAATGTTGTTGTACAGCACAACCCTAATGTGATAGACACAGCAAGTAACAGATCGTTGAAGAACGTTAGCATCTTACGATGCATTCCTAACATTAAAAAAATGAATCAACTTTCTAGCCCAATACTCCTGAAACAAAAATTACCTATTGATCTTGAGTGTCTTTTGCAGGTGTGTGTGCTGCCTACCTTAAGCCTCTGAAACATGGTTCAGGCATTTCAGAGAAAACTTTTGTGCTTTCTGCAGCATTTTATGTAAAGGAAACGCGTGTCCAACACCTGTGACTTTTATTCATGATAACAAAACCAAGTCCTCATCTTGAGCCTAGTTTCTGCCTTCTTCCTTGGTTATTTCGCTACAAAACACTGTCCATAGGTCCAATGTGAAATGTCTTGCACATTTGCATGAATAAACAGATATTACACGGTCCACTATAGAAATTACTTGCGTTCTTTTACAGGTATACATCAGAGTGGTTATGGCTAATGCTGAATTAACAAGCAAGATTCCTTAAAAAGATGGAAGTAATATGTTAGCATTTTATTAAATATCTACCTTTTCATATTGAAGTCTGCTGATAGGTGGTTAAAACTCGTTTATTGGAACTTACATTCCACTATAGTTTTTTCGTATTCCCTCACATGTCAGGTGTCTCTTCAGTGAAAATACCAGCTTGATGTATATGATGTTCAGGTGTGGATCTTGTAAACATGCCAGACAGACTTTTCTTAAATGTTTTATCTAGCATGAGGATTATAACTGGATCTAAACTACTTTTAGCAGCAGCCAGACAAGTAAGGAAGTTTTTGATTTCTACTAGGTAGTTCAACCTTCGGCAGTCACTATGTGCAAGCAGTGCATAAAAAACTGGCCTAAAAATGTGATATGGAAGAAAGCAGACAGTTAGTATCATCTGGATGACAAAGATGTTTCTTTTCACTGTACTGTAAATTAGATGTTTTTGTCCAATGCAGGTACTTTTTTGTATTTTACTCAGATGTCTGGTAAAAGAATAGTATGACAACAGAACTGTCATAAAGCATATAAAGAAGCAGGCAGTGGCAAGACAAGCAGCAATCTTTGACCTAAATTCACCAACTTCTACCCCAGTGCTGTAGCAAGCGTGAAATTCTTGCATAGGAATTGTCTGGACATCGTATGCTATAGCTGATACCGTTATGCAGAGTACAGTAAGCCATATAATGATACATAAATGTTTAGCAAATTTGGGCTGTCGAAACTTTTTAAGTACACATCTGTAATTAACTTCTTGAGAGTGTTGCGCGTCGTTGTTTTTCTTCAGTGTTGCATACTGGCTTAGAGCGGTTGAACATAGAATTATAATCGTAACATACATACTGACGTGCATGATGAGAGTCCCAAGGTGATTGGCTATTCTGCATTCTACAGAGGTAAGAGTCCACTGGTACCCTCTTGCAAAATAGGCAGCCAGAAAAGGCATTGTGCTACATACGAGTAGATTTGCGCTGACAAGGTTTGCCAGGTAAATGTATTGTGTTCTTTTTATGAGTGCTTGCCTTGAAAATACCCAGACTGCGATAATATTTCCAAAACTTCCAGCAGGAAATAAGGCAGAGTAGAGGGCTGGCAGAGCTACAGTAGTAGCTAGGGATGGCTGAAGAAGACATGATGTTGAGTTGCTCATTTACGCTGGTGATTCTTGAATGAACGGTCAGAGCTGAAAAACAATTAAAATCATTATCCTTCCGTAATGTGCATCTAACTTGCCTTTTACTCTTTGTTCTTACCTTAACTGTTCTTTTTTCTCCCCTACTTTTCCATGTTACTGTCTGCTCTTTGTCCTCTAGGGTTATCATGTTGAGTTTGCACGAGGTCACTGTTTGGCTGCTCTCTTCCACTGCGATTTTGTGAAGAAAAGTTGGCTGATTTTAAACCTCAAAGATGTTAACATACACAGAACCTAATTAAACTAGGTAACAGCAGATTTGACTTAGGGTCTGACAGTGACTTGTGTGGTCCTGGTTTATTACTCAGTCTTCTGGAATGTTTGTAACCTAACTTTGGAAATCACTTCTAGACTCTTTTAAATTAAAGAAGGAAAATAAGTGCAAAGTGTTACTTTAATTGCAGAAATGTGCCATTATTTGTGGATTAAACTGCATGCTGCAGGAATCTGGCTAGATGCATTTATTTTGTGCTGTTATCTGTATCAAATATTACTTTGTAGAGAGCTCTAATCTTACATCTATGTTTTATGTAAACAGTTCTGACTGTATTTTTAAACATATTAAATGGTTGTTGAAAGCTGCAAATTCTTTTCTCCAAGTTAGGTTTACAATCTTTTCTCAATTTCCAGCTTTGTATAATGACTGCATATAAAAAATGTCATTTCAGTGTCATAACCATTGTAGTAAAGTGTATCCCAGTTAGTTCTTGTTCCATATAATATGGGAAAAAATATCATTTAGAAATCTAATAATAATTTTTGTGTCAGTCAGTGGTCAAATTTTAGTAGAAAAGCCACAAGAAGCGGCTTTAGAGCTTACCTTTGCAAGCTGCAATCCACCTTCCTCTGCAGAGAAGAAATTTTTCAGTCTGCTGTCTTTGTTATCTCCAGTGTTGTGATGAAAATGATGAGACTGGAATCTGGAAAGCTCAGTCAAGAACAGTGTATTTGTTACTTAAGTAGGTTTTCAGAATGTATGCCTTTCTTTTACAATGTCAAAAGCAGCCAGGCGTTCAATGTTCAGGCAAGATGATGTTCTCTATGCAAAAAAGACTTTGAAACTAGGTCATGATGCAGCTCCATCAACAAAAAAGTGAGCCAGAGGAGTGATTGGAACAGTCCTTTGATCATGTAGGCAAGGCACAGAAACGCCTTAGAATCTATTATATATAGTACTTTCCTGTTTGGTGGGTGGAGGGATTGTTACTGTACTTGCGTTTAGGACTGCCCCCCTTTCAAAGAAGCCATTTTGTGCATGGAAACTTGTATTTTCAATTATTTTAATTTGTTTTAATGTCACTGTTCCTCAGCTACACAGCTATCAGAAAGCTGACTGTCTGTTCCTGAAGCCCATGTGTAACAATAGTGTATCTGCCCTCCTATGAGTAAATAAATGAACACATCTCTTAGGTTTGGTCAGGCGACAGATGATGTGGAAGCAATGTGCAGCTCATGTGTTCTAGGCATCAGCTGGGGATAACTGACTGTGTCCACCGAAGTTTTTTATGCAACTCATCCAGAACTGTGCACAGGACTGTTTCCTTCCTTCACGGGAGAGGTTCGATCATAAATCTGTCAAGCTGTGTTTAGCTCTTTGAATTTCCTTCTGTCTGATACATCTGTGGTTGTCAGATACGGCTTTTCAACAGCTATAGATAAGTTCCTTTGAGAGAACAGAGGAGATACCAAACAAAAACTTCTGCAATTTTTGGTAAGGCGCTTGCTTTGTTAGATTTGCTTTATGTGTAAACATGGACTGAGAATTCACCTCTGTAACCTACTGTCAGTTTTATTGTTCAGGCTCATTATCTGTTTGTTTATTTAAAACTAGAATTATGGACATGCATTCTGGCCATCTATTTCTGCTGCATAGCTGATTTGATCTCGTAGAAGATTAAAGTGAGGGAAGCTTTCTATGAAGTATTATTAACTAGCTGGTAGTGCTGTAATTAAAAACTAATTAGAAACTTCTTTCCTGTTAGATGTAGCTATTCCTTGTGGGGTTTTTTTTCACTTTTGAGTGTATAGTTTTATTAAAATTTGTTTCAACACAAAAAGTCTTGTTTTAATTAAATATTTAATAGTCTTTTAAGCAATATTGGAAATCCTTGTTACTCTGGTGTTCCATCCAGATTTAGACACAGATATCAAAAGTAGCATGAGCCATTCCATTGGGGGGGTATGTCTTTATTTGGTTGTTTAAATGCTGCAGGCTACAGTTAATATAACTGTGTACAGTTAATATGTACAATAGTTAATATAAATGTATACGGTTAATAAAACTGTAGGGATAACTACACATGCAGCTCTTCTCCTGACTTGATATAATGAAGGCTTTTAGCTATAGTTAATATGTGTATTACACACTGTAAGAAGTGCTTATCAAAGCAAAATCAAGTGCACTTATGTTTAAATCTAGTCAAATTGAACACTGTGCTGAATCAGCAAAAATAGTGGTCAGATTTGAGCTGATTCCTTTTTTGCTGTTCACTAATGAATTACTCTCATCAATTTTAGAAGTGCTGATATGGTTCAGCTGAATAGGCCCAGAATTAATGTTCTTGTGGAGCAAAGGGGGTTTGATAGGATAAATGATAATGGCTTTATTTTGAAAGAGAGTAGTTTAAGGTGAGACTTTTAGGGACAAATTCTCCACTCACAGTGGGTGGCAAGACCTGGAACAGGTTGCCCAGAAAGGATGTGGATGCCCGCTTCTGGATGTGTTCAAGCTCAGATGGGGCTCTGAGCAACCTGGTCTAGTGGGAGGTGTCCCTGCCCATGGTAGGAGAGTTGGAACTAGGTGGTCTTTAAGGTCCGTTGCAGACCAAACCATTCTATGGTTCTGTGTTGTTTGATTAGTTACAAGTGTAAATTTCATAACTTTATAGAAATGAGGATGTATTGCACTCATGACTTCAATTAGAGGGTTGTCATATAATAGACAAACTTAAGTTTTTCACAGGCTTCAGGTAGTTGTTTTTCATAGACAAAACAACGTGAAACTGTATTTTAGGTAGGAAGAGATCTTCTATGCAGGAAGACTTAGCTAACAAAAATAATCTTCCCAGGTACATACTTTAGGTCTTTAATGCGAAATAATGCGTATTTTTCCCCAGTGACATTCTTTGTGCAGCTCCCAGAGGTTTCTGTTGCTGTGTTTACTTTTTTATTTACTTTTATAAGCAGTGGCTGTGTATTGGCCATGATGAATTTTACTTTTAACTTCAGGAATTTGTTTTTGACATTAAAACTTTGTTGCTCATCACAGTCAAATAGGCAGCTTTCTCTATGTTTATCTGCACTGTGCTATAATTTCTGGGTTTTATTTTTAAATATGTTTGTGTCTAACAGCATTGTGGCTTTTTCAGGTTCTTCTTAAGCTTCTGTAAAAACACAGAAGTAATAAAGTCCTGAAATAGTAAAAGCAAAATAGATGCTTAAAAGGTGAATGCTGCTGGTTGTCAGCTGGAGTGTTCTGGCAACACTTCCCACTCTGCAACTATGCGGTTTGAATGTTAAAGCTTTTTCTAGCGTCATCCCTTCCCCCCAGTTATTGTCATTCTCTTGATGTCTGTGAACAACTTCTTTGCAAGGATTTTTCCTACCATTTCACTCCAGAAGCAGTGAATGGTGGCAGCTTTGTAGCACTTTCTCTCTTGCATTCCCCAGAAACTTGAGTAGTTTTAATTTTGTATAAGGGTTGGAAAAAAGGCTGGCAGAAGGTTCCAAATGCTGCAGAGAATACATTGAAAATGCATTTTGGATTGGTGGAACATTATCAGTGGGTTCTTTTCCTCTGTACAATTTATTTGTGCTGTGCAACACAACTCCCTCCTATCTGCCCTGATTCTGTGTGTGCTGTCAGGAAATTAAATGAAGCTTCCATATGTGAACTTTGCAGGAGTAATGTGACTCTCTCTTGTTTATCAATGATGTAAGGTGCCTTTCTCTTTTATGGTTCATTGATATCATGAGGGAAGTTGTTCAATTACATTTTTCTGTGTTGTGTTACCAAACCGACTGCTGCTTGTCTGCCTTTGTTAAATCTGCCGGTTAAAACCATAATTACAGGTAATTTCAATGTGAAAACAAAAGTTGATGATGTGGTTTAACTCGGGTGGGCAAGTAAGCCCCACACAGCTGCTTGCTTACTCCCCCTCAGTGGGGTGGTGAAGAGAATGAGAAGAGTTAAATACAAAAGCTTGTTTGTAATGTCTCTCTCCTCTCCCTCCTGTTCTTGTGGCTACTCTGTTGCAGAATAGGCTGCTGCTTCTAAAGCTCCCTCTAGCTTCCTCTAACACACTTTGGTAAAATCTATCTCAAACCCTTTGACCCCCACATTGGGAGTCCAAAATGGTTGCTGTGGTTTAATCATGGCAGGCCCAGGGTGACTAGCGCTGATGGGCTCAGGGGGTGGATTGCTATGGTCAAAGTGAGAAAGCACGTAGATTGAGAAAAAGAGCGTTTACTAAATTAAAAGGCAGGGAAAACCAAAAAACCCAAACCACAAGAAAACAACTGATGCAAAAACCACCAATTGCTCACCCCTAGTTGAACTGGTGTCCAGCCAGTTCTGAGAAATTGCACCCTTGGAAAACTTCCTCCCCAGCTTTTATTGCTGATCATGGGGTCATATGGTATGGAATATGTCTTTGGACAGTTGGGGTCAACTGTCCCGGCTGTGTACCCTCCCAACCCAGCCCCAGCCTACTCACTGGTTGAGTAGTATGAGACAAAAAGCCTTTAACACTTTGCACGTGCTGTTCTGTGATAATGAAAACATCACTGTTATCAATGTTATTTTCTTTACAACCTCAAAACATTGTCCTGTACAGGCCACTGTGGAGAAATTTAACTCTGCTCCAGGCAAAACCAATTCAGCTCTTGCCTCCTTTGTTACTTACATGATTCAAGTCACAAATTTGCATCTCACAAACACTTTTGTTTCTTGGCTCTGTGTTCTGTTCCTTTTAAGGAACATAAGGTGTAACAATGCTGTTATTAATCTGTTGTCCCATCCAAAAGGTACAGAAGTGACTAGACAGCACATGTACTTTATATGCATTTTGTACTCCTCTGTGTCTTTAAACATGGGGTTTTTTCTGAAACTTTATCTGCTTGTGTTGCACATGGCTTCCTTGGTGCTCCTTCTCTAAAGTCAGTAAATAATGGCTGTGCTGTAGTACTCAGTGCAAATCATAGAATGGCTTAGGTTCAAAGGGACCTTGGAGGTCATCTAGTTTCAACCCCCCTGCCATGGATAGGGACATACTCCACTAGACCAGAGGTTGCCCAAAGCCCTTCCCAGCCTGTCCTTGAACACTTCAGGAAAGGGGCATCCACAGCCTTCCTGTGCAGCCTGTTACAGTGCCTCACCACCCTCATAGTGAGACATTTCTTCCCAAGATCTAATCTAAGTCTACCCTGTTGTAGCTTGAAACTGTTTCCCCTTGTCTAATCATTAGAATCCTTTGTAAAGTACCCCTCTCAAGCTTGCCTGTAGGCTCCTTTGAGGTAACCTGAAGCCTGCTCTCAAAGGTCCTCCTGGAACTTTCTCCGAGCTGAACAGCCTCAATTCCCTCAGCCTCTCTTCGTTGGAGAAGTACTCCAGCCCTCTGACAGTCCTTGTGACCCTCCTCTGGACTCACTCCAACAGTTCCATGTTCATCTTGCATTGAGAACTCCAGAACTGGGTGTAGTCATTCAGATGTGGTGTTACAAGAACAGCAGGACAGAATCATTTCCCTTGATCTGTTGGTCATACTTCCTTTGATACAGCTCAGGACATAGCTGGTCTTCTAAGCTCACACATTGCTGGCTTATGTTGAAATTCTCATCTACCAACACTCTCAAGTCTGTCCTCAGGGCTCTTCTCCATCCATTCCATCACCCAGCATGTCTTATGAAGAGAGGCTGAGGGAGCTGAGGCTCTTCAGCCTGGAGAAGAGCAGGCTGAGGGGAGACCTCATTGCTCTCTACAACTACCTGAAAAGAGGTTGGAGTGAGACAGGTATTGGCCTCTTCTCCCTAGTGACTAGCAATACAAGAGGAAACAGGATCAGGTTTCACCAGGTGAGGTTCAGACTGGATATTAGGAAAAACTTGTTCGCAGGAAGAGTAGTGAGGCATTGGAACAGGGTGCCCAAGGAGGGGGTGGAGTCATTGTCCCTGGAGGGGTTCAAAATAACAGTAGACATGGTGTTTCAGGAGATGGTTTAGTAGTTAGGGTTGTAGGGCTGACTGTTGGACTTGATCTTGAACATCTTTTCCAGCCTTAATGATTCTATGTATTTGTGCTTGAGTTTGCCTCAGCCCAGGTACAGGACCTTGCATTTGGACATGTTGACACTTATGCAGTTTGCAGAAGCCTATCAGTGTGTCTCTGGACACCAGAGTCAACCACACCAGACAGCTTGGTGTCATCAGCAAACTTGCCAATGGTGCACTCATCGTACTCACTGTCCATGTCACTGACAAAGATGTTAAGCAGCACTGGACACAGTAGGTATGGGCACCTAAGGATTCCCTCTTGAGGAAAATGCTGAGTCCATTCCACCATTAAAAGTATTAAAAACAAAGAGGTCAACATAAAGATATTCACATGATATACCACAGTCTTGAACTTGCATGATGTTGTCCCTTTGTCTATTTGGTGTGTTGTGTATTTCTGTATAGTTGCTTACAAATTAATATTAACCAAGAAGTGTTCCAAAATCTACAGAAGTATGCCCAGAATACTAAGATGGGATTTTTTTTTGTCCACTGGAACACATTTGTGTTTGTATTTGGCCTTAAAAGCCAACTTACTTTGTATCATTGGAGCCCTGTGCCATTAACTGATCTTCTGAAGAGTGTATTTGTACATTGTGCAGTGTCTTTGAATTGCACTCCCTGTACATGGAGATTCTGCTTTAAACAGAACATGTTCTCCAAAGAATTTTGGAGTTCAGATTTTGTTCCGGCTGCATCATGTCATTAATGACCATCCTGCCCTGTGTTCCACATCCAGGCTTGGTGATTGGTGGCATCAACCAACTACTCGCAGTAGAGGAAATATAGGCAGGAAAGAATGATGAGGTAGTGTATGTATCTCGGGAAAGGGCAGTGCTGATGTGTAACTGTATGGCCATACTACACTGCATAGAACACTTGCAGAAGACAAGGACATTTGTACTGTACTGATACAGAGCCAAGATAACTTCTGCTTCGGTGCATATATCATAGGATGGCAAGATGGTAAAGTGTGACAAAATATGATGCAATTATTGTGACAATCAGTGATAACATTTTTAAACAAAAATCTTAAATCATGTGTTGAAATCCTTAAGAAAAAATGCAGTTACCATTGTTGTTGAATGAAAATTACATGTTTGTACCCGCTGTCACTAACCAAATGGAGTAAAATCACAGGAAAATTAGACCAAATTTATGTCTGTCGGAGGTGAAGCGTGACATTTACTTTGTTCAATAAGAACTTTGAGTTGCTTCTGTAAAATCAGAATCTTGTCCAGAATTAGTAAAAATATACAAGTTTTGGCACAGACTTGGCATGCGAATTCATGTGATCCATCAGAGGAGTTACTGGTAGTCATAGTAAAACCAGCTCACACCAGTTTACTCAAGCAATATTGCTAGTACGTGTTCAGAATAATTAATCCTTATTTTTTATGGAGCTTAGCATCCAGTGTTCAATGTGTTTGCCTTTCTGACCTGTCATGCTGGGCATTTAAGTTGTTCTCAATATAACTGTCTCTTGTCTTTTGGTCAAACAACCCCCATCTTCACTCCCCACCCCCTTTGTTTTTTTTAAACAGAGTCGGAGTTTGGAATTTTTGCTTGTGTCTAAGATTTAATCTAGGAATGTAGTTGTGTCTATGAGATGTTACTGCTACAATGCTCTTTATGTAGCATCAGCAATTATCAAGATTATTTAATCACATATAAAAGAAAAGGCCTATGCTAGGGAGGAAGTGTGCATCTGATGTGCCTGGCTTTGGAAATCTGTAGGTAGACCAGTGCCTGAGCCAAGATCAGAGCTGATGTGTCGATGTTCACACAATATAACTTTTCTGTTCTGCTCTTTATTCTCAGTTCCGTGAATCTGGTTTCCTTGTAGAACTACTTTGTGTAGTTGCAGTCTCCAAATTTGTCAGAGTTTGAACAAAAGCTTAGGTAACTGAAAACAGCCATGAGTCACCTTTCCTTCATTTCTAATCCTTTCTGATTTTCCAAAAGCTTATTTTTCAAATTGCTTACATTTCCTGAGGTGTTCACCCTTGACATTCATTACTCAGCAGGTTTGCTGATGACAGAAAACTGGGACAAGTGCTGACACATCGGAGAGGGCTGTGTTGCCATTCGTTGTGACCTGGACAGGTTGGAGAGTTGGACATAGGGCAACTTAATGAAATTCAGTGCAAGCAAGTGTCATGTGCTGCATCTGGGGAAGAGCAGCGGCATATATCGGTACATGTTGCAGACTGACCTACTGGAGAGCAGTAGAAAAGGAAAAAGAAAAGGGAAGAGGACCTACCTGGGCATCCTGATGGATAACAGGCTGACCATGAGCAAGCAGTGTGCTCTTGTGACCAAGAAGTCAAATAGTTGCCTGGGGTGTGTTAAGAAAATTGTATGGACAGTAAGTCAAGGATGATTTTCCTGCTCATCTGCTTGGTGGTGATCTCCTTGGTGAGATCACATCTGGAATACTGCTTCAAATTCTGGGCTACTCAGTTAAAGAAGGACAAGGAACTACTGGAGAGTGTCCAGTGCAGAGCCACTAAGATGATTAGGGGACCTTCTTTAACTGGAGCATCTTCTTTATGAGGAGAGGCTGGGATAGCCAAGTTTGTTTAGACTAAAGAGCAGGAGGTTAATGGATCTTATTAATGCCTATAAGTATCTCAAGGGTGAGTGACAGGAGGCTGGGACCAGACTCTTCTCAGTGGTGCCCAGCAATAGGACAAGGGGAAGTGGGCATAAAATGGAAAGTAGCAGATTCCATTTAAACATGAGGAAAGATTATTTTTTTACACTGAAGGTAACAGAGCACTGGAACAAGCTTCCCGTAGAGGCCATGGAGTCTCTTTCTCTGGAGACATTAAAAACCCACTCTGACATGTTCCTGGGTCATCTTTTCTAGGTGATCTTGCTCTAGCAGGGGAGTGAGCCTAGGTGGTGCTTCTAAGTCCTTTTCCAAAACCTACCATTGTGTGATTCAGTAAAATGTTCATAAGGGGCTTAGGAGGGTTTTTTTGTTGTTTAATAACAGTAAATGTATCTTCTGTAATTATAATTGAATTAATGACAGTTGTATTCTGCACATTTTTAAGCCACATGTTGCTGCATTTTCAAATATTTTCTTTGAAAAAATAGTTCCATAAGTGTTGTGCAGTGCTGATCTTTTTGAAAACTAGTAAGACAGAGATCAGTAAAATCTGGAATGATTTATATGCTCTTCCAATCTACTTTTTGCAAAACTATTATTTACACACAAAAGTTTGAATATTATTTTCTATATACAAAATTCTTTATACAGGTTCAAACCACTTCATGGAAATCGCCTTAAAAAGTTAGTGTTCTAGTTTAGTCCAACAGAAGATGTCAAGAAATTTCCTGTTTTCCTTCCTTGGATACACAGGAGCAAAATACTTAGGAAAAGTAACTTCTTATTTTCACAAGCAGAAGCAAAACTTCTCCTTTTTTAACAGGAAGAAAGAGGCAGGATTAGTAGCTGTCCAGTGTAGCATTTGATAATCTTAAACTGATGTCCTGTGGTGGCAAACAGTCAAGTCAGAGACTTCTTCTTTAAAGAACTTGGGTGGGGAGTAGTAGTTGAGAATCTGTCTTGTGTATATTGTCCAAGTTTTACTTCCGAAGTACTTTCCAGAGTTAGGCCTGCATCTCCATGTATCCTGCTGCTAATAAGCTGGAATACAGTCTTACGGACGCTTCTGGACATTAGGAAGTACATGACTGGGTCTAAGCAGCTGTTAAAAGATGAAAATATGAGCATCACCTCATTGCATTTGTGAATGATTTCCTTCCAGTAACAAGATGGTTTTTGTAACTGTGATGTAATGTAGACAAACCGGAACATGTGGTAAGGAACAAAACAGATGGTGAAAATAATGAGTACGATGAAGGAGTTCCTTGCAGTCTGCATGTATTTTCCAGCATTGGGAAAATTTGCTCTTTTCTTGGAAATTTTGAGAAGATTCTTGGCAATTTTAACGTATGAAAGTACCAAAAGGAAAAAAACCATCCAAAAAATCATTACAAGAATATAATTTAAAATTGCTTCTGTCTTTGCATTTTGTTTATCTCGGTAGTGAAAGCACATAGCAGAATTCTTGTCTTGACTCTTAAAGAAAGATGGTGCAACTACTACCATAAATCCTGCTAGTGCAATTACCCACACAATGCAACAAAGACGTATGCTTTGTGTAGTAGTTAACATTTTCGGACGCTTCGCAGACTTAGTTATTTTTATATAACGGTCTAGACTAATCAGTCCCAACAGTACTATGCTAATATACATGTTCATATAAAATAAAGTTCCTATAATCTTGCATAAAATCAGTCCAAACATCCAGGTGTTTTTGTTCACATGATGGAGTATTCGGAATGGAAGACAAAAGATCAGCAGAAGGTCTGCAATAGCTACGTTTAGCAAATAAACTTGAATTGAATTCCTTTTCTGATGAATACACAGGAAAGCGAACAGGGCTATAATATTTCCAGCCAGTCCAATGACAAAAATAATAGTGTAAAAAACTATCAAAGCAAGTGACAGTGAGTTGTCGTCTAAGAGACAATTGGTGGTGTTTTGAATTTCCAAGGTGTTTACGGTTAAGTTAGTCAGGTTACTCCAGAAGTCTTCCATGATTGGAGTGATGTTTGGTAAATTAGCTCAAGCTGCAGCCGTGATTTGCGAGGCTTTTTTAGCTTTTCTGTAAGGAAGCAAAGAGAAAATTTAAGAATTAAATAATTTTCACGTGTTTCTTTGCTTTTCACATGTTTTTTGGAAGCATTTTTGTGTGATACAAACATAAAGGCAGTAACTCAAAAAAGCAAAAGCACTGAAATGTCACTGTAGCTGAGTAGAGAACTTTCAGCCAGATATCATCATACAGTCCAGGTCTAAAATAACCACTTCTCTGTTTTTCTTCACACGAAGTAGCCAAGAACAGATGTTACACACCACTCACACAGATAACTTCTTGTAACTGCATCTTTATTGCTGTTTTAAAAATCAACTAGTATGCTTTGCTACAAACTTTAAAAATGTAGGGTTCTTGTTTTAGCTGTACCTTTTTTAATTTCAAGAGTTAGGAATAGTCTTTCTGACACAGAAAGTATTTTAATCAATATGCAAGAACATGTAAGTGAAGTATTACAGCATGCATAGAAATACACCAAGACAATTCTAGCTCATCAGTATCCATTTTAAATAAGCACCAGTCAGTATTTTGCCCTGTAATCTGTTACAAGTAATACAGTGAGTTAGTACTATTAGAGTAAAAAAGTCATTTATGTCTTCATGTAATTTAAGTATTTGTTCCTTCTCTTGACTGTTCACAAATCAGTATTATGCAAAGTAACTAATACTGGCTGGAAAGTACGTTAATGCAATAACAGATTATTTTCATATCATCCTGGTTTTAGTTTCAAAGTTTTTAATTTCACTAAAGCATTTTTTTTCGACCAGGAAGGTACAATCTGGAAAATAAAAGTTAGTTTTGACCAAAGAACGTTAACTAAGAAAAGCGTGTGGTTAGGGGAGTAGACTCAGGGAGAGCTTTTTGGAGAGATAAAGAAGGCCAGTTAGTAATGCTACAACTTTTGTCCTCAATTGCTGTATCATACCGATTCCATTCCAAATGGGGGGGGTGTACATGCAAGGATTTTTCCCTTAGTCTCACAAAAACTTTGAGTTGTGTTTGGTTCTCTGAACTTAGCTGCCCAACATCAGTAACAAATAAACCCAACAACAAAGCAATGCTGTATACAGAACTTTAAACTGGTTTTTCTTTGTGGTGGGTCTTAAACATACAGGTTTACAGTACAACGTGATAATAGCTACAGCAGTGAAACTGGCAGCACTTCAGGTAGCATTTTTAGTGAGACCTAAGCTGCATACAAAATTGAATTATTGAGGGGGCAGTCTGAAATACTTTACTATTCTGTGTTGGCTGTGCTTACAAGTGTACTAAATGTGTACAATATTTTAGCAGTTTCTAAAGCCATTTTGTATTGTCATGGCAAGAAGGATGTATTAAAAAAAAATGAAGCTTTCAAATGCATCTTGTAACCTATCAACTACTGTAATTTCCTTTTTATATTGCTTTCCTATAGAAATGCTTGACAACATGACTTGCATGAGTACTGGCAAGTTTTAGATCAGTGAAAGAGAGAAAAATATTAGACTTTTAGGTACATTAGAAACAACATTTCACTATCCTGAGTTTAGTCATGTCTAAGCAAGCAGGCATGCTTAAATGTAGATATTCTTAAGAAAGAGTTTGAGAGGCAGTAGCACCTTTGCATTTAAGAGAAATATTAACAGAAATTTGCTTTACTATAGCTTAAGTATAAAAATCAGCTACTTACCACATGTAGGAAGAACATAGGCTGGTTTTTAAAACCACTGGTGAAGACAGGGAGGAATAACTTTCAAGTCCTCCTATTAGAAAGCTGAAGCACCAGCTTCTCTATGAAAGTGGTGAGAATCAGCTGACACAGTACAATTAGCAACAAGAGGAAGTTTAGCCAGTGTTGCAACTGTTAATTTTAAAAGGATTTTTAACTACCAAGGCCAGTTCATTGAAAAGATCTGTTTTGCTGTTGGTTTCACCTTTGCTGGGAGAGGTTCTATAGTACAGTTTTCTCTTGAGTTTCAATCTGAATTGGAGATTTGGTTTCTCAGAAACTTTCTGGTCAGCGGTGTCAGTGGCTTCCCTTTTGGGAAACAACTGTGTTGGTAAACCCTGTCTTCTTTTTAGTACTGTCGCGGAAGCAGTGCCACTTTTTCAAATGTAGGGTAAAAAGAAATAAATCAACACCACAGTGAAATTGTTCATTTTGCTTATGTTGGTGCAGTTCTTCTATCTGCCTTCCATCTTATCTGGAGATAGGAATTTGAGGGGGTTTTTTCACTCAAAACAAGTGATGAGGCTGTAAAAAAACCCAAAATGTGCATCTGAAAAACGTTTCAGTAAAGCAGAAGCGAAATACAGCGCGCAGAGACAGTACCACCTGCTTTTAATAGGGAGCATAGGGTTGCAAAGTTGAAAGTTGTGTGAAGTCCTGATACAAGGTAGTCTGAATGTACTTGTCTCAATAACTTTGTCTTGGCTCACTACTCTCCCTAGCATTTGAAATAGGAGTTTCCATTTTAACTTCCATGATATCATGTGTTTAGGAATCAAGCTTTTATAGGATTCTGCAGACTTCAGATAGAATTGTCAACAGGCTGTGCGTTTGTATGTGAAGGTGCTTGATCTCACACAGTTTAAAGTCATTTAAAGAGAAAGTGGGTGCTCACAGTTCATAACGTCACAGGCAATCAGGCTGAGCTTGTTGAAACTCCTTTGTGTATCACAGTTTCTTACATTACACTTTTATTAGTGGAAAGACTGTACAAAATCAAAGGCATGGATGATAGTGCCTGGCATCTGATTTTGAAACCTGAAAGATTTCCCCCCCTCATTTGAATATTTATTAGAAACATCACAGGGATATTCCTTTTCTTTCCTGCAATTGGAAAGAGATCAGTGAAGTCTGTTGTTAACGGTCTCGGGAGGGTTCTGTGTTCTCTGTGTGAAACATACGCTCCCACAAAGTGTATCATAGACAGGATATGTCTGCTGGAGAACTGAAACAGTGTAAGGCTTAAGGGTGAAACATAATAAAAGAAAATGCCATACCGGGTAAGAAATTACAGTCAGTAATTTTCACCTCCATGCTATTATGATTTAACTTTGTGTTCCTTGTGAGTCCAGCTAAGCTCTGAAAGCATTTTTGCTCTGCTGGGAACAGCTGTAAAGGAAGCCGGTGAAGAAAGAAGAGTCCNGGGGGGGGGGGGGGGGGAAAAACCCCTGAAATCGAGAAATTATTTCAAAGAAAACCAAAAATTCTAGTTTCTGTTTACAGACTGATGATAATGATTTTTAAAATGCAAATCATGTTTCTCAAATAATGTAATACTTCGTCTACATTTTCCTCTTTTCAGCCGCACTGTGTACTGCTTGCCTCAAAAGAGAACTCAGCCCCCGTAAAGCTTGGTGGCTTTGGGGTAGCAATTCAGTTAGGAGAGTCTGGACTAGTCGCTGGAGGTAAGACATTTTTCCTTCAAAGTTAAATAATAACATGCATGTTGTCATGCAGAGTCCTCTTCTTCCAACACAGCCTGGCCTGCAGAAAAAGCGCTTGAGTAGAATTCTCCCTACAAATTTTGTTACCATTGTAAATGCACGAGAGTGAAGCCAAATTGCTAGTGGAAAGTTACGTGGCTGTGCATACATATTGTAAGTGTTACATCCCTCTAGATGTCATTCAGCTGGAGCTTACTCTGGTTTGGCATAATAAAACTGAAAAAAGAAAAGAATTTTATGCTTTAATACAGTCTTTGGCATAATTCTTCCATGGTTGACAAAGCAAATAAAATCAAAGTGCTATCAGGTTTGAAAGTGTGTCAGAGCAATTGAATGTGGACTTGCAACAGCATCATCAATGCTCACCTATATTTCTTAGGCAGAATTTTATTCTGTCACAACTTTGCACTGTTTAATGGAAAAATCTTACTAGTTATCCCATGTGACTCTTTTCTGTGTTTTAATATTTCATTGTAATTATTGCATAAAACATCAATATCTTGATATGTATGTATATTTTTTTGCCAAGTGTGTTTTGTTTTCTGTGGGTTTTATTTCCTCCAGCTGCCTTACATATTGTTCCAGACAATAGGGTTACGCTTTAATCAGTCTGCACAGATGAAGACCCAATCAATATTCTGATGCTTTCATTTCCAGAGTAGGAAACCACAGCAAAAGATTTTGATAGTTTTAGGGGGGTTTTTTCTTCAAATTGAGTAACTTTTCCTCAGTACCATGCTTCCTCAGAACCTCAGATTTCCTAATTTAATTGCTTCAAGGTCTGTGTCCATTTGGCTTTTATATGCTCTTTAAAATAAAAAGCAAATCCAATATAAACATACCAACATCTTCCATTCCCTTCCAGGTAGCATTAGACCTATTTTGAAACAAAATACCCATTCAGTCAAGCTACAGTAGTTTCTTAACAGAAAGGTCTGTTCCTTTCTTTTACTTTGTTTCTCAAATTTTCTCTACCTCAGACTCTGCCTATTTGAGCCACAGTTCCTACACTTTGTGTATGATTCTCCCATTTTTATGTTGTCACTGAGCAACTTTATCCATTTCTTCTGTTTCGGCTCCTCTTCTGGGGGTAGTCAGATTTGGTGTACTTTATTTCAGACTACTAGAAGCCTTAAATTCAACTTGGAAAAAAAACTCCTGTGTTTTCCCCCAAATTTGTCATGGCCTTCCATTCACTGCTCCACCATCTCACTCATTATTCAGGTGCTCAGCCTCCATGCAGTTATCGGTGCTGGTGTGGTTTTTCCTCTTCTGTGTAAAAGGATTTTCATTCCTTTCTGCTTCTGTTTGCAGTACTCTTAGACGCTTCAATCTTGAGCCTCCTCAGTATAATATTTCTCTGTATCTGGATCTTTTGCTTCATCCACCTCAATCCCTGCCATATCAGTCTTCCTTCATATTCCCCCACACACTCTTCCTCAGCTGTCATTTCCTATTTGTAGCCTTTTCATTAGCAGTTGTTACTTTCAGCTTCAAATTCCTCTCACATGCAGGGATACCTGGAGAAATTCCACTTTATTTACATGTTCAGTTCCACTATCTTTCTTCTTGTATCACAAATTAAATCTATTATCTGGTAATTCTTTTCCCTTTCAGAGCCCTTCCTGAAGTCATATTGCCAGATAGTCCCCTACACAGCACTTGCGAGATTTTATTAGTTCAACTTTACAACACCCCAAATGTGTTACATAAAATTAACAGCACTGTTTGAACTGGGCTATAATTATAACCTTAGAGAGAGGTTTGAGCAGTAATAAGTTTGCTTTAACTTTTTTTTCTAACTTTTGAAAACATTGATTTGGATTTACATAGTAAAATAACTTCCCTTCCAGCATTTGGTGATTAACGCATCAAAAAATGAACGATCTGTTAAATAGAAGCTATTCTGGCATTTAGGTTCTCTTATCTCAAAATCCCTGTGTTTCTAACAGAACCCATTTCAGTACTCAGTACACCTCAACATTTTAACAATACAGAATAATCACACAATACTAGCAGGAAATGCAGGACTCTGAATCTTTCTACCTAATGTGTATTACCATGACACCCCAGCTGGAAAGATTTATTACTAGTGTAAATCCCTATATGGATGGCCTTGGTGTTCAAGAACAGAAACATTTCATCTTTAGTTTATATTGGTTAGAGTACTTTATCTTTTCAACCAGAAAAGGACAGCTTTCCTTTAGAAAAAGCATATCAACATTGAAAATACTGTAACTGTAGTCAGTTCAACTGATAGGACTCTTCCTTCCATTTTGCATGAAAATTCAGACATTATACAAAAACCTATTTGGTAGCTGCAATAATCATTCCCTTTTCTGGTAGTAATTGTCATCCTAAGACAGGAGTTGCTGTATCTAAACCATTTGGGGGTTACTGGTGTTCTAAAAATCTTCTCTTGCTTTCATGCATTTGCGTTTGTGCCATTTTTCTTGCCTTGATAGTTCTCTTTGCAACAGTGCATCTGAGCCTGGCACGTCCAGGTTGTGTGTAGCCCCAGGAGAACACAGAGGAACATTTTCTCCCTCAGTATCTTCCAAGCTTGCCTTCTAGGTACAGCTTTTGCTCTGTCTGGGACTACAGCATTCTTTAACTTGACAAAGAATTCTTTTTTTGGTGTGTGTAAATTCTTTTTTGTGGAAAAGAGGATCTTTATAGATAAAGTTAAACTAAGCTCCAGTTATTGAAAGTAAACTACTCACAGACTTTTTATATAAAGATAAACTTATTGTTTAGAAGGATTATAACTACAGTGTTCTTTCAAGCAGGAGGGCTATTTAACAGAAGTGTGAGTTCATTATAGCAAGCTATGACGTCACAGTAGATGTCCTTACAAAAACATTTGTAGAATAGCATTTAGGAACAGAACTGTATTTTACCAACTAACAAGTCAGTCAAGTTTATTTTTAAGAGATTTTAATTATGAAGTACCATGGAAAAAAAAGGATATAGCTATAACTCATTTTTTGTGAGACCAAAGGGAAAGTGTAAGGAAGTGCTTCTTGTCTCACTACATTTGTCCGTGAGCTGCAATGCAAATAGTAAGCAGCACATAGTCATCTTGTGAGATACAGGAAACTCTTTTCCTGAGTTACCACTCTCTGAAGATCTCTTCTTGGAGTTCTTACAATCAGAAGTAGAAAACTTTTCTAAGTGTATTCATTTGAGGTATTTAAGTAGATACGGAATTACGGCAGCGAACACGTAGTTCATATCATCATAAGTGAACTTATGTCAGCTGGAGTAATGGCCCCTCTGGGAAGTCAGTGATGTAACAGAGTTATGATCTCTTCTCTTCTTCCTTGGGCAATTTGTCTTTCAGAATATAGTACAAATTGTCACAACACTTCTTTGAATAAATACAGCATCAGATTTATCACTTATGAAATATCTTGGATGTGTAAATCTTGGGGTTTTTAGCTAGTATATGGTGTACGTCTAAAGGAAGAAAAGGCATTGAGTCCACAAGTGTTATTTCCTCCACTTACTCTGCCTGTTTTCTGCATGGACCTCGGTGGTGTGAGGCTCTATGCTAAAAGCCAAGTCCTCTTAATGGGTTGTCAACTGCTTTTACCTTTTTACAGTAACAGGTGCAGTGTCGGTGATCCAATCCATTCTTGATATTAATCTGTTACTAGCTAGGTCCCCTAAGTTATTTCAAAATCCTCTAGTATTTTTAGATATCCTAACACAACCATCTTTATCTTACTGGAAAAGCATCTTAAATGTTTTTAATAGAAGTACAATACAGAAATGTCAGATGTTCTTGGTTCTTGTCAGCTAGTCTTTTAGACTTAGTACAAAAGTTGTAAAGGAAGGCATTACCATAAATTGCCCATCGAATGAGACTCTGGAATTTGGAGAGGATCAAAGGTATCTAATAAGTTCCTTATTTTTGTTTTATTCCCATCCATGTAAAAAAATGATCATAGAATCACAGAATGCTTTGGGCTGGAAGGGACCCTTAAAGATGATCTAGTCCCAACTTCCTGCAGTTAACAGGGACATTCAACTAGACCAGGTTGCTCAGAACCCAGTCCAAGCTGACCTTGAATGTTTCCAGGGATGGGGCTTCTACTACCACTCTGCGCAAACTGTTGTAGTGTTTTGCTAAACTAAATCTTCTTGGTGGTTTTATAAACCCCAGTTTAAAATAATCTTGGTTTTGAAATGCTGGTTTTTTACACTGCATAGACTTTTCCTTTTTATCATCTCTGTCTGAATGATACAGGGAATCTTTCTGTTGTTTTCCAATCAGAGGTAAACATTTGCAAGCTGAGTTCCTACACTAGTATTTTCTTTCTGCTGAAATGGAGATGTTTCTTTCCACTGCAAAGAAAGAGCCTGGTTTGCTTATTTTTTCTCTGCTGAGGAATAAAGAATTTTAATCCTCTTCAAAGCTTTGCACCTGATGGATTTGTGTTATGTAAAAGATACAGTTACGAGTTACTGTCTCTCGAAAGTTCTACTTCACATCTGGGTTAATTTCAGGATGTTTGCAAGTCAATTTAGGTTTAATCCTTCCATCATAGTTTTAGGCTGAAAAGGCCAAAAAATCAAATATTATGATTTGTCTGGTAAACATGCTTTGCTTGTTTTCTGGACACTTGTCCGCTTGTCTGCTGATGCATCTTTTAAAATACTTTTTCTTCAGTCTTCTGTGCTGAAGCTGAATTGCCTTTTTGGTTTTTTTTAGTATCTACTCATCTTCTCTGTACACCTGCTTTAAACACCTCTATTGTCTGGAGTAATGTGGAAAGGAATTAAGACTAGTAAAGTATTGAGCTATCTGATCTTCCATATGTGCTTCTTTGATTCCTTCCACATTATTCTGGACATCCCACTCTTTTAGGTACTCCTTAATTGATGAACATATTTCTTATTACACTATTGTGAGAGGTCAGATGGTGATGTTTATTAGTACCTCACATTTTTTTCCTAAAAATTATTTGTTCCAGTTGTTTCCTTATACATCGTTCAGATACTACTGCTGTTGAAAGACTCTCCTTCTGATATCTTGGTCACCAGTCCCCTGCCTTAGGGATGACAAAATCTGATTGGGTCTCTGTATATACTCTTCTTCTTGTGGAGAGCATAGCCCTATTGTCTGGAATAATATGGAAAGAGTCATAGAAACTAAATTATCAAAGGTAAGTAAAAATTTATCTTTAGTGCTTGTAAATTATATCAGATTGACAACACCTGAAGACTGAAGCTCTCTGTTTATCCACAGGAAAAATCAGCAAAGTACTTCTAAATTTTATGAATTTCCAGACTACCCGTGAGCCTCAAAACTGGCTGATAAAAAAAGCTTCCTGGTAGAAATAAGATGTCTAATGACTCTACCTATTCTGGCATTGAATGCTTCCTAAGTCAGCAAACATGTTTATGCAGGCATTTATTTTTAATTAGATGGAGGAAGGTACCACATTTTATACAAACCGCTGCTGAGTCTTCCTATAGTGATGAATTTCAGTTAATGCAGAACAGATAAGAAGAACCGAGAAGCACACTTACAAAAAATTGGTTCCAGTCTTCCTATATGGTCAACCTAAACCATTTGCATATGCATGCTTGCATTATTTATTTGTGTAAATGGGCAGTCACTCAAATATACTCTTCTGCAAAAAGGCAGAAATTACCTACTGAAGAGAGAAGAATGTCTACTTACTGTTCTTTCTCACATTGCCTCCAAAAATAGGTAAAGCTTCTCCCAAAACTCTAAAGAAAATTCAGAAGTTTCTAAACTATTTTAAAACAGTTGAACTGCTGAGAACAATCCTAACATTTTGTACAGGAAATGTGTAGAAAGCAAATTTTCTCCTAGATAATTTTCAGCAGAAGTGATACTTGGTCTAAAAATCAGTGAATGTCCGTAAGACGAGAGAACTTCGCTGCCTGTAGACTTTTTGAATTCTGTCAATGGTACTCACCTTTCAGTTCTTGTAATTGCAACACAGCAAAAATCCATTTCTATGTAAGTTCATGTGTGCACTCCATTTATTTTGCTGAGCTAAGTGCAGCTCAGCAGTTCTTGCTCAAGTCTTGCTCTTGCTTTTAGAATAACCCCAAAATCCCCATTGACTCCTTTATGAACCCAATGAATTGGTTAGTTGTGTGGGGGTGACAGCTGCCACAGAACTTACTTTAGCCTTTTCAAGTTTCTAATACATATGTGCATGCACGTAGATATAGACTTGTTTTTTAATCCTATTCAACTGGACAGTTCAGTCTCAGCCAATGAAGTTTCCATTTGTTTGGGGTCTGTTTTCTTGTGGAGATGCAATTGTAATTCTCACCACTACCACTACTCCCTGTCTAAAGTATCAGGATCTTGTAATCTTCACTGGAAAGACTACACAAACCAAAACCATAGTATTTTCACTAATTATAGTCTAGCAGTGTAGATGACAGAATTTTATTACTTTAGCCTTATTTCTCATTTAATTTGTATTTATGGAGTAGTAATTTTAAATGTAAACACAAGTATTAGATCTCGGTAGTACTGATTTTTCAGCATGCTATTATGTGTCGTCCGTTTTGCATCTGGTTTATGCCAGCAGCCTGTTTGGGTCTGTACCAGCTGTGGAGAATGTTACCTGTCTCTGAACTTAGTCCGTTCCTTCCTCTCAACACCAAGCAGTTCATTAGAGTGAATTTTTATGGTATACTGGCCTTGAACCAGGGCAACAAGGATCCAGTTCTTCCACTTGTAATCTAAGTTCTTCAGTTTCCAAGGGAGAAGAAAGACAGTTTGAGATGATGTGAGAGGGCAGAGCTTTTTAATCTTCTGTGGGTTACTTGAGTACTAAGTAAACATACAGCCTCACGTGCTGGTGTGAGGTCACCAGACAAAGCAAAATAGGAATCCTGAACTATCAAGAGGCTGTACCTTGTCACATAGAAAGTAGGAAATATGCCACAAGAAGCTTGTTCTGGTAGAAAAAAAAATCTATGGGGAAAAATGTATAATATGATGAAGGTTTTTGATAAAGAGCAGAGTGCTGGCAGTGGAAGGCTACTGCATAAGGAATGTTTTCGTGTTATGTCTGCAGTTTTGATAAGCATATTGTTGCAAGTTACATTTACTTCTTGGTGACATTCAGTAGTTTTAAAAATATTTTTGTATTTCTGTGCCCTGTGGGGCATGAGATGGAGAGGAAAGGCAATGTGAATTTTTTGTCCACCACCAAGACCCTGCTTTGCAATATTTGGGGAAGCTGGTTAGTGCTCCGTTTCAATAAACTATTTTGTGCTGCATATATTTATGGATGTGCTTATAAATAGTGAAGGACTTTTCTGGATTATGAGTTCCTGCAAAGTCATTTTTAATGTGAACTGTGATTTGCCAAAGGGGAAGAGGAAACAAAAACGTACGCAGTTTTGGTATATTACCTATTTCTTAGAGCCCGTTACTGAATCAGGTAAGGTGAGCTTGGAAAACAAACCAAACTGTATCTTTGCAGAAAAACTCACCTCATTTTTCCCCACTTAATCAGTATTCTGTATGTTAATACCAGCATAACCACATGTGGTGGGTTCACAGTGACTCCCATCAGCTACGCGCTCCCTCCCTCTCCCCAAAAGAGCAGGGGGAGAAAATGGGGTGAAAAAGCTGACAGGGAATGAGGAAAAAGGCCTGCAAACTGCTTACCAGTTACCATCACAGGTGAAAAAGATTTAACCTGGGGAAATCCAGTTTAATTAATTACCAATTCAAATAGATTTGCTAGTGTGAAACAAAGACAAAAATGAAAGTGCCACTTCTCCCAGACCCAAGTTCACTTCCTCACTCCTGACTCCATTACCCACCAACCCTGAGTGGTGCAGGGAAATGGGGAGTGGGGAGCTATCATCAGTCTGTAACAGACATGTCTTTTTCCTCATACCTTTCCTCTGCTTCTGTTTCACCCTGGGTCCTCTCATGGGATGCAGTTCTTCAAGACAAGCCTGCTTCATCATGTGTGCCTGCATGGGGTGCAGGGTGGATACCTGCTCTGTTGTGGGGTTGTCCAGGGCCTGCAGGAGTATGGGCATAACTGCTCCACCATGGCCTCGCCAGGTGCTGCAGGTAAATCTGCTGGGACACCTGGAGCACCTCTTCTGCTTCTTACTTTTCTCAACTGAGTGCTCATGGGCTGTTTCTCACACTTTGTCTGTGAGTGAGGCACAGGGGAACTGGTTTTGGCTTTCTTGTATACACTTTCTCTGAGGCACCGCTGTCTTGGTCACTGAGCTAAGCTGTGCGCCGCATGGGGTCCATCAGAACCAGCGGTGTCTGCCACAAGGCAGCCCCTGCCTCTCCTCACAGAGACAGCCCCAGCAGCACCCGTGCTGCTGGAGTCTTGACACCTAAATACTTACACCAGGTAATGCTGTTGTGCTGCTCAGGTAGCACATGGTGCTGCTAAATAGGGTATTTTATACCTCAGGAAAAAATGTAGGATGGGCAATTGCTTGCAAGGACACATTTCCTCAGCAGGTGTTCTGTAGGTCCACCTTGACTGTACTGCTCAGCAGACTTAAATGCGTTGGCCGAAAAACCACAAACCGAACCAAAGCCCAAACCTATGCGTCTGCTTCTCACAGCATGTAGTCTTTTTTTTTATCAGATTCATGTCTGTAATTGTTCACTTCAACCACAGAGAAGGGCTGGAGCTGAGAGGAGTGAGACATAATTATTGGAAATACACACTAAATCAGCTTAGATATCATTTCATACATAGGTCTCTCACTTTCATTAGCTACTCAATCCAGACAACTACAGATCTTCCTGAAGTTTAATGCCTCATTTATGTAGTTTTGTTTGTCTTTGTAATATCTTGTCTTTTGGTGATTTCTGCTGATCGTCTTTTAAATAATCACTGTTCTTTAGACTTTCCAGATTTCAAAAATCAATAACAGGAGTTGGAAAGCTTCATAGGAAGGCACAGTCTTAAGAGTACATATGATTTTACATTTGTACTTGCACAAAAGGTTAAAACAAACTTTGTTACCACAAATGTTGTTTTCAACGAATAAGAAAGGTTACACCAAAATTGCTAAGGGTGTTTTGCAGCCAAGTGCCAGGAAGTTACCACTGAGATAAGCAGGGCTTGGCTAAACCTGGCTGCTTTGTGGTCTTGTGTGTCTTCTGTACTAAGGGTTTCCAGACTGTGGTGTGCGTACCACTGATGCCACAAAAGCAGTCTATGTGACATACAAGTACTCTTTGAGCAGACAGATGCTGCTAGTTATGTACACATAGCCTGTATGCACTATCCTTCCCCATTGTCAGACTTTGATTAACAACAAGTGAGATGGCTTTCTCTTCCCAGACTAAATATCCTTCCTCTAACCTCTGTGGTATGATGGGTGAGCTGAAGGGTCTTGCTATATTACTCTTTTTTAGCCTGGGAGGGAACTGCTGGCTTGTCAGCCTAGACTGCATGGACTTGTTAAGATGCCAGCCTAGCACAGCAGTGAGGTAACATTCCTCTGTCACTGGCAGATTTCTAACATTTATTTAGCGGAGAGATTGCCTCCTAAACTGAGAGTGAAAAGGCTGGGTGAAAAAGTTTGACAGTCATGTTATTTCTCTGAAGAACAGTGTGGTGCAGAAGTTACTATTTGTCTGTCAGTTTTTTAAGCCTTGTACATGCAGAAACAAGTGAATAGAGACTACTTCACAAAGCATGATCAGATCATGTTCCTGCATGAAATTATATAAACAAAGGATGGTTTACTGAATAGGCTACTACCATGTATCCTCCTAGGGGTTTATGCTGTGACTTAGCTGACTCACATTCAAACTATGTGCAGGATAGGCTGGTGAAGCACAAGTCTCTTTACAAGGCAAGACTGAATTGAACACATTCTGTGCAAACACCTTGGATGCTCTTGGCTGCATTGCAAACTCGCATAGCAAGCACAGCAATGCTGCACGCCTCAAACAGAGCCTCTGAAGCCCATGGTAGTGTCCCCATGCTACACTTGGTACAAGTGGGAACAGTTTGCTTTTTTCTTCTGTTGGTGAAACCAGGGTAGTCCAAAGATGGAACTACGGTAGTCTAAAGACTACAGTGTTCTTCAATGTTAGTGGTGCCCTGATCTTGATGTGTTACATGTAAATTGAATTCTAATTCAATTTACTAATTCATTCTAATCCCTTTATCCACTCAGAAGATCAGTTGATGCTAAATACATTTTGTTTCTGTGCATGTACATTCATTGCCAATGAAAGAAAATACTGTCCAAGAACCATTACTCTGTGGCTCATTGAAAACACTCTGTGAAGCAAATTACCCTTTATCTTTTTCTCTGTGGTAAGATATTGCCTGCTTCAAATAGATGAGCAATGCATTTTCCAGCTTTTGCGTTCTGGTTGGCAGTTTCAGTAGAGTGGGTCAGGTTTGGGCAGAGAATCAGACCAAACTGTGCTCTTGCCAGTTAAAGTCAGACCTTTCAAGCAAAACGTTCCGATTAGAAATCTGTAACATGCTTGTGCCTGCTGTTTGGGTAAAACATCTCTGTTTCAAAGGTTGTCCAAATTGCTGGTTTCACTTTGATGGGGTGTGGTTCGCTACAGGGTCTTAGTGCTCATGTGTAAGTCTTGTTCCACAATCGGCAGGGTAGGACAGAATATTTCTTAATTCTTGAAAGTATAAACCAAGCAAAAGAGAAGCTACTGATTTGTCTCCTTAGATGTATTTAAGGAAGAAGATATTGTGTTGGAAGCTTAACTCGTGAACGAAGCTTACTGAAATTGTTGTCGTTTCCGTGTTTGGTGTGTATCATTTTAACCCATTTTTATTTCCATTTAGGACGTGTAGGAACACCTCATTTTATGGCCCCAGAAGTGGTAAAAAGGGAACCTTACGGGAAGCCTGTAGATGTCTGGGGTTGTGGCGTGATCCTTTTTATCCTGCTAAGCGGTTGTTTGCCTTTTTACGGAACAAAGGAAAGATTATTTGAAGGCATTATTAAAGGAAAATATAAGGTAAATGACAGTGTGCCTGAACTCTTTTCCAGTGAGATTAGCTCACTAGTAAAATTTCAGGAAGCTGATTTTTGTACTTAGCCTAATTTGAATTTGAAGCTTACAGGAAACTGTGTAACACGAGAATAGAGATGATCTTCTCTCTCTAGTCTGTCTTGTTCCTGCCGTGCTTTGTGTCAATGTTAGGAATTAGAATATAGAGCTGCTTGCTAAGATGAAATAATAAATGTGTGCAACATCTAGCCCCTTGGCAGAATTTCATAAGACTTAGCTGTCAAATACAGTACACTGTATGTTACCTCAGTTTATGGATCATTTCCATTTTTTAATGACCTATCACAAAGGCTCATAATCATTTTGGCCTTCTTTTAAAACAAAATACGTGTTACTGTAAAAATGTGGTTACACAGACTTCTTTTTAGTACAATATGTAGTTGAGCACAGCTGATGATTCAGAAGGAGGTACTGGAGCCACTTGCAACTGAAAGTATTTTAAGGCATGATGAACTGAACAGTAGGCTGCAAAAATGCAGGTGGCAGCAGCTGTAATGCACTTTGTTATAGAATCATAGAATCTTTAAGGTTGGAAGAGATCTCCAAGAGCATTGAGTCCAACCATCAATCCAGCACCACCATGCCCACTAAACCACATTTCCAAGTGACACATCTACATGTTTTTTTAACACCTCCAATTAAGGCAACTCCACCACCTCCCTGGGCAGCCTGTTCCAACAGCTGACCACTCTTTCAGTGAAGAATTTTTTCTTAATGTCCAGTGTAAACCTCCCCTGGTACAACTTGAGGCCATTTCCTCTTGTCCTATGACTAGTGACTTGGGAGAAGTGACCAACCCCCATCTCTCTACAGCCTCGTTTCAGGTAGTTCTAAAAGGCTGTAAGCGTCTTCTCTCCAAGCTAAAGAACCCCAGTTCCCTCGGCCACTACTCAGAAGGTTTGTTCTTTAGGTCCTTCACTAGTCTTGCTCCTTTGGACACATTCCAGCACCTTAATGTCTTTGTTGTACTGAGGTGGCCAAAACTAAATGCAATATTCAAGCTGAGATCTCACCAGTGCCAAGGAGAGGAGGACAATCACATCTCTAGTCCTGCTGGCCACAGTATTTCTGATGCAAGACAGGATGTTGTTGGCTGTCTTGGTCACTTGGACACGCTGCTCATGTTCAGTCAGCATTCCCAGATGATTTCCACTGACCAGTTCTCCATCCACTCTTCCTCAAGCCTCTAGCATTGATTGGATGTGGTTGTTGTGACCAAAGTTTAGGACCCAGTACTTGGCCTCGTTAACACTCAAACAGTTGACTTCGCCCCATTGATACAGCCTGTCAAGGTCCCTCTGCAGAACTTTCCTACCCTCAAGGCAGATCAACACGCTCACTCAATTTCATGTTGCCTGCAAACTTACTGATGGTACACTCAATCCTTCATCCAGATCTCTGATAAACATGTTAAACAAGACTGATCCCAGTACTGAGCCCTGGGGAGCACTGCTTCTGACCAGCCACCAGCACAATTTAACACACCTAGCTGGGCTTGGCCATGCAGATTTTTACCCAGTGAAGAGTACATGCTGTGGGAGACCCTGTTGAATGCTTTACTCAAGTCCAGGTAAAAAACAGCCACAGCTTTCCCCTCATCTACTGGGTAGGTCACCTGCTCACAGAAGGAGATCAGGTTGATCAAGCAAGACCTGCCTTTCCTAAACCCCTGCTGGCTGGCCCTGATCCCCTGGCCATGCTGCTCTTGCTGTACGAATGTGCTCAGGATGACCTGCTCCATAATCTTACCTGGTACTGAGGTCAGGATGTCAGGCCTGTAGGTGCTCAGATATTTCCACCCCATCTTGTGGATGTGCATCATATTAGCAAGTCAGGAGCACTTCTTTAATTTTTCAGAATTTTGTGTTCCTAGAAACAGCAGGATTACTTCATGGCATTCATCTTGGGATTGTATAGACTGTTAGGTGTTCCAGTTTGACTTGATGGAAGATTTCTTTGTAGAATCTCTTAAGCAGCTAAAACTTTCTGGAAGCATACAAGTTAATTTTATTTTATTTGAAAAAAGTCATGGCCAGCACATTCTGGCTTCTCAGTGTCTTGTCTGTTTTCTCAGGAATATGTCTATTCAGTGAAAATTAAGGATTTCAAAACAGTCTTGCTGCAAATTTGCAATCACCTTAGTTTCATTACTGCTGAAAAAGAAAGGACAAATCATGGTTATAAATGTACATATCCAGATAATATTCCTGAGGGCTCCAAATTAAAGGGTTTTTTGTAGAGTGATTTTAAATACAATGGACCTCTTTAAATGAAGAATTTATAATATTGGAAGGAGTCTGGTTATAGTTTTGAGTTTTCATTTAGTGCCTTTGAAAAGTAGCAGTGTACCATCTAAACAAAACTTCATAAACTAACAAAATAGTAGAAATAGAAAAGGGATCTTTTGAGGTCCCTTCCAATCTCTAATGATTCTATGAAATAATTTAAGGATAGAATCCATCGTCATGGAAAATGTTTTCTTAATTTAATGTGGTTTTATTGGGTATCTATCACTTGGACTACCTGGACACAAACCTGCTTATACACAACACGAAAACATACTCTAAAACATCTTTCACACTTCAGTCTCCTAAAATGAAGTTGAATTTTTTGGGAAGCACCACTGTCTGTGATAACTGTGGGACAGGACCACAGTAGCGCACAACAGGCGTTAGCTTACTCCCTTCTTAGTATTATGGGTGTGAAATTGTGGGCTGATGTAAATAGACTGTCGTGAGATTCCTTATATGGTTCTGGGGAGTGGATTTTAAATCTCTATTTATTATCTGCATAGTTAACTATCAGACAGAGCCTAGTTATGTTCCCTTTGTCTAGCGATAGGTCACTTTTATCTGAACAGAATGCATCATAGGTTTCTTATACTGCTATTAGAACATAAAACCAAGGATATGTCAGCTTCAATGCAATACACTGTTCAGCTGTCAGTTTTTCTTGCCATTTCAATAGCAGGTAATGCTCAATTTTGTAAGTCATTAGAAAACTTAGAGACTTCCTTTTACATTTATTGTAATTACATATTTGCAAGTAGCAACCACTGTTAACTCTCTACAAGTACTTTACATAAAAAATAGGTTCTGTTCTGTATTGTTGTTGCTAATTTAATGTCATTTTTCTTGCTTGTAATCAGATGAATCCTAGGCAATGGAGCCATATTTCTGAAAGTGCCAAAGATCTGGTACGCCGCATGCTTATGCTGGACCCAGCAGAGAGGATAACAGTATACGAAGCCCTGAATCACCCCTGGTTAAAGGTAGTGGGAAAGGCTGGTTACATAGCAGTTTCCTCCTCAAGGGAGAGAAGTTTTATTTCTTTGTTTCTTTGAACATTTCCAAGTACATGTGACTTTATACAAAATGTGTTATAGTTAGGCTTTATAATTTTTATAAGATTCGAGCCTGAGATTTGATAACTGTCAGGCTTGAACCTACTGCTTAACAGCAAGAGCAAACTCACCTAGAATTCTCTGACACCATCAGTGTGTAGGAAGTAAGACTGCCTACAATAAAGCTTAAAGATGGTCTTCCTGTGTGTTTCTGTGGCTCTCAAACTCCAGAGGAGTAATTTCTGATGTCTTTGCTCAGTTGTGCCTCGACCTCGCTGCCATTATGCTTGTAGCCTTGCAGTTTATCACAGCGCATTGTACTGCTTAGCTGTGCTGCTTTCTGCCATCAAATTCCTGAAGTATCCCACCAGACTGAAAGACACATGGAGTGGTGTATTGCTCAAAGACCACTGTAACTGCGCAAAGTGATACGGCATCTGATAATCAAATTCTTTTCCAGTGGTGGCAGAATTTACAGCTCATTTTGAGCCAGTGGAAGAATAGTTGCTGGACTCTGAGGATTAACAGACTACACACCTAGCTTCTCAGCAGTCCTGTTAATGACTGTGCTAAACACTGGATTTGGAGAATAATGGATGTGTTGTAGATTTGAAAGATGGCAAGGACTGGTTCAGAACATTGTGTTGTGTTTGGCAGATACTGATTAATTAACTGTTGTTCTTTATTATTTTCTCTTTCTTTTCTGTAGTGTAGTCCTAGGGTAGAGAGACTCATAGGATCATGAACTTAAAACAGAGCACTTACTTGGAAAGGGTGCTGTTCTGATGTCTGCTCCTGGACTGTTTGTATGCTCTACGTTAGATAAATACTGACATCAATCTGGGAAGCAGAGGCACATATGTTATTCTCTCTCCAAGTAAATGGCCTAGCTACTAGTGAATGGAATTGCTGTTCCACTTCTCCGCTCTATCTGGCGCTGACTCTTGTAATTGAATCTGGAGAATGGTCTCGTTTCTAAAAGGAAGCACCTCTGGAGAATAACTGTTGGAAACACACTTCTGAATGTTGGTGCAAACCTTTCCACTTGAAAAGAGCTTAAGTTGTCTGTGCACTTAGGGCATCCATAGTGCATGCAGTATTTCAAAGACGTAGGAATGACACCATGTTTGGGGATCCCAAATGATGATGCTCTCGTAATTGAACCTGTGGTAAACACAGGTGATCTGGTTCTACCCACATGTAGTTTGACAAAGGAACTTTTTGCTCCCTTTGTCCTGCCATTGAGATGCCAAAGTAGGGAGTTTATTGAGGATTATTTTGGCAGAAAACCTTATTATTTTTGTTGTTTGAGCAACTAAACTGATTGGTCTCTTTAAAAGATAGTTCTGTAATGTGACTGTGAAAGTTCTGGCTACAGCACTTTTAGTCTGTGGTCTCTTCCAGATCTTGCTGTTACTTGTTGATATACCAGCACAGAGAGAGAGAGGATTTGGTTTGAGGAAACATTTGTTTCTGAGCATAGGCCAGCATTTTGTCAGTCAGTCCTCTTTTATTTTTGCCTACCATAGACTGCCTTCCCTGCTGGCTCAGGAATTTTCTTCCAAATCATTTTTAGAGACGAGCCAAATACAGCATAAAACAGAAATACTTTTAGTTCTGTAGAGAGACTGAATTACTTCTGCCAGTGATTTCACTCTTGTATTTCACATGAAACACTTAATGTATCATAAATAACCTACGTTGCATGTGCAATTATTTGGAGCAGGGGAAAGAAGTGGTCAGCTTTTGCAAGTTGTGACCCCACTACCCATTGTTCACTGGCAAATCTTTCATCTCCATCTGCAATGGAGAATTCTTTCTGTAAGCTAGCGCCCGGTGTTACCAGCCATCGAGCTGGCACTTTGGTCTCCCAAGCTTACCTGAAGTATCGAGCACCCGGTAAGAGTGCTTGAAATGTGGTTTCACTGTGATTTGTGACACCCAAGAATCAGAACTACTTTGTGCTTGCCAGCTTAAAGTTCAGTGCTAGCCATAGTCCGACTAACAACACAACAGTAAAACAAAAGGCTAGGGTCTTACTACAAACTGGGAAGGCAAGCTACAAAACCAGCCCTGGGCCTAGTTAAGAATTCATTCAGAATGTTTGAATTGCTCTCTCGTTTTTTGAAGTCTTCCTTAAGGTGCAACAAATCCTCTTTCTCCTTGGAATACTTGTTAGCTGCTGCATTTCTTGTCTAGTTTCTTAAAGTTGAGAGAATATTAAAAGCCTGCATTTAATGATTCTTTTGTTTTGGTTTTTGTGGGGTTTTTTAAGGAGAGAGATCGCTATGCATACAAGATTCATCTTCCAGAAACAGTAGAACAATTGAGAAAATTCAATGCAAGACGAAAACTAAAGGTAAAATGAATGCAGTGTTTATACAATATAATTGATTTTTTGGTGATACTTTCTTCATGTTTAAGCACCAAGAGGAATCTGTGCTCTGAAGCTGGCGATAAAATTGAGTTGAAACTGGCATTGATGGCTTTCTTGCTTAAAGCAGATTTTTCAAACTGAATTTCAGCATAAATTGTCTGATATCAACCATGAGGTCTATGAGCTCTTCATCGTAAATTAACTCATTAGTTCTCTGTAATGGGAGTTACTGTAGAGAACAGTACAATGGATTCTGTTATTATTGTGTTATGTTTCTAATAAAAGGGAGATAGTAATGTTTTAATGTCTTCTTTCAAGAAGAGCAAAGATGTATTCTTCAATTTATCCCCTTTGTATTGAACTAGACACAGAATTATTTCTCAGGCACATCGAAAAGAATGCTAACTTTTTAGCCCAAGACCGTGTGTCTTCCTTTCAGCTCCTGTCTTGAAAAGCTTACTAGAAACATTTTTCAACTCACTGAAAGGTTGAGAAAATTTTAACAGAAACATGCAGCATTACAAGGCGTTAGGGGTTTTTTATATCTTGTAATAAACCAGGTAGGCATGCTGAGGTCCTGCTATGCAAATGTTGACTGCAGCTGCGCGAACAGCTGATTATGATGCCCGGTTCATTATGTTCATTATGAACAACACTTTCTCTTAGATAGTTTGCGTGTCCAGGCAACGCTTTCATTAAAATGTTAGTACATTTTAGAGTATGACCTGCTTTCCTGCTCCAGATGCAGTTTCAGATCTCTTTCAGATTTCTTTCCAGAAAAACCACTGTATGTAGTCTCCTGCGAGCTTTTGTTGCTGTGCTGTTTGTTTTCTAGCATTTTATCCAAAGCTCTATTCTGCCAAATGTTTGCTGAAATTGTTGTCTGTTTTGCCTACTGACACAATTAGAACCTGATCGGTTTGGCAGTAATTTACTCGAACAAGTAAATATCCGTCAGAGCAGATAACAGTTTTTCTGGCTTTGTAACTTCCTGTGTAACACTTAATTCTGGGAGCCTGAGATTACTACATTTCCATGTAAATACCTTCTGAATGTCCAAATATCCTAGTGCTGTCAGTGTCAGAATCTGACAGTTTCTTAGCAGCTTACTGCGATTTTTGATACTGGCTAAACCACCCAGTGTAGGTAAAAGGGGAAAAGAAATGCATTTACTCTTTTGTGTACATTGTACTGTGGGAATTTATGCCTCACACTAACTATTTTTAAGTGCTTTCCCATAATGAATTGTTTGCATTAATCCCCTCACACAGAATATATTGCTGTTTTATTAGAGCTGTGTATGACCAGCTCTTCTCTTAGATGTGATCACTGTTACTAGTGAAGCAGAGCTACATACGAATTCACTGAGAAGGTCAACACACGAGAGACCTCCAGAGCTTGAGTGATCCAAGGTGTCTGGAAATGTTTCATTGTTCTTGTTTGTGTAATTTAGACTTTGTGGGTACTTTTATTCAGGGGGCAGTACTAGCAGCTGTGTCAAGCCACAAATTCAACTCCTTCTATGGTGACCCCCCTGAAGAGCTGCCAGACTTCTCTGAAGACCCTACCTCCTCAGGTATTCTAACAGAAAGTGTGTTTACTGCAGCCAGCCTGTCTTAATTCTGTACTGACTAGGGTACTGAGTAGTTAGCTCATTTGTTATGATTTCACAATGTTGTATATTAAATTAGCATTTAAATGTGAAACCATAAATAATTTTAAGTCATAATGGAGTTAGTGACTGGAGACAACTAAGAGAGGATCTCTGCACAGTGGTAAGTTTCTGCAAAACTTCTGTCTGAACTTCTTTGATTCTGTGTCTACATGTAATTACAAATAATGCTATAACCTTTTACTCTATGTATTACTTGAGTGTAAAAGTAATCTTGAATTCTTAGGTAGCAGCAAGGTTCTCATACCTCACTGACGTTTAGTTATAAAAGGAAACTGTTGTTTACCAGACTTTCTTGACTTCCTGTTTTAGAGAACAGTATGATTAAGCTGGACACAATGGACAGTATTTCTGATACTGCAACCCAGACCACCAGATCTTCAGAGATATATAACACATACACTTCAGAGACCTCCAGTGTACTTTAAGGTGGAAGATAATACTGTTGCTGTGCTGTGAACGTGTAACTAGTCCTTGGGCAGGATAGTGATCTTACTCCAAGTAATCCTTCTGTCATTGACCCAGATTCAGGAATGTAAATTATTTGTTAACTGGCTGTCTGCATACTAGCACAGCCCTGACGTAGTTAGCTCTTCATTTTGACATAGCACTACTCACAATATTCACAGTGCACAAGTCTGGATTGATCTATCTGATCCGAAATTAGATTTGGGGACCAAGTTATGATCCTAATACGAACTTTTAATAAAAATCTAAGGGCAACCTCTTTTGTTTTTCTGATTAACTAAGCACTGGCAGAATATTTTAGCTGTACAGTGACTTTACCAGAAGACATTTCAGAAATTTAATTACACATGCTGCACTGCCATGTGAAAGTTCTCTTTCCCAGTATTTTTATAGATGACTGCATATGTTAAGTGTTCCTTTCTTGCTCTTTCATATAAGCAAGTAGTTTTTATAAATTATTTCAATTTAATATAGAGAATGGGGGGATTTTTTTTACTCTTCATTTTCTCTTGGAATTCCAGTTTGAGTGTATAAATTAAAAGACTGCTTCATTCTTAGAGATTCAGACAGCTCACAATTTGCACAGAAGCAAATAGGAATCTCAGATCATTGCTTGCAAATGTGTAATCACAGACTCATGGCTTAGGCAGCCTGCTTTTGAGTATCTGATGTAATTGAAAGTAAGGATCCATTTGTTCTTTTAAAGACTGGAAGCTTTTTTCTTCACCTAGCATTACTTGCAGTGCTTTAATTTTTATTTCCATCTTTCCATTGCCATGTGACCATGATTGGCAGTGGCAGCTTTCCTGATCTAAAGTATGCAGTTCCTCTTTCCACTTTCAGTCTCACATCAGCAGAGCATGTGTCTTCCTCGTAGTGTGATGTAATTGTAGATATCAGTCTACAGTTATGGTACAAGTTGTATTTTTTCCTTCTCACGGAATGCATCAGTGCAGTACGCGTGGAAATTCTATGCCTTGTCTGTGCTGTATCCGTAGTAATCGTTTGCTTATCTCTGAAATAACTGGAACAAGAGCTTGGCTGTCTCAGAAAAGTGTAGTTCTTCTCTAAAATGACATCATTGATCTCACTGATGGGGAATCATAGTGACCAAAAAACCATACTAGTAGTTTTCATGATGGTTCCCTGATCGACTGCATTAGCTGATAAAATACTGAATATTGCAGGATAAACACTGAGGCTGGCAAGAAATGATATTGCGACTTTTGGCTCCTGAAATTGCACGATAAGAAAATCTGGTTTGTTTCCTCTTCTGAACTACACTAATGAGGTTTTCAGATATTTCTAGCATGTAAATAGAGGCTCTTGTGACCATTCTGAATTGAACTAGTTTATAGAATTTATACTCTAAAGTTTTAAATTGCAGTAGAAATTTGACTATCTAAAGTGTATTTAAGTTTCCTTCCCAATAACCCATGATATTATGCCAGATGATAAACTCTAATGAAGAGCTTTTAATCTTTTAAGTGATATTGCCATTATTTTGTGTTTCCCATAAAATTTCATTAAAATGATTCATCTGAAGTGGGCAAATGTGGAACTGCTACTGAGCTAAAGATGCAGAAATACAAATGCTTATTAGGTTATGCAAATTGTATATCCTGTCCTCCTCCAGGTCCTTCTAAACACAGAAACATAAAAATGCTTTTGTCCAGAGATCATCATCTTCTGAGTTCAGTGGAGTTGCTAGAAGCTTTGACTATCTTTCTGTACAGGCAATATATCCTAGGATATGAAGGTGCTGTAGGTAGCAAGTCAGATGACTTTCGTAGGTGTGGAATCCAAAGGTTAGTCTTGTTAAGGAGCTTTACAGTGAGTGTCAGTAAATGACACAACTAGACTGCAGATACGTTTCATTCAAAGTTAAGCAGGTATTTTTCTGTAGACGTCATCCTTTCTTGTGTCCAGAGTATGTTAGTAGTCTTGGTTCACACAGCTTGTTCTAGGTGCCCTATTTCTTCTTTAATCAACAGCTATCTGCTGAAAGGCTTCACTTAATCCTGCTATCATTCTGCTGGTAACATGGCAGAAGTGAGTTTTGCTGAATTTTGAGAGAGGATGATAAAGGCTTTTTTAAAATGTCTTGAAAAATTATGTATGTATTTTTAAATTAAAGTATTACTTTATTGTGGATAGACCATGTTCAGAAACATCTTCAGTAAAGGCTTAAATAGCTGAAACTTCATGCATCTTGCAAATATTTTTTGCTAGAATGTAAAACATTGATATTCAGGTTGCCTGTCATCAAAACATTGTGAGATGTCAATTTCTCAAGGCAGTGAATGCTTTAGATATTCTAATATGCTGAACCAAACACAAAGCAGAAGTTAGCAATCAGCAGACCTAAAGGCTAAAACTGGCACATGAGAAAAATTAACGCATGAAAGTAGATCAAGTAGGCTGTGAAATTGATTAGGTGCCAGAGAAATTCACAACCAGTTTGGTCTCTGCTGCTCTTCCCCATCCAGCTCCCTGTCCTGTCCCCTGCACCCCCTGGCCCTCTGTCACCTGATGGTGCATTAGATGGAGACAGGATTTCCTCTGTTGGTGTCATATGCTGACCATTTGACCTCTAACAGCAAGCAGGGAAGTAACGTTTTCAAGCGTTTTGGTGACAATGCCTCCGACTGAAGAAGGAGCATCACAGTGTGAAGCTTTTCATTTTAACAGGTGTTGCTTCTTGAGCTCCCTCATTCTGGAGCAACCCAGGGGGAAGGGGTGTGCAGTTGTTTGACATTTTGACTTGGGAAGCTGGAGTAGTCTTAAGTAGATTCAGGACGTTGAAGTTCTTACGCCAACAGTTAAAGCAGCCTAGGAATCGAAGAGGCTTTTTACAACTGTATTTCTATAAACAGATTTTGTGAAGTGCCGAGTCAGTGCTGGAGTTAAGGCAGCAGAGAGTCCACAGTCCTAGGAAAACTACAAAGCTGATTCTTAGATTAAAATAAACCTTGCTTTTTGTGTAAAGGACTTCTCTTGTAGTGCCTGCTTGAATGATTTGGTTTGTAGTGATCCTATTCTGAAAGAAATGTGACTCACAGGTTTAAGAGCAGCTTTTTGCTGCAGAAGACTCTAGATTTTTCCAAGACTTATTTTAATAATTGTGTTTCGGTTTAAACACAGAAAAGCAAAGCAACGTATTTAAAACAGACTGACTAACCCTATGTTCTTACTTAGCCTAGGCTAACAAATACTCAAGTACCGCTGTTGCTGTACTTCTGAACTCTGTGGTAATGGTGTGTGGTGATGGATGTAGAGGCACGGAAAACAGCCTACCTCAGGTTTTCAGGCTTGCTGTTTGAGTGACCAAGGCACAACATTCATATGGCATTTTGGTATTTTGCCTACAGATTGCTGTGTGTAAATTGAAATACCCATTCTTTGTTATCTTGTTAGAATCTGTATTGCCATGTTAAAAGACGCTGATGACAGTATGAGATCTTTATTTTTTTTAATTGTAAGTAATAATAAGGTGAAGAAAGCTAAATCTGATAGTCGTTTGGGACGAGATCAAGACAGCCAATGTATGGCCAAGTTGTAAGATCACTGTTTCCAACATTCACAGAACTAGCTTAACTCTCAGGTTAGTGAATGATTAGTAGTTTGTGAGAATTAGGTTTAATTAAATGCAGACAATGTGTAAGACCATATTTTAAAAACAGAAGGAAGAAAAATACTGTTATGTAAAAATTACCACTGATTTTGTAAACACTGGCAAAGAGTCTTGCATAACATCTTTAAGCACGAGAGCTTCGGAAAAAAATTGTGTTCAGCATATCACTTACTGTTATTAATTCCTTATCTAGTATTACAGGTCTAACTATCGCTTGTGAGATCATTGATGTTTCAAAGACTCAATTACTGTCTTTTATGATTTTACAGCTATTTTATCTTGTGGTGTGTTTGAATACAGTAACTTTTAAGTTTATAAAGTCACTGTTAATTAAAACCAGTAATGAAGTTGTATTCTGAATTGTTCTCATCATGATTCTCAATGAAACGTCTGTAAAAAAGTTCCATATAGTATTGCTAAATTATAGTTAGTAAATATAAGTATATTTATTAATATTCTGTTACTCTTCATTTGCAGTATGTTGAAACAGTTTTTCAGTTCACTTCTTATGATAGTCTTACTAGAAATACTCTTTTTTTTTTTCCCTCGAGTTCTTTTTTAAATGGTGTTGGGAAAAGTCTGGTGTTGCAGATAGCTAACACTCTATACATGTGCCCCCATCCTGATGCCAAGTGTTTGTTTTCCTCCCGTCCCAGTCCTCCAGTCCTATTTGCTCCATACAAAGCATACTAAAAATACTTTGGGGGGAGAGGGGGGGGATCTTGTCACTTTGTTCCTACTATTTTGTGGCTGAAGTAGTGTGCTAGGTTGCAGCTTTCGAAATCGCTTGTTCTGAAATCTTCATACTGTTTGTTGTTTGTCCAAATGCTGCCTTCCTACTAGGACTTCTAGCAGCAGAAAGTAGGTATCCCTTCGTTTTCCTTTTAGGCGTATCATTCTGCTGTGGTGTGTCTTTGCATGCTTAAACACCAGCTTTTTTCTCTTTGCTCCTTTCAGTTTTAATACTGCCTGTTAAAGAAAAAGAGCCTATATGTTTTTTACTAGATCTGTCTATGACTTTGAAAGGGGGGTTGGACTCGATGATCTCTTGGGTCCCTTCCAACCCCTAACATCCTATGATCCTATGATAATTAATCAGAAATCATACAATTGCCAGAGAATCCTTAAAATTCTAGTTTAGAGGCAGTATTAAAATTACCTTTTTTTTTTGTTTTTGGTATTTGCAGCACAACTGAAATAAAATTAAATATTTAATAATTTATGAAAGGATAAAGTGGGTTTGTATTGCATTTTAGTTCCAAAAATAATGTTTTAATAGAATAATGGGCCTTTTTTCCCTCCTAACACTAAACATATACTGTGACGTTAATCCCTTTTTTATTTTCCTGTACCCTTGCATGAACTGTCTTGAGCAGTCTGTGCTGATGTGAAACATGATATATGCATATGCATTGTGCATATGCATACACCTGACTTAAGTGACCATCCAGTGTGTGTTTCCTGAATCAAGGAATATTATTGACATATAGGGTGGGAGTTCTGCTGCAGATGAGCTGCACGCTTTGTGAGAGACTGAAAATGCAAGCAGTTCTAAAACCTGCAGATTACACATGATAGAGGAGAAGGTGTGAATTTCAAGACCCTGTGATAGAAACCACAAAAGTTTCAAAGCAAAACGAACACAGCATTTCAAAATATAAGCTGTAAGATGTGTCTTTTTTCCTGCAGCATTTATGATTTGTAGGTAACTGTTACTCTGTGCTAGGACAGGGCAGCAAGGCGTACGTCCACGTCTCCATTTCTGATCTGTTGTTGTTTGGTTCTTTAGGTTGTGGGGGATGTGGTTCCTTGCCCTCCTACTTCCTGGTCTCAGAATGCTTGCCCTGTAATACAGGAGTGAGAACTCAGAGTTTTATCTTAAGCTTTACAACAGTATTAGTTTTATGTAATTGATCTTAAAGGTCTTTTCCAACCTCAATGATTTTATAAACTGTGGAGGGGGAAATGAAACCTCAATAGAAAACCTCTGCCACTGATTTTTAGGTTTTGTTGCAGCACAAAAGTTGTTTTTGGTAAACCTGCTATCTGACAGTGTGCTGCCCTCTCACTGATCAGAAGATGGTTTCCATACACCTTTGCAATGAGGAAGAAAGTGTCTAAGGAAGTAGTGGTGAAGGCCATTCATCTGTTTAAATATATGTTTGTTTAGTTGCGTGTGAGTGGGTGTGATACATGTAAGGTGCAGGTCTAGTGTGAAAAACACTTCCTTCTCATTACATATTTCTTTACCAGCACTTTAGCTAGACTGTCTTCTGTCGTGCTTGACATGTCATGTGGCTGGTTTCGCAGTGAGAGATAACTCACTGTACTCACCATGACTGTGTATGTCTGAAATAAAATGAAGGCTATCTCAAAATCAAGCATCAGTTTGTCCTCGACCCCTTCCCTTTCCATCTGCCCACTTCTCCCTCACCACCTCCATTTTTTGTGTTTCTATGTACTGTAGTATTCTTTGTGTTCTTTCTTCTGTTTGGCAAAACTTCATCACTTGTTCATTTTCTTTTCTTGTTTGTTTGGTCTTTTCCTCTTCCTCCCTGTTTTTTACTCCTGCACTTATTTTCTTTGGTTTTCTCCTGGCTTTTACATACCATTTTTCCTGAACCCTCTTATATTCCGTAGGGATTCTTACTTTCTTTAATTTAATTATAAATGCCAGCACCTTTCTCCAGCACCAAATGCCTTCTTTTCTGTTTCACTGTAGTCTCTATAAACCTCCACCTTTCTAGTTTTCTCTCTGGACTCTTCCTGATTGTAATATGTATATATATACACTGTGTGTATCTGTTATTTCTGTCTTGTTTCCCAGTAGCACTCATAGATCGGTGGGCATGTAGGAGCTTATTTCTAAATTTAAAAAGTCTCTAACTTGACTGTTTCATTCCTGTGCAAGAAGAAGGAAGTCGTTGAACGCTACGTAGTTCAGATCTGAGGAGGGTGGTGTCCTTCCTTGCCCTTCGTTTTGATTACACAGTTGTGCGTATGTGTGAAACACGTATCTTCCACTGTATTTTAAACCACTACAGGCTCATGTATACACGTGCTTTCACTTTCATCTATCTTTTCAGAGGTAGTTGCTCTGGAATATTGCAAACAGCAAAGAGCACCACATTACTGCGTGTGTTCACAGACATCTCAGCTGCAGTGGTTGTTGCAGATGTGGTTTAAAGTGACGAAAAGCATGTGTGCTCATTTGGCTTTCTCATCACCCAAGTTACATCAGCACAAGTCGCAGAAAGGTCTCGTCTCTGTAAAACATTCTTTTCTCACCTTTAATAGAAGCAGCATAAGTTTAGGATTTCCTGTATAGGATCAACTGGAAACAGAGGTTCATGTTTCACTAAGGTGGGAACAGTTTTAAATGTCCACATGATTATGATTTGGAAAGTTCAGCTGACTGACACAGTATCATTTCCACAGCATTTTGATTATAGTGTTCAATTACCTAAGGTTTTAAACCTTTATGTCTTGAGATTTTAGGGTATTTTAAGCAGATGCCAGCAAAACAAAACTACTGTAAGCCCTGATTTGTACAGTTTTTACCCCATGGGGCTTTTACAACTGTAAATGTTGCTGAAGTCTTAAAGAAGCAGCAAAGAATCTGTTTAATTTGTCATATGTGAAAAATAAAAATTAAACCCATGAAACTTTAATTTCTCACTAGAGAGAGGTGAGTTATCTCATCGTCACTTCAGCAGACATGCTTTATCAGCAACTCACAATGTTTGTATTTTTTCTGAAAGTAACTGCTCTAATAATAGTGCTGTTTGTATTCAGTGATTTGATTTGAGGATCCTAATTTGTGACCTCTGTAAAATCTCACAATTTCTGATAGCTTTTGCTCAGTCTTTGCTGTATGTGCTAAGCTCAGACCTCTTCAGAAACAAAGTGCCTCATAAATCCTACCTTTCTCAAATGCCTGCGCTTCTAGAGCCAGGATTGTTGTTTAATTTCATTTCCATCAGATGCACACAAGAAGGCAGCGAAGTCATAAAGTTGGGAGAAATTAGCTCATGTTGATTGTAGATTAACTAAGATCAGGACTGAATTGTGATACATAAATTACAGCTAAGCTTTGGTTAGTCGTTTGAAAACCACTGTAACATTATCAAGGCATAGTTACTCACCAATCTATATAACATAAGGAACAGCTGAAAGGCCAATCCAAATTAAGGTCATTTATAAGAATTAACAAAATTAAAATAAATTGCTGATGTCAGGAACTTAGTTGTATAAGGGTTAGGTTCGGTCTTTAATAAAAATCTGCTATTATCATGGTAGTTACAGTGTCTCTGCAGAGTAATTTCCTGGAACACTAGTTGCAGGAGACTTGCAAAAAGTTTGCATTTGTGTAGTTTTGTATGTGATCAAGATGAGGCTTTCTTTATAAGTTTGGCTACCCAGTGCTTAAATAGACATTTCTATTCTTTCATGTCAAAAAAATAAACCAAAAAATTCTTTGACCCTGTCTCAGAATGTGTTTGCAGTCAGAATGTAGTCTCCATGTTTTTCAGCAAGATCTCAGTCTTATTGCTGTCATGTCTCAAGATCAGAGAAGGGAAAGGGACTCATGGATTCATTTGGGTCAAATTAAGAAGACTAGCACCCCAGTTTTATCCTTTTTATCCTCTACTACCAGGGGCATTTTCTACACCTCCAATTGATAGAGGGGACTCAGACAAAACAACAATTAACTTAGAAGCATACTTCTGCAGATAACTTGACAGTGTCCTTGGACCTGCCTGTTCTGTTCTCAGTGCAGAGCACCTGTCTCTTTGCCTGTTTCTCCATTGGCCTGCTCACAAGGTCTCTTCTATTTGTTTACAATCAATTGTCATCTTACCTGTTGTTAATCAGTCTGATGATTGCCTAAACCCTTAAGCATGCTTCTGCATAGAGTGTATATTTTATATTTTAAATAAATAAATAGAATAAATATAATCAGGGTTTTTTGTATTTTGAAGACCTTAAAATGTTCAAAAACATAAAAATCTTGAAGTATATAGTTTTGTAAAATAAATAATATTGGTCCCAATTAATCTTTAACTAGCTTATTCAAAGTTATGCCTTTTGGATCCCTTTCCTAGTGTGGTTGTAGTTGTTGTTGTCTGTGAGGCTTATCTGTAATCTTTCCATGGTCTTACCACCAGTTTCCCAGACCCTGTATTTTCTCTGCTTTTCTTCTGTGTCTCCCTGTGTGGGGGCTGTAGTGCAGACAGAGGAATATGGGCAGTTCCTTTCATGCTTATTCACTGTCAAAGACTGAACTAGTCTTTTCTGTTCAGTGCAGCAACCCTTTGTCTTGCAACTACTTTTCTTAAAGGACCATAAATTAATACATTGGTTGGAATTACATAGTCAGACACATTTAGTGGGAGAGGGATAAGAAGAGGAAAACTGTAGTTCTTAACCTTGGTGTACAGAGAACTGTGAGGAGATTTGTACTAAGCGTGATGTAAGAGTTTCTAGACTTGTAACATACTTGTCCTGAGCCATGAGGTCACAAGTCCTGTGTAATAATTTTTGTGGGTTTTGTTACATTTGTTCCATTTTTTCACAGTTTTCGGAGAAATAAGTGACTTGTTTCCTTTATGTGCTTAAGAGGGGTTGGGTTTTTGTTTTTATTACATTCCAAAAATACAACAGATTGCAAAAGGGTTTGAGTTAAGGAAGACTCATAAGAATTTTTCATGCAGTGGAGAATGGGATTTCAAGAAATGTAGCCATTTTTAAAATACTCACTGTCTTGACAATAGGACAAAGTAATAGATAAAGAGAATGAATATACTAAAGGGAAATTAGGAAAATGTAGACTACTATATCCCAAATCAGCTATCTACTTATGAAAAAGCATTCAGCAGTTCACCATCAAGCGCCAGAGTTTTTGCAGACTCACCCTTGATGTGCTGCCATCTTTACAGATTTTACCACTGGGGAAAGCTGAAGGTGTGGATTGTGGATGAGCCAAAGTTAGCATTCTAGTAATGCACACGAGTGGAAACCACCACTGTTGGATTTGTAAAACAAGTTGTTCCACAAGGAACAAATACAGTCTGCTTTACTATGGGTTTGTGTTGTGTTTCTGCATCCTCTCTGCTGTTAATTCAACTCTCTTCATGGACTTCCATAATAGCTCTTGTTTCTCCTTTCTGTCCCTGTATCCCTCGCTTCTCTTTTCTTCCTTAAACCATGTAAAACTCATCCCCATCTTCCTATGAATTAAAACAATCCACTGGTCAAAAACACCAAGTCCTGTAACGAAGTTTGTGTTAACGAGGCAAACAGAACTAACAAAACAAAAACATGTTGCAGCCTTTTTCCCTCCTCTGGTGGATGCAGCAGTCAGGTCTTTCTGTCTTTCCATCCTCTGTCCAGATGCTGATTTGAAAAGAATTTGTGAGAGTGTTGGTCCTTTCAGGTTTGTCAGCAGTTCAAAAAGTGAAAAAAGAGAAGGTGGCGGTGAGAATGCTGAGGCCAGGCGTGTGGGCATAATCAGAGTGACTTCGTAAGACGTTATCAGGAAACAGGCTGAAGAGGAACAAAGCTAAGCTTAATGAAATCAGGTTCTATTCTCTCTTCAGTTAAACCATTCCTTACGTGCAGTTACCCTATAAATGGCCACTGTCAAATACATACAGTTTATTCTATTACTTTTCCTGTGAAGTCTCCAGCTTTTTTAAGTCCTGTTGCAGTTGCACCTCATGAAGTGAAAGTTTCATTTTCCAAAGTTCAGTTTACCATAAGTCTTTGCGTTATTGATTTTTGTTCTTTCCTGTTTTTCCTGTTTATTGCCTCACAGGAGCAGTCTCGCAGGTGCTGGACAGCCTGGAAGAAATTCATGCACTTACAGACTGCAGTGAAAAAGACTTAGATTTTCTTCACAGTGTTTTCCAGGATCAGCATCTTCACACGCTACTAGATGTAAGTTTCTTCTGATAAACAATTTAAATGTGTTACTGTGTCTGCTATTCATTGAATGTTTATCCTGAATATATTTTCTTTTTTCTAATTTCATACCTAAATGAGTTTATTTAGTTGTAGAATGTAACAATCAACTAGCACCTTGCACTAAAATACATTTTAAGACTACACATACAGAATATTTTAGAATAGGAAAGTGAGTCATGACTTGGTATGAATTAGTAGCATTGCCTTAAAATAATCTGTCAGAATAGCCTTTTTCCTTTTGATAAGGGCTGGAGTTAATTTTTTTATTTTAAGCGTTAATTGTAATTTTGTAGTTGTTTGGATTTTTTTATTGTATTTTTATATTGGGTAATAATCTTAGACCAGATCTGTGGGTATTCTTAGAAGAAAGACTTCTTTTGTGTCAAACATCTAGGTGTGCTTGAACATGTATGTAATACTCTCAGTTGTTTAAATCTGTATTATTCCAAGGTTCATGAGAGCTATTGCACCATAAGACAGCAAGTGGGTGTTCCACAAGAACATGCAAACATGACAAAGCTGGAAGATGCAGATCAGTGCCTGCTGGTAGGCATAACCAGGATCTAGTTCCCACTCCTCCTCTATCAGGAAAGACAGTTCACTGTCTGGCAACACATAACAGTTCAGCTGTCATATCAGATGGTTCACAGATTTATTTTTTTTCTTCGGGAAAACGAAGGTGCTCTCTTTTGCAAAAAGAATTTTGAAAAGCAAGTAGTCTGATGTTTGAGGGACAACTACTCACATGCTCCTTGCCTTTCTGTGCTTTGAGGACTCCCTGTTTTCAAAGTTTGCTGTTATCTCGTCACACTCAGAAATACTGTGTGTATTTCCAAATAGTTTTTTAACTAAGCAGCCTAACAAGTAAATACGTTGTGTTTCCTTCAAAACTGTATGAATTTGGGAAAACATGCGTATAGTTTTGAGAAATTATTGCCTGAACTCAAACTCTATGCACAAAACAAGCTCCTTCAGCATCGGTGTGTTCTTGTACTTCATCCTTCACTAAGACCCTCACTGAAAAACAAATTCAAAAGCATATCATGCTCTCATTGATTTCTTTGTCTGCACAATGTCAGGGTGTAAAATGCAGGTCAAAAAGAAGCAGAAAAAATGTATCTGATATTTTTTCCAAATATATGGATGCCTCATGTTGAAGGTGCAGCACCTGTTTTCAGGCAAGCCAAAAATTTTCTAAAGGAGCCCATACATTCTACTGGGAAAAAACTCATAAATCCACAGAAGAAGAGGCCATGTCCACAACCACATAGTAACAGCAGATCTGTAGGGCAGAGTGGTTGACACTTAGGACCCAGTGTTGACAATCCTGTGTATTTTGACACCTTTTACTTTATTCTAGTCCTGTGCCCTGAATAACCACTGGTAGGTGAACAACATCTTCTGTCTTGGTGTCATTTAAAAGTAAATGTGCTCAATGAAATGTGTACAATGAAAACCAAAGCATGGTAGGAGGGCATGATCAGAAGATTCATTCAGAAATGCACTCCTGAATCAAAGGGAAATGCTCACATCACCTTACAGATCGTGACCATTTTATTACTGTGTCTTAAAGTGAACAGCTTTGTGAGTATCACAAATCTAAGATGTCTCTGCTTTTTACTCTGTGAAAGACACGCAGAAATAGGACTTATTCCAGCTACCTGATGTGCAGGGAGATGATCTCCTTCACTGGAGACATTTAAGACCTGCCTGGATGTGTTCTTATGTGGCTTGGTCTAGGTGATCTTGCTGTGGCAGGGGGATTGGACTAGATGATCTTACAAGGTCCATTCCAATCCCTAATGATTCTATGATTCTATCACAGTTGTAGAAACTTCATAGTTTTTTAAAAATGGTTGAATTGTTAGAGTTTCTGGAAAATTGTTCCTATATGCAGCTTTATAGATCTGAATGTAAATGGTGCCATAGTTCCTTTGGTGTCCAGACTCTACAAAATGTAGTAGATTATTTGTACACTTCTTGCAATTGGCTTAGTGATTGCTAAATAGTGGGACACCTGAATTCTGTGCATCCTTCAAGTTTCAGGAATTCAAACCCACACGTGCTTCCCACTGGAAGAGTATCCAGCTGCATGGTTCTAAACTGGCCTGTATGGGAACAGAGCTGCCCGTGTGACATAGGACCAGGCATATTTAGCTGTTAAGTGATGAAAGCATTACTCTGACACAAGACGCCACAGTTCTAATCTTGGTTCCTGATACTTCTTTATGCATTTTTACATTAAACAGTTGTCAGATAAAATTGTATGAAACATGTGGGAATAAGCTATTAGGAGCTCCTGAGTTTTCTGAATTGCATCTCCCAACAAATCATCTTACCACTTACATTAAAATATGGGTTTTTTCCTAATTTAGGTTTATCTAGTTTGTGTTCCAGATGCTTAGGTTACACTGTGTTTTATGTTGCATGCTGCCATGTAGAATGGTGATCAGATAATACGAACAAGAAAGAAATATCCCTGCAGGAAGATAATAACATGAGTGTAATAATAACTTCAACACTCGTTTAACTCTTGCAGAAAGGCTTTAGATATTTATTAACCTTTATTATATTGTCACCTAAATTCCTGGGCTTTGGTAAACTGAAGGCCCCTACTTGAAGTCTACCAGATGTTAACTCACTCTTCTGCAATGCTTTTTACTTTTTTCCATTCTTTACAGTAGCAGTCTGTACTGTAAAGTCATAGTACTTCATTAATGATCTCTTACTCCTTTAATGGTCTGCTGTAGCCTTTTAGACAATAAACAATGAAATATGTTTTTGCCATTTTCCTTGTCTTATATTTAAAAGTAATTGTGTTACAAGTAAGGGACACATTTCAATATACAGTACAATAATGTATTAGTGAGATCAGAATGCTATCAAAAAGCATTCTTATTTTATTCTGTGTGGAGAGGAGATAGTAGAATCTTCCTGAAGATACTTTGGTTGGAATAATACAAAATGACATTCTAAAATATTGCAATTTAATGAAATACAGACTTGAAAGAGCAAAGTATGTTACAGACAGTACTGTTTGACAGAATAGCTTTTCTGTTGCAGTAACTCAAATGTGGGAGATTGATTTCTGTTTACAGATAGATGCTCTCCCAGTTTCTCTGAGAACTGTCAGACTGAAGTTCTTTTGGGGAAACTCTTTATTCTTTTCAGTGTGTTTGAGATTGTGAGGCCACCAGGACGAGTCACCTGTAAAGCATTATGTTTCACTGAGTACAAATCTTCTAATCTGTTATAAAGTTGTGGATGTCACTTGGCATTAAAACTACTGTTCCTCTTCCTTTTTACCTCAGTCTCTTCTAAGTCACTGCATTTTCTGAGGTCAACATCACATTTGTGCAGTGTCTGCTTCTAGTAAGTTTGAGGCCACATCTGTGGGGAGGAGCAGATGGGACAGGTGACCTTAAACTGACCAACAGAATATTCCATCCCATCCTGTAGATGTCATATGTGGTATAAAGCTGAGGGACCACGAGAGTCAGCCCTCTTGCACTGTTTGCCTCTTTTTCAATGGCCAGTGTCCAAGAGGGACTCTGTTCGATCTGCTTTGGATCCAAATCAGTGCATTCCTGAATCCAGCTCCTGCATCCACTTCCTGTCTGCCTTTGTGTCCAACCTGGTACTTCCCCAACATCTGCATCGGTGGTGACAACAATGTAATTGCCAGCAGGGGGGTTGGATGCAGTATTGGGTTTGTGTATATTTCGTAGTAGCGTTTTGTTCATCTCATGGCCAGCCCAGCCTTAACCCTCGACACTTAGGTGTTATGACAGGCAACTCTGAAGGCCATAAAAGGTGGGTTTGATACCATCCCATTGATTCATTTGTTTGTGTCTGTTTAGATAGCTGTCTTAAAACTGTCACACTTGGGTGCCAAAACTATTCAAAACACGGGGAGAAAAGTTTCCAGTCACTTACAGAGTGACTACTCACTCTGTGCCGTGTCTTGCAGGACTCCAGTGTATCCTGGCGTGGGCTTATTGAACAGTTTTATTGTGTCATTTTTTTCATAATCATACAGAATCTCCCTCAGCTCTGTTGTGTGGTTTCTTCACATACAGATGTTACACAATTCGTATGAAAAACATAACTGTGTGTACTGGAGAGTAAACGTTCAGAAATACTGACTTCCAAATAAAGTTTATTGTTTATTAATTGATCTTTCTTGTAAAGCAAAGGAGTAGCAATAGGTTTTATTGTTTTCTCACTTCTGTTAGAAATATCATCAAAGTTTTGTTGAATGCTGTAGGACAGTCCTGTTTGAGACTTAGCAACTGGCTGGGTTTATGCCTGTCTAAAAAGCAACATTCTGCTATACAACTTAGATCATAAAGTTAAGTAACTTTATGAATTAAATTCAAGAGTAAAATTTAAGTAGTGAAACAGGTTTTTACTACCACTGACAGATTTTTAGAAGCTTTGCCAAATGCTTGAAATTAAGATTACTTTTTAAAATTGACTTTCCTGAAAGAGATCCTGGGGAAGCATTGCTGTCTCGTGTCGGCAGTACTGATAGAGAAGTGGAAATAAATGTGAAGAGGTTACTAGTTTTGGAGGCATTGCTATTCAGCTGTTTTCTGCATCACAAATGATTTTACTTTCATGCTGTGCTTAATGGGTAAGATCTTTTACACTTTATGTTTCATCACTATCAGTAAAAGGAAGCAAGTTTTGCTAAAAAGTAAAACCAGAAGCTTCTATTTTATGCAGCTGCCTGCACTGAAGGAGACAAGAGAAATCACTTTCCCATTGAGTCAAGTAGCTTGGTCACCTCTCCAGGGAGCTTTCTGTGGATTATTCTGAATGCAGATGTCGTTTGATTTACAAGTGAGATTTTTGCACAGCAGGAGAACAATATCAGCTTTTGTGCAACTGGGGCCTCTCCATGCCACTGGCTTTGTCTGCATCTGTCTGTCCTGAGTCCGATAGTTCTCCAGGCTAGTAGTTCTCTTTTGGCTGTTAAGTTATAAAGTTTGTTACGTTACTTTCATAGATGGTGTCGTTAAGGTAAGTGTTGTTATTTCTGTAAGTGTCTCTGTGGTAGAAGTGTTGTTTAAGAAAGTTTGTTTTACCTTTTGCCACTCTAACACATTACACACTCAAAGTTTTAACTTAATGAGTTTAAATACGTTTTGGGGTAGCTGTATGTATCCTATGTGTAGCCACTTCTTCCCTTTAGAGTCTGATTTATATTCACAGTGCATATATGTAAGGCTTGCTGATTTTTCAAGAGAATCTTGCTTTTATGTCTGCCATCCTTTGCTGCTGATGGTAATGTTTCAAAGGAAAACGCATCTTTGCATACTTGAGAGTTCCCTTACCATGTCTTTTCAACTCAGTCATCCAAACAAATTTGGTCCTGAATTCTAGACTTTCACGGAAGCATATTTTCTCTTTTGCTAGAACAAATGTTGTTGAGACCTCTGTTTAGTCTCTTGTGTGGCTGGCTAAAGCTTTCTGCTTGGATTTATTTGGGTTTGTTCTGTTTATTTTCTCAGTGCTGGCTATTGGCGTGGTGAATCTGAACGACCTCTGCAGAGTAACAGGGGTTCGACAGTATCCAGCCATGGCTGATACTGTAGATGGCAATTTGAAAATATTTTAAACTCTCCATACATTCATCCCTGATTTGCTCCTATCTGAGCAAAGTGTATTGATGTAACAATTCTATTACATACTGGGGGTAGAAAGCAAAGCAAGAGACATTTTTATTTCTATTTTCAGAGTGCTTTCTTTTCCTTCTTTCTTTCTTTTATTCCACACTGGTGGAATATCTACTATACAACATGGAAAGGAAAACAAAAACAGCAGCTGTGTATAACAAAGCTTTAATATTTTTCATCAGTTATCTAATTTTTCTGCATTTTTAGTTGAATAAGAATGGCTTTCTATGTGAATCTCATGACATGGTTCACGTTTTTCAGATCAACATTGGTTCTCACCCTCTTGAATGCTGATTATGCTACAACTAATAAGTAGAACATCTTCCTAGTGAAACATTAATGGGTTTATTCTGCAAGAACAGAACAGGATGTGTATGTGTGTGCTGGATGTTTTTCTAATCTAAAGTCTCTCAGAACATGTTATGTGAAAACATTCTTTCTAATTTTTTGAAACACCTTGTTTCCCTATTTCCAGTTAACGTTTAATTGATATGTCAGTCGAAAGCAAATGGAAAATCTTTGCTAAAAATAAAAAAAAAAGAAATTATGTTGGCAGGAAAACACCTTGCTATTTGGGGAATCAAGTCTGGCTTTTGTCCCAGTCCAGCAGAGGCAGCATGCTCAGCCCCAGGGAATGGGAGGGACTGTCTCTCATACTGCAAAGGAAACTCCTTTCCCAAGTAGTGTAGAAGGAACAGTGACCAAGCCTTAGGGAGAGCTGAAGAAAGTGTTTCAGCAGGTGGGCTGGATCATCATCACCAGTGCAGCATGCTTTATCTCTAAAAGGTAACTTCTTTGGAAGGCCATATCTGAAAGAACACTGAAGTACTCTGCATTTTTTCATCACCATTCTCTAAAATACCTTCCATTTGCCACTTGCCTCCGATCTTTACATTTCATTTGCTGTGTTCCTGGGATATGTAGATGACTGTGCTAGTCAGCACCATCTAATTGTTTCCTTGTTCTTCCTGTTTCTGTGTCTTAAAAATTTATATGGATAATCTGTCTTCTGCTCAGTCTTCTGAACAGGAACTCTTTTTGTTCCGTGTTTGTACAGATAATACAAATGTATGACTAGGTCTCTTAAATACAAGACTAACAGAAATAAGAGCTAACAGTAACTTTTAGTTTCATTAAGATTCTTTTTGAAAAATTTATACATTCACCACTCTCCAGCAATCCAAATTCAGGGTTGAATTGCTTGATGTTGCATGGAACATGTTTTCTTTCTAACTAATGTGCTGTCATACCTGAATATTCATAAGCATAGTACTGATGTGGTGAATCAACAAGCAAAATCCACTTAGTAATGTATTTCCTTCAAATGAGAATTGCACTACTTAGCCTGTTCCTCTTGGCCTAATGTCATCTTCCCTGTGGCAAAGGTGTGAGTGTGTGTGCCCAGAGTGTCTGTATGTGTGTCTGTGTGCACCAACATGTCTTACTCCAAAAGCATACATGTGTAGGCTTTTTCAGTGTGTGGAATTAACATTTTCTTGATTGCAGTGTATTTTTATGTCACTAGGCTTTGATCTATCAAAGATCGTTAGATTTGTATTCCTGGAATTTGTAGAACATTTAATTAATTTCACTGTTACTGTTTTGAGGAAAAGAGGATTGTTTAAACATTTTGACCGTCTACATTTTCTTCCCTTCTTTTTATGTTCAGTGTAGTTCAAGTTAGTTTTAGTTCCATTTTAGCCACAAGGGCTACCTGTTTGTGTTTTTTTTGCCTTGTAAAACACGCTTTGGATACAGCCCACAAATCTTAAGCAACTCTTCTGTTTTGTTGGTGCTAGGAGCTTTCTAACGAATAGTACATCTACACTTAGTTTACATTAAAATACCCAAGGCAATGTAGTTACAGCCCAGTGAGCAAGGCTTCTCTGTTTGAAGTCAGTCAGGCCTCTCTGCCTCCTGCTTCCAGTTATTCAGGTACTTGGCTGGTACATGCTGACTGTTCTTTGTACTGATGAGCTCATGGCAGTATATTTTTATCCTCAGAGTATCACTACAAAAAGTTTGCATGGATAGGGACAAAGTGAAATAGTTGCAACTTCACCATTAGCGACTCCTGGTGCAATATGTGCTTAATCATAGAATCACTACGGATTGGAAGGGACCTCAAAAGATCGTCTAGTCCAATCCCCCTTAATGTCACAAAGCAGATGAGAAGCTCTGTTCTTAGCTGACCCTCTGTAGTCATTGTAGATTTGACTACTTTTATCTGGGTTCTGCAACCCCCTGGTACGAGTTTTGTGATGATTAACATCCTTTTCTTCAAGATGCTAGTCTAACCATGAAGTGTTAATTCAAATTATTACAGAACTACTAGAGAGAGTCCAACCGAGGGCTACAGGGATGGTTAAGGGACTTGGGACATCTCTTGTATGAGGAAAGATTGAGAGAACTGGAGTTGTTTAGTCTGGAGAAGAGAATCATAGAACATTAGAGGTTGGAATGGATCTCAAAAGATCATCTAGTCCAATCTCCGTGCCAGAGCAGGATAGCAAATGTCACTCCAGTCTTCGAAGAGGGTAAGAAGGAGGACCCAGGTAACTACAGACTGGTCAGCCTCACCTCCATCCCAGGAAAGGTGGTGGAACAATTTATCCTTGACACTGTCTGTAGGCACAGCAAGGACAGGAAGGTCATTAGGGACAGTCAGCATGTCTTCACAAAGAGGAAGTCATGCTTGACCAACCTGATAGATTTTTATGAGGGCATAACCAGGTGGATAGATGATGGCAGAGCAGTAGATGTGGTCTATCTTGACTTCAGTAAAGCGTTTGACACAGTCTCCCGCAGCATCCTCGCAGCCAAACTGAGGCAGTGTGATCTGGACGATTGGGTAGTGAGGTGGATCGTGAACTGGCTGCAGGATAGAAGCCAGAGTGGGGACAGAAGCCAGTCAATGGGACAGAGTCTAGATGGAGGTCTGTATGTAGTGCAGTCGTGAGAGGGGATCTTACTAATCTCTGAAGGAACCAGTCTCTTTTCAGTGGTGCCTTGTGATAGGACAAGGGACAAAAGGTACAAGTTGGAACACAGGAGGTTCCACCTTAACATCAGGAAAAACTTAATTCACCATCAGGATAAGAGAACATTGGAACAAGCTCACAAGAGAGGTTGTGGGGTCCCCTTCTTTGGGGAACTTTCAGGGAAATTTCAAAACCTGCCTGGACACATTCCTGCATGGCCTCCCTTAGGAGATCTTGCTTTTGGCATCAGAGTCTGACTAGATAATCTCCAGAGGTCCCTTCCAACCCCTAACATTTTATGATTCCTCACATCCTAGTATTACTTCTTTGATCATTCGAATAGAAGTTTTTGCAGCATGAACAGGTACAATCAGATTTCTGATACAGGAGTGGAGACCCAAAAAAACCAGCTAGATAGACTTGTTGCCGAGAGTTCCTGATACAGAAAAAGATTAGATGGTGTCTTGCACTGTGTAGTGGAGGACTGGAGGATCTTGGATAGCTGCAGTCAGCTCATGTCAGCAGAAACATAGGAAAAACGTAGAAAAGTAGGAAAACATCTCAGTCTACTTCATTTTTTTCCCTCAGTCTACTAAATTATTGTTTTGGTTTGTCGCTATGATTTTAAAGTGCAGCATGTATTTATTGAGGATTGTCTGCTCCAAGGCTTTGCTTACCACACTTTCCAGTTTGAGAGAACCTGTGTTTACCTACATGGATTGCATATGAGCTACGGTGTTTGCCAAATTACAGCCCTCTTCCTCTTGAAGAAGCTTTGTGCACGTACTGTCTGGCGTGTCTTGTAGCATCTGCTATCACTTGTTGAGGGCTGCAGTTTTTGCAGTCAATAGAATTTTTGTGAGTATTAATACTGTTTTCTCTAAATATGTGAGACAAATTACTGGGTTACAGTGAAATACAGTGCTCTCAGACACTGGAGTCTGGATTCGTTGTGCATGAATGAGGTATTTAGTGGCACATAAAATGGCAGGAAATAATGTGTGAATTTGAGGAGCAGCATGTCTGTTTAGGTGATCGTGCTGTGGCAGGGGGGTTGGACTAGATGATCTTTCGAGGTCCCTTCCAACCCCTAATGGTTCTATGATTCTATATTTAGTACCAGTAACTCTGAGTGACACAATTGGAAAAAAAACCTTCTTGGTAAACCTAAATCAAGCAGCACAATTTAAAAGGATGGTTATGGGGGAAAAATGCACACACCTTGCAGTCTGTGTTGCAAGAATAGCGTCCTTTCCTCGTCTTCAACTGTGAAGGCTTTGCATTTACAAGGTGTGTGCATAGCACGGGATAGTTTCTGCTAAGCGAGATAGGTTCTGCAGTGGAGCTAACAATTGTCCATAGCTCATGCACGTTGACACTAAAAAGCTAGCCCTTTGCAAAGAACTTGGCAGTTGACTATGTTAGCAGAACCAGTATAAGCGTCAATATGTCTCCATATTTGTTTTTAACTGCATTAGTGTTATGGTTTGAAAATTGGCCGAATTTTCAGATGTCTGGTTTGGTGCTTTTATGAAGAAAGGACAATCAGTTTAAAAAAGAAAATTAGATCAAAGATTGTTTGATATGAACCAGTAAAAATATGTAATGTGCTATGAAGACTGTAAAAAGCAATATGTCATGTAGTATGGGCAAGTAAAATACATTCTTTATCATTTGAAAAACTAAAAAATAAAAAAACTAACAAAAATTTGAGCAAATAGTGGTGTAAGAGCTACACGTTAAAAATTGTTACATCCACATACATAAGTGCAGTGGATTTACTGTGTGTGGATCTGCACATGTTTGCATAGTCATCCTTTGAGACTGAAGGTTGTGTGATTTCCCCATCATTCGTTACCGCCTACAATTCCACTACAGGATTGTGACCTGTTAAGAGAAATTAAACTTGGAGATATTTTCACTTCTCTTAAGTTTGTGTGAAAAGATAGATAAGATAGTCCAACATTTAGCTACATAACCGAGTGGGAAAACCTTTTCAGTGGTGTGTACCTTAATCTTAAGTTCCCCTGGTGTTTGTCTCCAAGCAGTAAAAAAAAGGTCAATGCAAGACATTGATAATGAAATACTGAATGATAACATATGTAATACGACTTCATGTCTTTGCCTGTTGCCAACCCAAGCAAAGGACTGTATGCTTTCCTTCCAGCTGTCGTGTAACCAAATTCCTAAGAAGAGATGCAGACCCTGTGAAGATAATGAGGCTTTCTTTCTAGGTTCCGTTTTATCCCGTGAGTTACTACAGAGTCAATGTATACACGGTCCTTGGGCTGTGCACTTCGAAGGAGTTACGGGGATGTGCTTTCCTGCTGTCCTTCCAGCCTTCCAGCTTAGTCAGATACCGTAGCTGTCATCTTTGTTTCTCCAGTTTATATCCAGCCTCAGAATTAATATTCCTCTCTTCTTCCCTTCAAAAGTTACATTCTTGGTTTAAATTACAGCAAGTGAAGAAGAACTATGGAACAGTTTCAAAAAAAAAAGGAAGCAGCTTGCAGTAATTGCAGGATTGATTGATTGATTGAGTCTACCTGGCTTCATTTTTTTTCTTACCTCTCATTATAGGTAAAGGCATATGAAAATCTGGTTTTACATTCATTTCTGACACAGGAGCAGCGAGTCTAACTGTGTTCTACAAATAACACATTATGAATATGTAAGGATACAAATTACAGTTGGCCTACATTTTGCAGATAGAAGTTCCTCCAGAAATTGAAATAATACGTGTATTTCCATTCTATGACACAAATAATCAAAATCTTAGTGAAAATTGGGGTTGTCTTTGCACTTCCAATAATTACTGTACATATAAGATAATTCAGGTGTTGAATGAATGTGAATATGCGTAAAGAAGTGGATTATTTCAAATTAACATAGCCTCTGTCAAGGATACTGAAAGTCTGAGCGCCTGAATTGATGTCAGCTGTCCCTTCTGTGGCATGACAGAAGCTAACACTTGTCTCCACAGACAAAATTCATGTGATGCTTGAGACTGCTTTGTTCTGTGAGTACTGTGTCAGGGAGTCTTCATTTTAGCTGATAAGCTACTTCCTGAAATCTTCTAGTGTAGTCGCAGCAGCATGTACTGTTTAAGGAACCTGGATGCAAAGACTGATTGTGCTGCTGTTCTACAGTAAGCATTTCACACAGAAAAAGGTTTGAAGTTGTGGATTTGTGTTTATATAACCTGCAAGGACAACACTGACACTTGCTGTAGAATTATGCTGTGAAATGAATGTTAGGTCACTGGTGCCGAAAGGGTTAACAGTGAGCTTTAGGCACAATCCTTAACAGTGAAAAACAGAGATTTTAAAAAGAACACACAGTTTTTAAACAAAGTTGAAGATAAGGCGCAGTTGACTTGTGACCTAATGATTTGGTTTCCCAGTAGGAACTGGTGCCTTCAGGGATGCTTTCCTTTGAGGGCACAGAATTCCAAGGAAGGAGACACCTGTAGGAAGGTTATAACGTCAAACAGTCCTTTAATATGACCGTGTTGCACGTGGTTATATTCTTCAGAAAGCAAAAGTCAAATGCAACAGGACTGATTTTAATGATTTAGATGTTTCAGTTCAGAGATCTAAAATTCTGCGATGGCAGCCCGGAAAAACACACAAACGAACGTGTATTTTCATTGAAAGACACGGGGAGGGCATTTCGCTGCGATCTAGTCTTGATTCAGTGCATGATTCGACAGCACAGGGAGGCTGTGTTTCTGTTAGTGACGTGTGTAAGTTTTTAAACGTGACATTGAGTGGGAGTTGTGTTTGGACAGTGCTCCGACTCCTCTTACAGGAAATGGTTAAAAAGGAATTTCTGCAAATCTGAACAACTGGTCAGAAAAACTAGCTTGTTTTGACTCGCCTGCCTGGTTGTGAGTCAGGCTTTGAGCTGTCTGCTTTTGCGTATCAGAAGAAATGAGTTCCCTGTGTAGAGGAAGAAGGCAGTAAGTCTTGACTCTTGCAAAAGCTGGGCAACTGACAGTTACACTTCTTGACTTGTGGGTATTCTCTTCCTAGTATTTCTGTTCTAGTGTGGAAGGTTTAAAGCAAAACTTGCCTTTTTAAGAAGCAGCTATTAATGCTCTATAATGTCACTTTATGCTTACTGTATCATGCTTTGTTAATTAATCACTGGTGATTTTTAAGCTTTTCCAGAGCAAGCTCTTAATTTTTGTTTTCAGAGTAGCAAATGCAGCCTGTGAACTGTGAGACTGAAATGCAAAGTGATCAAAAGTCTGCTAATTGCAGAGGTTACGATTGCTCTGTCGTTTTAATTATTATTAGAAAATTGTGGTATCGCTTCTTGCCAAATGATTTGGTTGGAGCTTGGTTACTGGGGTGAGGGGGCAGAATTGTTTGCTCGAGAAGACAGTGTTCCAGCGAAAAGAAAGCCCGTCGTTAGGACGCATGTGGAATTAGCCCTGCTGAGAATCTTGTTGGTACTGCGTAGCAAAGCGTTCTGGTGACGAGGCAGTGAAGAATGAACCGGTTCATTCTGTTTCACTAGCAACCACCTTCGGTATGGCCCTAAAGGGCTGAACAGTGCAGGGCTGCATAAAGACAACCAGGGCTGCTGCTTTTCTGTGATCAAAATTGTGAGGCTAACTGCACATAGTAATGTGTTCTGTAGAGCAGGAGTAATGAAAAGCTTGGTTCTAATTGTTCTAATTGTCATTAATGTTTAATCTATGAAGTTTACAAACAAGTTTCATTCTGAGTTTTCTTAAACATTTTTTATTTGTGTAAAGCAGTATTTGGTTTTTGTGTCCCATGGAGCACATTTTCTCCTTAACATGTCTAAATGAAACCTCTAAGTTCAGCTGCTGTCAGAGACTAATTCTTTACTTCTGCTATAGTTGTTAAGAGCAAAAGTACTTGAGAAGTATAGCAAAATGGTCAGCTTAGAACTAGACTTGTTTTTAATGTCCAAAACGATTTTGTGAAAGCATTTTTGAATGGTATATTAAAAAACCCTAAAATATAAAGCATATGCTACAAGAGATGCTGATACTTCCTTTATTGCTCAGTTTACTTACTACTTCATACTTTTTTTTAAAGATACTTACTTCTCTTGGTTGAACGTTCTTCGTTTTGCTTTGACTGTGTAAACAGTTAATGTGGAAATAGTATTTCTGAACCAATCTTATACGTAATATTTTAATTTCTCCTAAGGATGCATAGGAATACATAATGAACTGTGGGCCTGAACAAGATAAATGGTTCGTGGGGGATTGCTGTCTAAAGATTAGCAAAGTCTTGTCGTTTTACTGTATTCAGTTGATTGCACTTATCTTTTGCATTGTAACTTTTGGCACTACTCTTCACAATAGTTTAGTAGGGTAATGCATTATACCAGAGAGAAATTATGTGACATGAACAAAAGAGATGTGAAAATATCCAGGTGAGATGTGAAAATAGATAAAGGTGGTTTGGTAATTGGTAGCGGTGCTTGATGTCTCCACTAGGAAATGTTTCAGTTGCTAACATCCAATGTCAGTAATAAGAGCAGATGTTTTGGTAAAAAGGGATTTAAAATGGTTTTAAGTCAAGACAACGTTCACTATTATTTCAAGAAGCTAAGACTTTGTGGCCCATCTTTAAAAAAAAAAACTTCTACGTGATAGGGGCCACACTCACCCTCTGTTTTAAAAGTCATTTGGAGCACAGAGATAACAACTGTCTGAACACTAGATGATCTTTTGAGGTCCCTCCCAATCCCTAATGAGTCTGTGATTCTGCAGTGTGTTCAAAAAAAAATGTAAATGAATTTACAAAGTTTTTTAAATGTCATTTGGGTTTTCTCATGTGGAAATTTTTGGCTATTGATAGTTACACATACAAAACATCAATCACTACTGCTCTCGGCTCCCATTGAGGTTATTCATGAAACACCAGTTTTATTGACATTGATGTAATTTTCCAACAAGTTCAGAATAAGAACTTAGACTGCAATTTTAAACTTACTCTGTTGTTTATAGAATATGTGGGATGGGGAAGCGGTTTTATGTACCCTGGCATAATCTGAAAACTCCATGAGTAAACTTAAATTAGATAGAGTGTGTAATTTCAAAACTGTTTCCTTGCATGGAGAGGTTAAGGTAATGGTAATGCCATCAAATAAATGAAAAGGTGTATTTGTTGTATTTCCTAAATCAGTACACGTGCTTTTAATTAGGAATTTACCAGTTCAAACTGCATTTCAAGTTGGAGAGGTTCGAGCTTCTGTACAGATGGATTGTGGGTTTGTTTGCTTCTTGGTTCTTGGAGTTATTATTGGACAGAACTTTAGACAAAACCACATTATACTCATGGTAAAAAAGTAGCGTAGGCTGCTTGTGTAGTGTTTTCATTAAACCCTGGAATGAGTGCCTCCTTTGGAAACAGAGAACCCAACAAGGTTCTTTAGAAGAGATCTGCTAATGAGGCTACCAAAAACAGATCCTTTCTCCAGCTGAGCCTGTCTTCTACCCACAGAAACAATGAGTGGATCCTGTGCCATGGGTAATGTGTAAGTTTTAAGGCTTAATGCAGATACTAAAGGTTTTCTTAGTACTCTCAGAATCCCTCACAGTGATTTGGTGCCTCGTAAACCAGTCTCAGTAAGTAGCAGTCCTGGAAGATGGAATTTAACTGCCATGCCTCAGCATAAAGGCGCTAAAGAAAAATAGATGCAATCCTCTTTAGTCTAAACTTTGCCCTGATCTTTTTTCCTAAACATTCTTAGAGGCACTTCGCTTCCTACTTTGCTCTTGTCGCCTTTCTGGTCTCAGAAGATGACTGTCCCATTATAGCAAGAAAAACTTCTGTAAACTGCCAGTTGTTTTGTACCACAGTACACAGCGACTTGAGAGAGCTCAGCAACTTCAGCCATTGAGCTTGTAGACAGTTGCTGGAAATAACAAATAAAAATTTCATCACTCGTAAAGTCTGTGTGAATTTTAGCAAGATACATTCAATATTATTTCTGTTGGGCGTCATGCGCTTTCAGTCGCTCTGCTGTGCTTTCCTCGGTACCCAGTGCTTGATCCAGTTTCTTAACTGCTTAATGAGTGTGCTGCTGCTTAATCATCTGCAGTTGCTGAACTGTGGGTCGGTTTTGTTTGCTTGTATAGGAGATGGTAAAAACAAGCGGGTGTGTGTGCTGCTGAAGCATCGCCTGAACCATCAGCTGGCCAAAAGCTTTTCTTTTTAACATGGTGGCCAAGGTTGCTTGAAGTGTTGAGTACCGCCGCGTTTTCGTAGCGCAAGGAGAATTGTTGTATGTGGAAGAAATTGATTGGGCTTGACTCTTTGACTTTTTGTTCCTCAAGACAGGGGTACAGCTGTCTTACAGGTAGCATTCTTCTGAAGTGACATTCTTCCTCTTTTTGTGTTCATATGCATGTGGACTCGAAGTGTTCAGCGTGTGCACTAGGCTGTGAAGGAACACAAGGAAACTCATTCTGATGCTGCACTGCGTTTACTGCAGTTTGCTTCTTTTCTACAACTGAAGGGTATTTCGTGTGAGAAAGAGAAGAGGGCACTGCTGTAGCTTGACAAGACAAACATCCTGAGACAATTAATGGAGCTGTGTGGTTATCAGAGGAATCTCCTGTGAACTTACTCCACAGCCTAAATGAGTGGCTCTTATGAACTCATCCTGTACAGTGGTGCAGTGCTGAAGATGCTGAAGCTCCCTGTGTGTTTTGAATGTTTGTTCACATACGTGTTTTGAATTTCAGTTGAATTTCACCATTTCCAAACTGGAGAGATTCCACAACTTCCCTGAGTAGCTTTCTGCAGTGTTTCACCACTTTCACTGTGATAAAAATTTCCCTGATATCCTAAAAAGTTATTTGCATCTTTTTTCTGTCTTATATTTCAAATAAATAGTCTAAAATAAATAGGAAACAATTATGGGATATAAAGATAAACCATCTTTGTATGGTTTTGAAATGTAAGCCAAAAGGGTTTTATTTGAAAGTAGCGCTTACCACAGAGTCTGTTTATTCTTAAGTATAAATTTGTTCCCATAAAATATGCTCAATCTGATGAAAGACCCTGCAATATCTGTCTTAAATTTGAAACTGAAGATAGATCTGCCATCTGTTGTGTTTACCATAGTTAAGGTTTGGGGTTTTTTTAAGTTTATGGTCTTTTAAATATTTCGCCTGGAAAGTGTATGATTTCCCGTTTAAATAGAGTGTTCCAGCAGAACACCCTACTTGTTCTTTTGTAAGCACTTTCTTGGAAAGGTGGGGGTTGTTTTTTTCCTTTCAAAGACTTTGGGTTTTGTAGCATTTTCCCTTCAAGATCATTTTCCTATATTCTTATTTAAATTACTGTTCAGAATTATTTGTTATTTGATTCAGAGAAAGAAGTTATATGTGCAAATTAATGCTATTTGGTAGCAGACTGTGTGTTTTACAGCATTTGTGCATTGGATTCCTTCTGCTAGAGGGATATAGTTTCTGTAAGTCTGTGGAAAAAGCTTCGGAGGTTTACAGAATTCTTTAACCTCTTGAACTTTCCCATGTCATCCTGTGAACTCTGAGTCTATGGCACTGTTCAAATCAGGAAATGTTTAAAAATAAAAAGCCAAAAGTCTAAGCTGCTGGATTTTGTATACAAAACATCTGTGGGTTTTGCAGTTTAACAGTCATCTTAATCATGCTAACATAAGCAACCTACTGCTAGCACTCATTATTACTAAAGTAATAATATACTGTAAAGTAACGTATGATTTCAGTAGTTTGTTTTCTTGTTATTTCAGCTTTATGACAAAATAAACACAAAATCTTCACCACAAATCAGGAATCCTCCGAGTGATGCTGTACAGAGAGCCAAAGAGGTAATGGCTTTACAATGTGTATATTTTACTTTGAAAGTTTGATTTTCTGTGAAGTGGAACTTTTTTCTTCATTAAGATACTGATATGTATTCTGGCTAATCATCTAAATTCTTTCTGGAATTCTGCAGGAGCTTACTTAAGTTACATAACAGGTTGCATAACCATGCAGAATCCTATTAGGTCTGTAAGGATTGTGTATGTTACTCTGCTTCATCATTTACCCTTTGTTCAACAACAGCAGTGTTAAAAGGAACACTCCCTTTATGCAGTAGTTTAAATGCAGTATCTTTCATATTCTGTCTATTTACCAGCAGAAGGTTGACATTTGTGTGATCTAGTCATAAATAAAGGCATGCTTCTGGGTATCAGCTTTTCAAATTGTAAAAACGAGTTTATCGTAGATAGCTCTAAGAAGACCAGACCTAGCAATACAGTTAAGTGTCCCATGAAGACCAAAACTTCATTATCATTAAAAATAAGCACATTTGTTGGAGGCAATAGCATAGGAAAACAGTCTATAGTGCTATTAAAATAGGATGAACAAGAAGACTTTAGAACACTGTGTAATAACTGGAGTCACACTAACAGACATCCTGAAGTCTCATTCTGTAGAATTTTCTGGCAGTTAATCAGGTTGTCGTGGACTGAGACTGGGTTTCCAGAGGGAAAATACTGTACTTTTTTATTCCAGGTAAATTCACATGAAAATAAAAGTCTATTGAGTTAGAGACAAAGCAGTAAAGGACTTTTTAGGATGTCGGTAGCAACAGGACTAGGGGCACTGGAGCAAAGCTGGAGATGGGTAGATGTAGACTGGATGTGAGGAGGAAGTTCTTCAGCGTGAGAGTGGTGAAGGCCTGGAATGGGTTGCCCAGGGAGGTGTTGGAGGCCCCATCCCTGGAGGTGTTTAAGACCAGGCTGGATGAGGCTCTGGCCAGCCTGATCTAGGGTGGGGTGTCCCTGCCCATGGCAGGGGAGTTGGAACTGGATGATCCTGTGGTCCCTTCTAACCCTGACTGACTGTATGACTTGGTCTAGGTGATCCTGCTGTGGCAGGGGGATTGGACTGGATGATCTTTTGAGGTCCCTTCCAATCCCTAATGATTGTATGTTTCTGTGATTCTATGATTTACTCCCTCCTTCCCCCAATGATAAGCTGAAGTATGGCTCAGATTTTATAAAATCTGGAGCTTGAGGGTGAAGTAGCAGACAGACCACCAGCACTTCATACCTTCAACAATTTAATTTGTGAAGAGAAGTTTTATGAGTATTTTTCATTCTGACTTTGTTAGTGGTTGTTTTAATCAATTGAGATGAGTGAAAGTAGTGATTGGTGATTCTGAAGTGTGTCACCAATAGGACTTCATTTCTGTCTGCATACGCTTACCTGTTGGAGGAAAACTCTTAATTAAACTATTTCCTTCAAATTTCTGCTTCCTTCTCTGTCAAAATGAAAACTAAAATGAGTTGATTTATTCTTCTGTTAGGGGGCACTTTCTCCAAAGCCCTTCCCTTTCAAAAATAGTCCTTCATGTAATCACATGGAGATATTCTCTGACCATTGAGGGGTTTCATTTAATCGCTTCATTTAAAAGAAAGTTACTAGTGCCATTTCTTCTGCTTATTTGGCAGGTATTGGAAGAAATTTCATGTTACCCAGAGAACAATGATGCGAAGGAGCTAAAGCGTATTTTAACACAACCTCATTTCATGGTAAGCAAATACAGCTCTTATTTGAGTTCTTCTCGGGGGGAGAGGGAGTTACATTCTTTGTAAAAGAAAGCTCCAATGAAGTTCTCCCTAATATATGTAAGTTATAAAACCACATACAATAAAATATACCTGTTATCAAATATTTCTTCCTGGCTGGCAAAATAGTTGCTGTTACTTCTGGTCTGTATTATTCTGCTGAAAACTATCAGCGGTTTGGAGTAATCAAATTGTGGAGCAGTTTCCCTGTGTCTTTAGGGGAGCTGTGTTGCACATAGAAGAGTTAATCCTTTGAGATTTCCACACGTAGAGCTGAGATCCTCCTAAGGTGTCGTTAGGCTAAAATCACGTGAGTTCCTGGCAAAATAAGTGTTTGTTTAACATTCTTCTACAAGAAATCAGTAACAATCTAGTGAATTTGTGTTACATACCAAGTCGTGCTGCGTCTGTTCACAAATATGATCTGTGGGCAATAATTGTCCTACCTTCATGGATGTGACTGCTTAATAAATTGGGTCAAGTTACTGAAGTCCAACCTTTTGAAACTACTGAAGAGATTTCTTTTATTTATGCAGTGGATGAAGTTCATGAGTTCAGAAGTAAGTGTTTGCTTAGGACTGCTATGCGCTGTTATCAGTTTAAAATCATTCGTTTGGTTTTCCCTAACGCAAAGGTTGTGTGCAGGGGGCTTTGTGGAATTTGCTCCCCTGAAAGCTGAATTGCTCTAAGTCTGAAGGATAAACGTAATTTCCAGGAAAGAGTGAGCTGAAACCAACCTCATATTCAGGTATAAGATGAAATCTGGGTAGCTGCATGTCCCAGTGTGTCACTTTGATGGCCACTGTAGCTTTGAGTGCATTTATTTAGTACTTTATGTCAGATCAGGAGTGTGTTTTTGCAGTTAATATCTTCACTGTCCCCTTACAATGCTTTGGCTTGTCACGTAAGGGTCTCAGAAGATGCAAACTGGACTCCTTTCAGATAAAATTAAGCTCAGCAGTGTACACCAGAATCCAGCAGTTGGTAGGCATTGAGCCCACAGAGCAAGGTGGAAGCTGGTTAGAAGTACAGACTCCTGCAATGCATTCAGTGTTTAGGTCAGGCCCTCATGTTATAGTAGTTGATTTGTTCCTAGTTCATGACACTTATTGCTGATACAGACACCGGCTTTTTATACTGTACATGTGTTTATGGCTCTACCTGGGTATGATGCCTGCCCTGACATCTGCTACAAATCAGTTCCACCGTTAACAACAATACTTCTTTTAAAATAGGATGCAAACCAAAGCAGAGTCGCATTCAGCCTTACTGTAAGAAAGGTTTTTTAAAAAGCAAACTACAAAACCCAAGAACAATACTCTAAGCTGCTTTATCTGGCAGGCCCGTTTGATTTACTACACAGTCTTGCAGGAACGTTAGGCACTGTGGAGAAAGAACATTCTTGGAAGTAGAAATTACATTCAGAGTAGACAACAATAAAAGTGATTGTGGCAAATCACAAGTTCATACACCAAATCAAGCAGCAGGACAAGTGAGTTAGAAATCATCGTATCTCTGTTTGCACCTGAGAACCTCCTGAACTTAAAATCATCTGTCAGAATTCATTGATGTGATTCCATAAATGTACTGTGAATGAAGAATAATTTCACTGCATTAGTCTGTGGAATCTGAAAAAGTGATAGCTGATGGAGTCTGTTCCCTTCCCATATTTCATCCTCTCTCTTGCACTTTTCCTGACATTCAGCTGATGCTGCACTTGAATATTACATGGTGCTAAACTAGTGGAGAACTGCTCCAACAAAACAATGATCCATTTAGCAAAGAAGAATTGAGAACAACTGGAAATACTGCCAGAGCCACAATAAGCAGGGGGTCAGAAACAGGCATTTTGGATTAGGAAGGAAAGGCATAAACATGTGCCTTTATGTGGGACATAGGAGGTTCCACATCAGTATGAGAGGGAACTTCTTCACACTGAGGGTGAGGGAGCACTGGAACAGGCTGCCCAGGGAGGTTGTGAAGTCTCCTTCACAGGAGATGTTTAAAACCCACCTGGATGTGTTCCTGTGTGACTTGGTCTGGGTGATCCTCCTGTTGCAGGGGGATTGGACTGGATGATCTTTCGAGGTCCCTTCCAATCCCTCATGATTCTATGATTCTAAGTATGTGTTTGTATCTACTCTTATTGGCACCAAGCTCTTAATGTTTGTTTTTTTGTTGTTTTAGTTTTGTTTTACCCTTGTGTGCCTTATAAAAATACATTATTAGTTAAATCTTTAAGACTTTAAAGAACTGTATGTAAATTTTAGCAGATAATTAAAAATTCCTTAAAAAATTTTCAAGTACCACATTTGTTGTGTACAAATTTCAAGAAACTTTTATTCTATTACACAGCTCTAAGTAGGATTCTTGCATTCTGCAGAGGAAAACAAGATGGGGAAGAAAATTAAATTATCAGAATTAACAAAAATGCATGTAAACAAGCATCTTTATCCAGAATCCAGAAGCAGCCTTTATTTGAAATGTTTAACTGAGCTGCTATACTTCAGTGACTGGTGTTTCTGAATATGTGTTAATTTTTATTAACAAATTCAGAAGTGATCTAGTATAATTATGAACCTTCAAATTGCCATATGTTAGCCTCCAGCAATGTGTATGTTCTTTCTGAAATGGTAGTATATGGTAGTATATGGCAGTAATTTGATGTGAAACAAATGGAAAGTCATCAAGTATGTATGAAATGTAATATTAAAGCATGGAGAGCACAACAGATAACAGGTAAGTGCTTGAGATTTAGTAAATAGTTTCGATTAGATAGAGCTGCAGGAAGCACAGAGTATCATCCTCCTCTGTTAGAGTGCTTGCGTGTAGGACCAAGACCAGCTCGCTTCTAGGATAGATGGGTTTTTTGTAACAGCCAGAACTGAGGCACAGAATTGTTTAGGTTGGAAAAGGTCTTTAATGTCGTCGAGTCCAACCATTAACCTAACTGTACCAAGCCCACTGCTAAACCATGTCCCTAAGCTCCATATCTACATGTCTTTTAAACATACCCAGGGATGACAATTCAACCACCAGCCTTGGCAGCCTGTTGAAGACCCTTTTAAGTACATGATTGCACATGCCTGCTTTTGACTTATTTGCAGCAGCTGCAGTTTTTCAGATACTCAAATGAGAATTAAGATATATCCCTAAGCCTGTATCAGAGTATTCACATGTAAATTTCTGGCCAATTACATAAATCAAATTAAGCCATTATTTATTTAAATTAAAGTGGTTTAACTTACATATATGGTCCAGATCTCTAATATAAAATGTTACTTTAGTAGTGCAGACTAACGCAGAGGATTTGTTGCAAGTTTGAGTGTCGAGGTAGACAAAACAAGATGAAAAGTAGGAAATGTATTTTACAGGGTAGTATTCAACTAAAAATAGTATTTGTGTAGGTGGACTTGAAATATTGGAAAAACAGGAGGGAATGTGAGGAGACCCTTGCTAGCCTAGGGAATTCCATTCCATCATTACAGTGAATTTCTGAAACTGATTTGAGGAAAGGGAACTTACTATTCAATCTGTTCATTAATGGCTTGGATGAGGGGTTAGGGAGCACTGTCAGCAAGTTTGCTGATGACACAAAGCTGGGTGGTGTCACTGACACCCCAGCAGACTGCGCTGCCATTCAGCAAGACCTGGACAGGCTGGAGAACTGGGCAGAGAGAAATTTAATGAAGTATAATAAGGGCAAGTGTAGAGTCTTGCACATGGGCAAGAACAACCCCAGGTACCAGTATAGGTTGGCATCTGACCTGTTGGAGAGCAGCATAGGAGAAAGGAACCTGGGGCTCCTGATGGACAGCAGGATGACCATGAGCCAGCAGTGTGCTCTTGTGTCCAAGAAGGCCAACAGCTTCATGGGGTGGATCAGAAGGGATATGTTAGCAAATTGAGAGGTTCTTCTCCACTTCTTCTCTGCACTGGTGAGACCACATCTGGAAGTACCCTTATGAGGATAGGCTGAGGGAGCTGGGTCTCCTTAGCTTGGAGAATAGGAGACTGAGGGGTGACCTCATTAATGTCTATAAATATGTGAAGGGTGGGTGTCAGGAGGATGGAGCCAGGCTCTTCTCAGTGTCATCTGATGATAGAACGAGGGGCAGTGGTTGGAACATAGGAGGTTCCATATAAATATGAGAAGGAACTTTTTCCCAGTGAGTATAACAGCGCACTGGAGCAGGCGGCCTTGGGGGTTGTGGAGCCTCCTTCTCTGGAGACGTTTCAAACCCACCTGGATGTGTTGCTGTGTGACTTGGTCCAGGTGATTCTACTGTGGCAGGGGGATTTGACTGGATGATCTTTCAAGATCCTTTCCAATCCCTAATGTTCTGTGATTAAAATGTTTGCGAAGTTTATAACATGCTACAGTTTAGAAGTGCTACCTCAGGAACAAGTGTAGAATTGTGCAGAGGCCATGAAAACTTCATTTCTGGCTTGGATTCCACTTCAGAAATACATCTTTTAGTGTTGGGTTTTTATCACTTTTTTCTGTTTAAGTTCCGCTTAAATATTTTAATTGAAGACTAAGGCATTGAAGAGTCAGATTTTTTTTTTTTACATAAAAAATTCTAGATGGTCAGTCTCAAGCCTTGCAAGATCGATGAATTTTGCAAGTTAAGAGCTATGAGCATTTAAGTTAAATTTAACAAGATGCTAACTGTAGTGCAGGTTGACCAAGCAGCATGATGGTTGATGTGTCTACTATTGTGGAGATGTCAGAACTATGCTTGAGTTATCAGTCCTTACCCAAGAAACCCATTCATTTGTAGAGAAGCAGGAGCTGTCTCTGGTCCTCAGTGAGTTAGGACTCGAACTAGTATGTTCACACAGAAATCAGATTTCATTTTTGGACAGAAGCAAGCTGTATGTTAGATACTTACAGAGTTGAGTGCAAGTGTGAAATAGATGTGATAACAAGGCTCTTCTTGGAGAGCAGTGGAATGTCACACCATAGAAGGCCTGGTGCATTGAATGCTGCTTTGCCAATGTTTACGCTTCCTCCAGCTTTTATCTCAGGGGTCCTCAAATCCCGGCCCACGGGCCGGCTATGGCCCCCCAGGGTGTCCAGTCCGGCGGTATTTACCTGCCGACACCGAGCAGCCGCAGTTTGCTTCTTCCTGCCGACTGTGCCACACGGGGCTGGGCAGCTCCTCCATCTCTTGCTCCCAGGTAGGACAAACTATAGCCCAGCCCGCGACACTGTCTGAGGGACAGGACCTGGCCCCCTGTTTAAAAACTTTGAGGACCCCTGTTTTATCTCATACAGCTGTTGTACTCTTTACTGTTATGCAGGCTTCTCTGCCCTAGCTTAGAGTTCTTACACAGTCAGTTGTTCTTCTTATCAAAGGTATTTATACACATGTAATCAATTATATGTTGTGCTGCTCTTTGCATCAAGAAACAGTAAAAGTAATACAGTAGGATTTAATCAGATTGCAGTGTTTATCAGGCATTTTGAACCCACTGTGGCTGTGCTGGGTCCATGCTCTAAGGGAACAAGAGAATATGGAAAGGACATGACAGTAAATAGTCCATACAAGGGTAACTGTTACAGAATAGTTTGCTCAGCAAGGTGGCTTGTGAGCTCTGTGCCTGGGTGCATAAGTAAGATGGCTTAATGCTGTCACCTTGGTGGTGTCAGGAAGATGGGGCAGGAAAGCAGTGTCACTGAGGTGTCTGCAGTGGGTAATCAGGTTTACTCATGCAAATTTTAAAGGCTACATCAACATGTATGTGTTTGCAGGTTGATGAAGATTATCTTAGTCTCCTTTGAGGGAGTGAAGCACAAATATCTTTTTAATTCCTGAAAAGACTCAAAGTTAAAAGGAATGAGTGTGGAGGATCAGAGATGATGGAAGTCTGATGTTTTCTTGCTGTAATCTCCTCTAGGCCTTACTTCAAACTCATGATGTAGTGGCACATGAAGTTTACAGTGATGAAGCGCTGAGAGTTACACCTCCTCCAACCTCTCCTTACTTAAACGGAGATTCTCCAGAAAGCGCCAACGGTGACATGGATATGGAGAATGTAACACGAGTTCGACTGGTGCAGTTCCAGAAGAACACGGATGAGCCAATGGTATGGAGGGAACCTCAGTGTTTTGCTTGACTGGTTACTGATAAAGGCCACTATTATAATGTTTTGAATGGCAGTTTCTGACTTTGAAGTAGGATTACCAGTATAACTGGTACAGCTCAGCAGCCACTGTAGATGCATGTCCTCCACATACCCTTAACTGAAAATACTGTGTGTGTGTATTCATGTTACTGCTGTACCAGTGGAGCTGCTTTTGTTTAAAAACAACCTTGTAGTAGTTCTAGTGGAGTAGGCTTTAAACCAAACTGGACACTGTACACCCTCAATGCAAAATTATGTTTTTAACAAACCACAATTTTACATGGTCATATGTTAAAGAATTGCATCTTCACTGATAAATAGTTTGTATTCGTTGCTCACATTTGAGTGACAATATTTAAACTTTAAAGTTTATGTTGTGCCTTCAAGCTTTTATGAAAAGTGTAAGTAAACACATGTTTTTTCTAGGGAATAACTTTAAAAATGAATGAGCTGAACCATTGCATTGTGGCAAGAATTATGCATGGAGGAATGATTCACCGGCAAGGTAATGATGTGTCATGAGTAGTCGTGTCTTCAAACACATTCAGGTCATTTTGTACAAACCTTGCATACTCCTCACGTTGCTGCTGCTCCATAGTGCTGTGCCTCTGTATCTTGGTGAAGTCCAGTTAACTGCCTTTGTTACCTTCCAGTGGCAGATGGCTGCCAGCATTTTGAGATGATGACCCGCTGTGTTTCATTGAGACCTTAAGCCGGATAATAGAAGCATAACTCTCTAAGAGATAGAAATGCCAATAATTTCTGGTGCTGTACTTGTTTTAGCTTTTGTTTAAAACAAATTTCTTCACCTAGTTAGGGTACTTGTCCTTGTGAAAATGATTCAACAAAAAATCTAAGTTTCTGCATGTGTTTTCACAGAGTTCTTGAAAATCTTTGGTTTTTTGATATCGGGGGTCATACAAATAATTTTTGAAATAAAAATACTTCTCGAGCCTAGAACCTGAATCTGTGGTTTCAGTTTTTACCACAACAGTAAGCCCTGCAAACGTGCATCTTTTCTCATCCCCACTCTACTTATTTTTCCATTTTGTGCATCTGCTTATTTTCCATCACATCTAGATCAGATGTGAAAAAATAGATGGGCTGTATCCTACTTTAAACAGATGAACTTGTCTACTAGGTCGTTTAGCAACAAGTCTGGATTACACCCTTTAAAGAGTTGCTTTAATTTTTCCAGTTTGACAACTTTTTATTTTGATGAACACAAAAGTTTTCCTCATTTGTCAGACCAAATTCCTTTCAGCCTACTGTTCTATTTCAAAGGAAGCTAGGGACAGATAATTAGGAAAACAACGTGAAACAAGGGAAAGGAATTTCTTTCCTATCTTTTCACTTCATCTCCTTGATATGATCAAACCCGTCAAGAAACAGGAGGGCTAAATGTTCATATAAGCAAAGATTCAATTCATGTGGACCTCTGTATTCCCTTAGAGGACCTTCTGAATTTACATTAATTTGGCTTATAAAAGTGAGTTTTAAAAGCACGTCGCTGTAAGATTGGCGGGGAGCTTTTCTTCTAACTGCTTAGGTGGAGGTGATCCTCTGCAGAGTTTTTTCATGTGACTGTGTTCCATAATGGAGGTAACAAAGGTTTAAAACCCTGCTAAAACTGTCTAAACAATCTCTGTCCATTCAAACTCTGTTCTTTTTTTTAATTATGCAATATCTCTTCTTTCTAAAGATTTGGGAACTGTAATCTATTCTATATATGCTTCATCTAACTACAGTGCTTCTTTCCGCCCATAGTTCAAAAATAAGCTACTTTTCTGTGCTAGTGACATGGTTTTTGTAAGTATTTCTAATTTTGTTACTGCTCTAGATGCCTCTAGCATCACTGCTTCATCCAACTATTTTTACTAAATAGAAGTGCATATATGTAAGTTGACAGTGATCTCAAGCACAACATGTCTTTGAATCCTGTTGACAGGATCTGTGGCTTTTCTTTGTTTCAGGGGTTTTTTGTGTTGTTGTTCCTGCTGTCTTCTGCTATATGGAAAACTGCCAGGCAGTAGCAGCAATAAGTAGATAATAGATTTACTAGGAGGGTTACAGGATCTGTATCATTTCAGGTGCAGCAGTATCAAGTACAAACTGCACAATTCCCAGTCATGAACTAGCAGCTGCTGTGAAGCCTTCCTCTTGTCTCTGTGCCAGCTGTGATTTAGTCCTGCTGATTATAAATGTCCTTTTCCTAAAGGTGGGGGGAGTCGAAGTGGAAGTGTAGGCCTGCGAAGATGCTAAATACTTCCACCTTCCAGAGGATTCAGCTCAGTGAAAATGAAACAGCAGTTTCAGTCATTAAAAATTCTTTTTTGACTTGTCTGCTGTTTTAGCATAAGTAAATTAATTTTGTCTTAGATCTCTGGGTTTTATTAATATCTTGGCTTGCACCTCACTGGCTGTGCCTTGAAGTAAGTAGCTCAGTTGTCCATTTATTTTTTTACATAGGGATTCCGTTTTGACTACTCGTACTATAAGTAGTATTTTCAGATGATCTGCATACAGCCTGAGTTCTCAGCAGCTCTTTCTGTCTTAACCCATGGATTCTTTGCTGCTGACTGGTATTGGAGCATAATGCTTAAATATGAACTCATTCTTAAGATGAGGTCCCAATATGGCATTTTAAAAGGCATCCAAAAAAGTGAGAGGATTGACTTGCTTCCCGTTGAAGCTCTCTAGGAAAACGGCAGTTGTGTACTGGCCGTGCTGCTTTCTCAAAGTGACTTAATGTAAAACTCAAACCCATTTTTAAAACACTGATACCCCTTCTAATGTTTATTCCATACACTTACACATACACTTCTAATGAAGTATGTATGATGCCTTAGTGAAAATATGATTTTACTTTCAGAGCCTTTCGTTTTCCAAGCTACAGAGTTTTCTTTTGGCTACAAAACATGCTTCCTAATAAGGACTCCAAGTATTCATTGTGTCTTCTTCCTAATACGGCAGGGTTTCTCATACTGGGCAGAGCAAATGTACATGCTTCCTAAAACTGTCTTCACTCGGGCTTGCAAAGACAAAGGAAATTATTTTCTCCAGAAATACATCCACCAATACATCATGAATAAATAAGTTCTAAATAAACAGTGTACTGTCAATAGAAAAGGAACCAAAAGGAAGCAAAGTTACATGATTAAGCGTAGACATCAGGGGAGCTACAAATAGTATGAGAATCATTACTCAAAGATGTCAAGAATACTCTTTTCCAACAAGAATATTTATAAAGAGTAAAATGTTCTGCAAATAATAAAAGCTTTTTCCCTCACATTGAAACTCTCTTTGCATACTTTATCTTTGCATCCACTCCCCAGAATAGAAATACCATCTCCTGCTAAATGTCCATGTTTTATTCTCATCTTTTATGCATTCTCTTCCATTCCAAATGTGAACAAGAGCAATGTTCACTTCTGTCAGAGTAACAGAAATGGAAAATGCTCCAGAAGAGATGTATTTATTTTTCTAGTGAAATTATTTTCTACAGGGATACAGCTAGCCTGATTCTCCTTCCAGTATTTCATTCCATCAGATTTGTACTCTGAATATTGCCAAAGAGTATTTATACTGTTTTAAAGCCTATGCTCTTTGTATTCCAATATTATTAATAACAATTACACCTACTTCAAACATGATTAAATTTTGGCATGATACAGTCGACACAGAGCCTCCTGCTGTTTTAGAATATTTCTTAATACCCATTTTTAAAAAAGAACTGTGTATTGAATCCCTTCCTGAGCAGATCTGCCAAAACAGAGCTTTTAAAGTGTTTCACCACAGGTTTGGTCATTGATATGCTAGAGGTGAATGAGATTAATTGAAATTCAGATCCAGGACTATTGCATTCACATTCAGTAAACTACTAATGGTGAATTTTTTTCCACTGAAGATTAGAATAAGAATTGTCCTTTTTTATAACTTCACTATCAGCAGATCAGCTTCTGTAGAATTGTTCGGAGCATTCAGTGAGGCTTAAGGACATAGTCTTGAGACTACTGGAAGATTTTGTGAACTTTGGGCTCTCTGCACTGCCAAGTGAAGTTCTCTTTCACAAAGAGAGCCCAAAGAGAATCATAGCAACGAAGCTTTTCACAATTCTTCTTCCTGTTCAAGGCTGTGCTTGTGTTTACCACGCATACGCTTTGACTTTCATGTGCTTGTCCAGCTGAATGTTTTGCCTGCATAGGATTCTCTGGAAAAACTGACTATTCTGGTGCAGGAAAGGAATTAAGGATTTTTCAGGATTTTAGTTGATTGACTTTTTTCAGGTAATTTTCCATAGATAAGTTTTAGTCTGGAAAATGTTTGCCAGTTACTACTTTTCCATGTACGATTAATTATATTAGGTATGGTAATTGCATTAGCAGATGGTAGTAGCACAGGAGAAAGAAAGATCTGTGAAGTAAATGGTCTCATAATTTTTCATTATATATGAGAAACATCTTGTGACTAATAATGAACCACAGAAATGTTATCATCCAAATTGTCATCTGAAAAGAGCCTCCTAGGCTGCTTCTAATCCTGAGGATAATTGATTCATTCACTACTTCCTGTTGAGCTTTTGTAGCATATTAGAGCCATGTTGTAGCATACTATTGCCATCCCAGCTTCAGCAGAGCAGGCTGTGACTTCCTAAGCTAAGTAGGTATTTGTTTCGTGCTCTAACACTGAAGGTAGCAATCCCAACCATTTACATTCAAGCTGAAATTCAGGGTACCTACAGAAAATGCATACTGTAGCTAAGGCAAATCAAAGTCAGAGAAAGGAAGAATGCAGCAGTCTAGAAGCCAAATTGCATTAGGCAGTCATCTGATACAATAACTGCTTGAATGTCTCTGCTGAACATTTCCAGCTGGTTGGTTGCTGGGGACTTTCTTTTGAAGGTAGAGGGGTGCTGCAGTGTCCCAGTTAGAAATCTGATGTTTTCCCTGCGTACTTCATACGATGCCATGCTGGTGTAATGACAGCTCTCTGAAGCACAGATTCATAAGCTCTGGTAGCTAATACGTAGGTACCAAAGTCCTTTTTTCAATCTTAAAAAAATTGTTTTAGTGTTGTTTCATACATGAATATCACTACTGTCTTACTATCTCCATTTTTAAAAGCATGCTTGAGGTGATTGTGTTCTCTTAACTCCACAGGTACACTACATGTAGGGGATGAAATCCGAGAAATAAACGGAATCAGTGTAGCAAATCAAACTGTAGAGCAGCTACAAAAAATGCTCGTAAGTGCCTGAAATCTTTCCTGTGCTCTGTATATAAATGCCTGCCTTGTTTTGACAAAGCTGATATGTAACTGGATTGTGACTTTTTCTTCTATTTGGATAGCCTACATGTGCCTGTAACACAAGGTCTTCCTGTGTTCAGCTGGGAAAGGCTTCTCTAAGGTCTCCCATGTATTTTAGCAGTGGCTTTTTTTGCACCTTATGCCCAGGAATGGTAGAAAACACCTCCAGATGTAATTTTGTTTATTGCATTTACTCCCATGGAAAAGATCATTGACACATGTATGTCTGACAAGCTCTTAAAAGAACTTCACTAATGGATGGTCTCCTAAGTCTCCAGGCAGCTCACTTTAGTGTACAACTCTTCTGTTTTAGGAAGTTTTTTCTAGCGTCTGAGTTTCCTTTGTGCAGAGCTCTGACCACACTGGTTCCCGAACACTATTTATTGAGGGTTTTGCGTGATCTAGGGATTCCCTGAATGGGAAATCTCAGGGGAGAGAAGGGGCTGCTGCTGAGGGTCTAAATCTCTCGTGGGATTAGCCAGGGGGCTATGGGATCCACACTCATCAGGCAGCCTTACAAGGCGACGAGACTGGAAGTCGCGCCCAGACCGTGCCAAGCTCTGACAGAGCTAGCCGCTTCAGCCACTTTAGCTGCTTCAGTCACCAGGGGGCAAAAAAAGAAAAAGGTAACAACGCGGCAGCAGAGGAGGACCAGGCTATGGTCACCAATGCACGTGGATGTGGGAACCCAAAGAGAGGTCCCCAAACAAGTTGAGGCTGTGCAGGTAACAGGCTGCCTGGAATGTAGCACTCTCTTGCATTTTCCTGGCTGCATACAGTGCAAGCAGGTAGATTATCTGCTTGACCAGGTGGCACAGTTGCAAGATGAGGTTGAAAGGCAGCAAGCTGAACTAGAAAGAGTCAGGAGAATTAGTGAGGCTGAAATGGAGGTAGACTGATGAAGCCAGGCTCAGCAGACTGGACAACAACCAAATAAGAGCCAGATTAAATATCTAACGGNGGGGGGCTGTATACTATAGTTCTCAGATGGAAGACAGAAGCCCAAGTAGACGGGGTGACTGGAACCAAGTGCAGGGTCATGGCAGAGGGCAAGTACCACCCTTGCCTGCCTCACCTTCCCAGTTGCCACTGAGTAATACATATAAGCCCCTATTGGAAGACAGCGGTTTAATAAGGATATAGAGGATAGACAACCCACAACAGAGGTCCTAGCAAGGTAGCATAAATCCAGGAAGTCTTCCAGAAATATGACGACCTCCTCCACAAAGAAGAGAAGGGTCCTAGTTATTGGACACTCACTCCTGAAAGGGACTGAGGGCCCAATATGCAGAGCTGACCCCCATCATAGGGAAGTCTGCAGTTTACCTGGAGCCTGAATCAGGGATATCACTAGGATGTTCCCTAACCTGGTGAGATCAGCTGACTATTGCCGACTGCTGATCTTCCAGACAGGTGGGGAGGAAGCTGTACTCCATAGCCTGAGGGGAATGAAGGAAGACCTTAAGACATTAGGACGTTTGGTGAAACACTCTGGGGCACAAATTGTATTCTCTTCATTACTTCCATGGACACAGGCCAGAATAGAAGGACTCAGTCCATTAATGCCTGGCTATGAGACTGGTGTTACAGGCAGGGCCTTGGGTTCTTTGATAATAACTGGTTTTATCAGACACCAGACCTTGCAGATAGATATGGGAGGGGTTTATCTCAGAGGGGAAAAGGGGTTCTGGGGCAGGAGTTGGCAGGACTTATTCAGAGGACTTTAAACTAGATTTGAGGCGTGGTGGGATAGTTGATGGGCGCACACCAGTGGGACAGAGCTCTGGTCTTAATGAAAACCAGGTGGCCTCTTGCTGTCCTAGGGTGAAATCAGAGCTCTCAGCTCACTCCCTGAAATGCCTGTGCACCAATGCACGCAGCATGGGGAATGAGCAGAAGGTCTTGGAAGTCTGTGTCCGGTCAGGTGATTATGATCTGGTGGCAATTACAGACACCTGGTGGGACAGCTCGCGTGACTGGAATGTATCAAGTTCTATCCAGGGGTGGATGAAGAGACAGTTCAGAGTTTGTGGGTGCGGATTAAGGGTCAGGCTGGCATGGGTGACACTGTTGTGGGTGTCTATTACAGACTACCAGATCAGAATGAGGAAGTTGATGAGGTCTTCTACAGGCAGCTGACAGCAGCCTCACAGCTACAGGCCCTGGTTCTCATGGAGGATTTATACTACCCTGATATTTGCTGGAAGACCTACTCAGCCAGCCACCCACAGTCCAGGAGGTTCCTTCGGTGCATTGGTGACAATTTCCTGATGCAAGTGGTAGAGGAGCCCACTAGGAGAGGAACACTGCTGATCTTGTAGTCACCAACAAGGAGGGTCTGGTTGAAGGGGTGAAGGTTGAGGGCAGCCTTGGGTGCAGTGACCATGAGATGGTGGAGTTGAGGATCTTGTGTGGTAGGAACAGAATAGCTAGCAGAATGACAACCCTGGACTTCAGGAGGGCCAACTTTGGCCTTTTCAAGCAATTGCTAGGGGAAATCCCAGGATAGTGGCAGGTAAAGGGGCTCAGGGTAGCTGGTTAACATTCAAAGACCACTTTTTTGAACCACAAGAAAAGAGCATTCCAACAGGAAAGAAGGCAAACTGAAGAGGAAGAAGGAAGTCTATAGGTCATGGAAGGAGGGGATGGCCACTTGGGGTGATGATAAGGCTCTGGTGAGAGAATGTAGGGATGCAGCTGGAAGAGCCAAGGCCTCTTTGGAATTAAACCTTACAAGAGAGGTCAATGGCAACAAAAAGGTCTTCTTCAAATACATTGCAGGTAAAACTAAACCTAAAGGCAATGTAGGCCCCCTGCTGAATGAGGTGGGTGCCCTGGAGACAGAGGATACAAAGAAAGCAGAGATACTGAATGTCTTCTTTGCCTCTGTATGTTCTTCTTGGGGCTGTCTTGATATCAAGCCTCAGACTGCTGAGGCTCCAGAGGAAGTCAAGGCAAGAGAGGAGCCTGCCTTGGTTGATGAGGACTGGGTTAGGGATACTGGACGTACACAGATCCATGGGCCTAGATGGGATGCACCTGTGTGTGCTAAGGGAGATGGCGGAAGTCATTGCTAAGCCACTCTCCATCAACGTTTCTAAGCCATGGGGATTAGGAGAGGTGCCTGGGGACTGGAGGATAGCAAATGTCACTGCAATCTTCAAAAAGGGTAAGAACGAGGACCCAGGTAACTACAGACCGGTCAGCCTCAACTCCATCCCAGAAAGGTGATGGAACAATTTGTTCTAGAGGCTGTCTCCAGGCACATAAAGGACAAGAGAGTCATTAGGGACAGTCAGCATGGCTTCACCAAGGGGAAGTCATGCTTGACCAATCTGATAGCCTTTTATGAGGGCATAACCAGGTGGAGAGATTGTGGCAGAGCGGTAGATGTGGTCTAATTTGACATAGTCTCAAAAAGCATCCTCACAGCCAAACGGAGGCAGTGAAGACTGGATTATCAGACAGCGGGATGGATGGTGAACTGGCTGCAGGATAGAAGCCAGAGAGTAGTGGTCAGTGGAACAGAGTCTAGTTGGAGGCCTGTATCTAGTGGAGTCCCCCAAGAGTCGGTACTGGGACCAGTCCTATTCAATTTATTCATTAATGACTTGGATGAGGGATTGGCATGCACTGTCAGCAAGTTTGCTGATGACACAAAGTTGGGTGGTGTCGCCAACCCCCAGCAGACTGTGCTCCCATTCAGCGAGATCTGGACAGGCTGGAGAGCTGGGCAGAGAGAAATGTAATGAGGTATAACAAGGGTAAGTGTAGAGTCTTGCATCTGGGCAAGAACAGCCCCAGGTTCTAGTATAGGTTGGGTGTCCGTGGATGACCATCAGCCAGCAATGTGCTCTTGTGGCCAAGAGGGCCAACAGCATCCTGGGGTGGATCAGAATGCAGGTGGTTTGCAGATCAAGAGAGGTTCTTCTCCCCCTCTACTCTGCCCTGGTGAGACCACATCTGGAGTATTGTGTGCAGTTCTGGGTGGGTGTCAGGAGGATGGAGCCAGGCTCTTCTCAGTGTCATGTAGCGATAGGACGAGGGGCAGTGGTTGTAAGCTGGAACATAGGAGGTTCCACATCAACCTGAGAAGGAACTTCTTCACAGTGAGGATGACAGAGCACTGGAACAGGTTCCCCAGGGTGGTTGTGGAGTCTCCCTCACTGGAGATGTTTAAGACCCACCTGGATGTGTTCCTGTGTGACTTGGTCTAGGTGATCCTGCTGTTGCAGGCGGATTGGACTGGATGATCTTTCCAGGTCCCTTCCAATCCCTAATGATTCTATGACTCTTGTTATAATCCCTGGACTAATATAAAGACAATAAATCATAGAACAGTTCTGGTATAGAAGTAACCTAAGGAGGTCTCTGATCCAGTCTCCTGCACAAAGCTAGGTCAACACTGAATGCAGCTCACGTTGCTCTGTACTTCGTGTGGTTAAACCTCAAAAAGAGCACAGGACTTTGACAGGATAGGTGCCTCTTTGGGCAATTACCATCATAGGAAAAAGCATTTCCTTAAGTGTGTCTAGAACATCCCCAGCATCCTTTCATTCACTGTGTAACTACTGTGGCTCAGTTATTGATGTTATAAAGGAAAAAAGAAGACAGTTTGAGCTCCATCTTGGGCCTTGCAGGCAGAGTCAGTGTGACAGTCCATAACATTTGTGGTTTTTCTATGTGCAGAATCTTGGGATCTTGGATGACATTGCTAATCCTTTTCTTGTATTCAGAACCATATAGAAAAGCCTAAGTGAGCCCAAGCAAATAGCTTCTTTCACAATAAGCCAGCTAAAGAGAGGAAGAGGTCTTTAAGATCACATCTGCTTGCCTTTCTCCCCAGGTCATGTCCTGCAGTTGTCAGCTATGTGGTGACACTTAAACTGTCATTGAAGGAAATATGACTGAGCAAATATGTTACCACAATCTGCTACTAGTCTACACCTATTAATTGTCATGAGTATTCTTATACTACAGTAAATGCAAACTAGCAGACCCCACATTGCATGTTGGTGAAAGACTATTTCTGGCATTTCTACCTTTAGTACAGTAGCATGCAGCTTCTCAGAAACTGTGAATAAGCTTTTGCTGTTTCACATGTATGGTGAAAGGGAAGAAAATGCCACATTAATGGCAAAAGACTCTCTGGATCACAGGAAGGGAGCCCCAAAGGAAACAGTGACTTGGAGCAAACTTACACCGTAAATTGCAGCTGTAGTGTCTAGGCTTTTGAAAATGGCTATGTTTATCTTTCAGATTAATGAGAGATTATTTTAATGTTTGTTTGTAAGTGAAATGGCAAATGAGCCATAGCATTTTACCTTTCTGAATTCACTTCATGAGAACACACTGCTACTTTCAAACTGCGATGCTTTCCTTTCAGTCATTAGAGTTTCAAAGTTTTTCTTTTCAGTGGTTCTTGTTTTTAAAAGAAGTGCTTCTCTTTTTACAGAGAGAAATGCGTGGAAGTATTACTTTTAAGATTGTGCCAAGTTACCGCACGCAATCTTCATCCTGTGAGGTAATGAATTTAATGAACCTTTCCATATCTTCCTCAGTCCTGTAACTAACTGCCTGCTAATGGCTGAATGTTACTGCTTTCTGGGAAATTGTTTCTGCCTGTCCTGTTAGATCACGCACACCAATTTTACAACAAAGATAACGGAACATGAGTAGGTCCCACCTGCCTACTCAACCCTGCCTTCATATTCATCTCATCAATACCTTAACTAACTCTTTACAGCCTGTTAAAAAAAAATAGGAAAGGGGATCCTGAACTGCATTTAGGAAGCCCCTTGAAACAAATTCTCATTTAAACTCTTTCTCTAGAAAGCCTATTAAACTTCTAAGTTGAGGAACCATCCTCCTTTTTTTGAGCATTAAACCTTATTTTACTGCTTTGGGCTGTTAAGGGTTAATTCAAGAATCTCTGTCTGTATAACCCTGTTGAGGTAAATTTGTGAATGGTTGTCTGTTAACAGTTACATGTGGCTTATATTATGTTTCCACGAAAAAATTGTATTTGTCAGTACAGAAGGCAAATAGATTTGGGGTTAGGTCTCACTGAACTAGAAATTAGTATTACTAGGTTTTGGACAGAAACATTTCATTCCCTTGTGCTCACAAAGTTAAGTTCCAGCTTGCAACTGAAGGGAATTCAATTCTAGAAGATGGCTACTCGAGACATCCTGTTCCAGTTTAAGCATACAGATGGCATATGCACCGCGTGGATGATGCCAGTCCTTCTGTGCCACATGCTTAACTGCGCAAACAGTTCCCAAATTAGAGTTCTGAGAGTGAAATCACAGTCCCTGTTGAAGTCAAGCACCCTGTCTTAATTAGAGCTGTGATTTCACCTTATTGTTTCTGTGTCTGAGCAGATGCTAAAAGCTTGTATTGTGATTGTCAGAACAATCTGTTTGCAATAAAAAAATACTGCTTTTTGGTGGCCTTCTGTACTTCTGGTAGATGTCAACAAGAACTAAAAGGCTTTAGAGGTAGAAGGTTTGATAAATTTTCTCCTATGAGGCTGATTTTCTTAAAAGGTATAGATACGAAAGCAATTTATCTTCATTAATTGGAAAGGCTTTAAAAAAAACCTCAAATAGAAAGTTGAATGTGCTGACAAATTTGTGTATTGACTTTGGTGTTGTAAACAGCAGCGATAATAAAAGATCGTTCACCTGCCAGTGTAAAACACAGAAACCTGTGAAACTCTAGACCTGCTGCGAAGATCACAAAATCACAGAACGTTAGATTTTTGGAAGGGACCTCCACAGATCAAGCGCAACCCCTCTGCCAGGGCAGGACCAAAACTAGGGAGATCACTCAGACAGGCATCTAGAGAGGTCTTGAAAGTTTCCGAATAAGGTGATGATTTGGAGAAGCTAATTCAGCATACAGCTTTAAATGAATAGCAGTTGATTCCGTTTCAGTAATAGCCTGTTGTCTCTTTACCTTAGCTTTATATCCTTAGGGGTTTTTTCATTACTGTGTATTTCACAGAAGAGAGGAAAATGAACATTTCCTGTGGAGAAACACTGAGCAAAACTAGAAGTGTATGATCAAAGATAGAGGAAAAAATTAAGCAGGATACATTCAGACATGCTTGGTCTGCTCTAATTTTTGGGGCAGTGTTTCAGCATAAACTAATGTTTGGTTCCCCCCTTCCGTCACTCCCGAACTGCTGCTCACATAGTATAGTTTTACTGGAAGAGGAATATAAAACAGAATTGAAACTGGGGTTTTTTTGATGCTTGTACCGTGGATTGTGAAACATCTTGTTAATCTCCAACAAGAAAAAATAAGTACTGCTAGAATCAGACATGATCTGCCTTTTATAGGAAGTCTTCATCATTTTATATACAAAGATGAGAGGAGGGTGTGGGATTTTTTAATGACTGAGATTCACATTTCACTTAACATAGATTTCTGAACTTGTAGACGCTAAAGACAACTACTCTAGTGGCGTTCTCTAAATATTCCACCACTTGTGCATATTTAGGGAAGTCTTGTCCCTGCGGGACGTAGTGGTACCCCAGTGTCACTAGGCACTTTACAATATCCCAACATTTTCAGCTTCTCCTGCTCCCATGCCTTCTGTTTAGCTACACAGTCTTCTATTTCATGGGGCAAAGTTTGCTTGAAAACATAATGCTTGTTCATCCCTCTGTATAAAAATGAGATCAGCTCATCTGTTGTGAGATGACCACACAGTGCTGCAGTAAATGGCCCGAGTTCATCAGATACCTAGGTAACAGTCGCCAGGGTGTCGTGTTTTCTGCTTCTGAAACCCAGGAAATTACAGACTTACATAAATATGATATATTTATGTAATGTATTATTGCAACACATTCTTCTTATGGCTGATAACTGCGTGTGTTGTTTATATGGTTCAGCTTTAGCCAACTGAGTAAGCCTTTTGCTGCGGCTACCTTTGCGTTCTTACTTTGTACTGACAGAACACCCCAGTAACTCCTTACAATGTCACACAGGTAGGAATGGCAAGGGAAGTTCTTTTTTCCCCCTTAATGAAAACTCTTTTCCTTTAAAATTCCATAATGTTTTAGATTGTCTTTGTAAACCACTTCAAGTTGTTTCATTAGGAAAAAAATCCTTTATATATATATAGGAGATTTTAAAATCTTTCCTTTTCATCACCATGGATTTTTGCCTGTAGTCTTGCAGTGTTTCAGTTACTGCTTAAACTGGAAGACTTCTGATAGTCTTAAACTTTCTGTACGTTTGTATTGCAAATACTGCTAGAAAGGTTCCTTGAGCAAAAGTGAAAAAGAAATGTATTTTAAGGTTTTTGGCAAGCCCCTGTCTTTTTTTTCCTTCTGGTAGCTCTGGCAGTAGTGTCACTAATCTAGCTATTCTCACCAGGATCTAATTCAGTCAGACCACGTCTAGTCGACCAAATTCACATCTGCTGTAGGACTGCCTATCAGATGCATTGATCTATCATTCATAATCCACATCTAAGAACAAAGAATTAACAGGAAACTAGTTTTGCCATCATGACTTTTTTCCTCTAAGGCTTCAGCTGTTACTTCAGCTGAAGAGCAGGAAACCAAATGACTAACTTTTTGGTATTTGACTTGGGACTAGACACGTATTGTTTGGTTTGGGAGGCCTAGACAGTCAAGTTATACTGACATATGGTGATAACAGTTCTACGCTAGTCAGGATCATTGGATCCTCCAAGTGGTTTTTATGCCCCTTTTCCAGGGCTTTTTTTCTGATACACTGGAGAAAACAAGCTTACCACTAAAGCTGAAGTTTTCTGGTTCTTTTTTCTAAGGAGTCAAGGCATCTTGACTCTCAATAGATCAATCAATGCATGGTACAGTTTTTCACTTAACTTTTGAGTGTGACATTTTTTGAAAGGCTGGGTCCTTAGGGAATTCAGAGTCTAAATGCTTTGGCAAGTACAGCTGAACCGCTCAATTATTTTTAAATTGTACCTATGTCTCTTGGCTAACTTGATAGATTAATTTCTTAGTTAGTGCTGAGATTGCCAGTAGAAAATGTGTGTTTTCATTAGTATGTTATGAAGAACGTTTGCTTTGAGTACTACACTGTCTTCTGTCGAGAATTGTCGGAGGTATACAAATCAAAACATTCTCAAACGAAGCAAATTTCCTTTCAAGGGAGAAGCCTTCAAGAGAGTCCAGAAATAGTGGCATTCTTCAAGTTATTCTAAGCTTGTTTTTCTCCACAATACTTGGGTGCTCGCATCACTTCGCAAAGCTTTCCCTTGCTAAACCATCACAAACTAGCAGATCATAACCAAATAGATTTAATGGGGGAAAAAAAAGGTGAAATTAAGTTTTCACCTCTTCTTGAAACTGAGAAAATGGCAGAGACAGAGTAGCAGAGCAAACAGAAAATCTCTCTAAAAGAAGGTGTCACTGCTTTTTTGGAAAATAGTGTCTCCTAGTTGCTTTTTGGTAAAGGTGATGCTGATAGTGCCATACACACAATGAAATGAATAACACATCTTTTAGGCTTTTTCTAATTATTTTTTTTCAGTAAATAATAGCTTTTTTGGTCTCATTTGGATTTTCTAAATAGAATTAGAGTTGATTTTCCCCCATCTATTGTAGTTGCGAGAGCCAAGGCAGTGATTTGCTCTTACTCACGCGGCAGAAGTATAATACCTACATACTTGGAGCCACAATGAATTTACAGCCATAATATCATCAGTTCTGTCCAACTGAGTTGAAATCAAACAGGCATCCAGATGTGAAATCGTATCTAAGGAGTCCACAAAATAGTGCAGAAGGTCTACAGGAGTTCCTTGTACATCAAGCATACAGGCAGCAAGAGAGATGAAGTAATGCCTGTTGTTTTAACTTCTCTTGATGCCTTAAAGTAGCTCTCTGTTCTGTCACTTCAGGAGTCTAATTTTGAGAACGTTGGTAGAGGACCTATATCTGATGAATATTGTATAAACAGTTTAGCTGTTTCTTAATTTAAACACCCTTCAGGTAATAAGCTTTAACAAAAACCAGTATGATTGACAGCATTCAGGATTGTCAGCCACACGAGATCTAAGAAGTCCTAGAGACCCAGAAATGAAAAAACTGTTTGATTGCTAAGCAACATAAAAATAGTTCTTACCTAGGATACATCAAAATGTATGGAAAAGCTTTTTCAGGCTTACAGAGTTTGTAGAGTGGAAACTTTCACAGGTGAAGCAGCTAAGCAAATGGTTATAAGGCTGTGGATGTAACTGTTCTTTTAAATTTCTGTGTTCCTGTGATAGTGTTGTGTTGTTAATGAACCTTGTGTCTTATTTCAGAGAGATTCCCCCTCTACATCCAGACAGTCCCCAGCTAATGGTCATAGCAGCACTAACAATTCTGTTTCGGTAAGATTTCCAGTTCCACACAGAGCAAGTGTGAAAGCTTTGTTGGTGCTCATCTGCCATTACTGTTATACTTATCGTGTGGTCAGTGGAAAGTTTTGTCCTGCCAGTAGAACCAAGGTTATTACATATGTAACTCCCCTTTTTCTTTTCTGAAGGGTTTTTTCCACATACTCTGCTCATTAAAACCCATAGAGTGAGTTCATAGCTGTCATGTGACTCTTCAGTTATCCTTCAATCATTTTGAGCAGTTTTCTCAAAACTAAGAGAAGGTTTAAAGTGGAAGTTTTATTTCCATCTTGGACTTTGGAAGCAGTGTTTGAAGAAAGGATATAACTGTGCAGTTGGCATTTCAAGACATTTTAGCCTCTTAAGTTTTGTGTTTGGAGAGACTCTGGAACATGCGTACTGGTTTCCGCTATCTGAGTTAACGAATTGGTGTGCCCTCTGCTCTTGTGGTGCGTGCACATACTTTGTGGAATATGAGCCTTGCCTGGACATGGAAAGCGAAAGGAAGTGGCTTTAAACTGCACTACAAACCAAGCTATTATCATCACATCTTTAACACAAAGTGCTTTCATTTTGTATGTAGTCAGGTAGAATGTGCTGTCGACCTCCTGTTTTTCGAAACTATATGAATGTTCAAACTTGTGTTGTTTATCATTTGTCATTGTTTGGGCCACTGTAGTAACAATACACTCCAGTTCTTTCACGAAGAGTGCCGTCAGTGTCATGAGTTCATGGGACTAGCTAGGACAACAAAACCAAATCTGAGTAAACCCTTTTTTAGCTATAAAAGAAAAAATTACAACTCAGAAATTATTGAGACAAGGTCAAGTGCTAGTACTATGAAAAATAATTTTGTAGATGAAAATTTTAAGGTATTTTTATGAGTTAAATTAAATTGGTAGCATGATTAGTAGTTATAATCTTATTCCTTGGCACAATTAATTGCATTATACATTTTTGATAATATTTTAATATTTATAAGAGCCATCTTTCTCTTTTAGAAACAAGACTAAGTAGTAAGTGGAAAAGGCATTCACAGAAAGCTTCTTTCACTTGATGGTGCTTTTGTGTTGAAGATGCTGAATTATTTATTAAAAAGCACATTCTCTATCTGCTTAAACTTTTTACCTGCTTTCTTCAGCTTGCTGCTAAACAGCCTGGGTTTGATTTTTCTTTAAGAAAAAAGATTTTCCTAAACACGGGTCAACGCTTTATACTTTTGTCTGACTTAACCATTTGACTGTGATGTACTGTGAATTACTAACAAATGGTGTTGTGTACCCTTCAAAAGTAAAATGAAAATTTCTTCTCCTGGGTTGACTTTATTCTGCAGGACTTGCCATCGACAACACAACCAAAAGGACGACAGGTGAATAGATATCCTACATGGGAATTTTTGTAAACTTAGTTGCTAGTGAACATCCCTGCTTGTCTTTTACTCCTTCATATTGTGTATGTGTTGGACTAAAACATTTGAGCTTGAAAAACATGTTCTTTTTTTTTTTTCATTTTTAACTCATTTGTTTGTGGGTAGTTCAAAACAGCAATTTTTTCATATGTCTGTCTGTGTGAGAGTTACAAAGTCATTGGAAATGCACCTCTAGATGTTGGTTTAGTTCAGAAAACCTTACTAGACTTACTGTTGTGCAATGTATTGTGCTGGCTTTCATGTTAGAAGAAAGCTCCAATTTATATTTTAGCTGAAATTTGAGACTAGCAGGGCAAGTGTCTAACAACTCTGACAAAGATTCTAAAGCTTGAGTTGGTCTCTGACTAATTCCTAACATGAACAAAGCTCTTCAAGGAAAACAGAGGCCAGTTTCTATAAGTGTTGGTAAGTCCTAAGGCCCAGATTGGGCATATTTTGTTGGTAGCTGTCATCGCTGAAGGCAGTAAGGGCCCAGGTAACGGATGTTCACGTACATGGGAACGGACTTGCGTTGAAAGAAACCCCTGCAGATAATTCCCAGAGTCCTCCCAAACATAGCATCACTATGGCTGGAAAGGACCTCCGGGATTATCAAGTCTAGCCCTCACACCAACATCTCCCTAACCCCTACACTGTGGCCTTACGTTCTCTTATCTACTCGGTTTTCAAACAGCTTCAGGGATGGAGACTCCTCCACCTCCCTGGGCAGCCTGTTCCCATGCCCAACCACTCTCTCAGGAAAGGACTTCTTCCTAATATCCAGTGTAAACCTCCCTTGATACAACTTGAGGCCGCTTTCGTTGCCCTGTCATTAGTAAATGTAACGGTATGTGATAGGTGCAACACAGGATTTCCTACTCCGTCTTTGAAGAGGTGTGTTACGTTTTAAGTCCAAATGTGAAACGTCAGTAGTGGAGCCTGAGTCCCTTTACTGACTAGTAGCACTTCCTGACACACAGTTTTTTAAAACATTTCATGCAACTTCAGTTGGAAAGTTCAGTACAATTCAAACTACAAGCTGCTGGCTTATGCTGTGTAATGATTCATGATCATAGAACCACAGAATCATTAGGGATTGGAAGGGACCTCGAAAGAGCATCTGGTCCAATCCCCCTGCACCAGCATACTTACTACTGATTTATGGGACAGTTGCTACATGTCTTCGTTTTTGCTGTTTAGGTTTTTCAGAATGTAGAGGACGTAGAGCAATAGAATAGAATCATCATGGCTGGAAAGGACCTCTAGGATCATCAAGTCCAGCCCTCATCTCAACGTCTCCCTAACCCCTAGACCATGGCCTCAAGTGCTCTATCTAGTTGGTTTTTAAACGCCGCCAGGGATGGTGACTCCACCACCTCTCTGGGCAGCCTCCTTTTAGGTAGTTTTAGAGAGCAGTAAGATCTCTCAGCCACCTCTTCTCTAGAATAACCTCAATTCCCTCAGCTGCTCCTCATAGAGCCTGTTTTCTAGACCTCTCACCAGCCTTGTTGCCCTTCTCTGGACCCACTCCAGCACCTCAATGTCCTGATACTGTGGCGCCCAAAACTGGACCCAGTACTCAAGGTGCAGTCTCACGAGTGCAGAGTACAGGGACACCATCACCTCCCTACTTCTGCTGGTTACACCACCGTTCCTGATCCAGACCAGGATGCCATCAGCCTTCTTGGCCACCTGGGCCCACTGCTGGCTCCTATTCAGCGGCTGTCAACCAACACCCCCAGGTCATTTTCTGCTAGGCAGTTCTCCAGCCACTCTTAAGACATGAGCTTTCAAAATAGCATCATGCATCCCCATTGTTTGTTGAGAGGTGTTTTTCCATTCCATTTTCAGCTATCACTTGTGCTTTTGCCATTCTGTTCCTTCCTTTCCTTGTTGCAAACAGTGTGTGTAGCTACATACACCGATGAGTATTTCACCTGTTGCTCGTGATGCTGTACCAGTAGTAATGTTGCAGTGTCTTTTATAAACCCTCTTTTGTAGATATATGTAAGAGCACAATTTGAATATGACCCAGCAAAGGATGACCTCATTCCTTGCAAAGAAGCTGGCATCAGATTCCGAGTTGGTGATATCATCCAAATCATAAGCAAAGATGATCACAACTGGTGGCAGGGTAAACTTGAAAACTCCAAAAATGGCACTGCAGGTCTTATTCCATCTCCTGAACTTCAAGAGTGGTAAGACTTACAATTTTCTGTAAAATTGAATTTCACTTTGATTTCTGTCTTTCATGCTTTTCATTGTCGTGCAACTCATTTTTGGATAACTTTTACATTTTTGTAGAGCAGTCAACCCTCTTGGTGTGTGTGGCATTGTGGGTTGTTTTCCTCGTGCATGCATAGTCGTAAGGGTTGCGGGTAGTACCACACGTGTGTGGCTGCGTTGGAAGGATAAACCCTTGCGTTGGTAGACATTGTGCTTTCTGGTATGCGCAGGAAATGATGAATTTTTTATAGAAGGAGGTCAAATTAGTTTATCTTTTGATTCTGTATATTGTTTTCATTAGAACTGCTTGCATGCAAGTGCTGTGGGAATAAGGGGTTAGCAAGAGATCAAGCAGAAAGGGTGTTTGAGGCTGTTTAGGGGGGCGTTCTCTCCTTTTTATTTTTCATGTGAAAGCTGAAAGGTAGAAAGAAATTGCAGTGCAGAGATTCCTGAGTGACAGATTCAGTTAGCAGCAGTGGCACTGAGTACTACAAAAACAATTGCAGAGCCTTCAAACAACCTCCTGCAGAAACTGGTTAGTGATTTGTTTTAACATGCCAGCGCAAACTCTGGCAAGCTCTTGTGCCATGAAAGTTACAGCCAAAACTCAAAGAAGTTTATCGCTGTGGACAATCTAGCCCCAAATATTTGATACAAGATTTGCTATGCAAAAGAATCAGAGTGCTGTAAAGAGTTTAACAGCACCTGTGTCACCTGGCCTGGCTAGGGAGTATTTTGCTAGAAGAGCAACAGAGGTAGACAAGGCATTTAGTTCCATCTCAAGAGCTCCCTTGCAAGCCAGATATAAGAGAGACCCTCGTATACACTGCAGTAGGAACACTTGTAACTCTTCATCCTAAGGAGTGACCTTAAAACACTTGCACAACACAACTCATTTTGAATTTAGACAATGACCTTTTCCGACCTGACGTTCTTCAAGTCTAATCTGCTCCAAAGGAGTCTACAGCCATATTAGTAACCAACCTTACTCCGACGCTCGCCCGATCTGTGAGCTGTGATGATCTCCCACTAAGAAGAGCAATTTTATATCAAAAGCTGTGCCTCTGTGTGTAAGCGTTTGCAAGTCCTCTAAAGCAAGATTGTAAAAAATTTTACTCTACCCTTGTTGGGTTAAAAGTCTTATTTTTCTAACTCATTCTGTGTAGCTTTTTAAAAATGTGTGGTTTGCAACAAAAAGATCTGTTTCTCTCCATATGCCAGGCGGGTTGCTTGTATTGCCATGGAGAAGACCAAACAGGAGCAGCAGGCCAGCTGTACTTGGTTTGGAAAGAAAAAAAAGCAGTACAAAGACAAGTATTTGGCAAAGCACAATGCAGGTATGGAAGAAAAATTCTCTTTAGCTGGTTAAATTTTTACAATCTAAGCATTTCATGAATTATTTGTCTGGCATTGTTATATAAACCTAATGAGTTAGGAAAAGATAAGTAAAGTCCTAAGTCTGCCACATTACTCGTCTTGTTCTTTGCTATTGAAACATAAGGCTTTATCAGTGTGAGGCAAGCTGACACAAAATAAATGCATAGTGATACAGACTTACACTGTTTTGGAGTTTATATTTAAATCACAGAATAGTAGGGGTCAGAGAAAACCTGTGGAAATCATCCAGTCCAACCCCTCTGCTAAACCTGGCTCACCTAGTGCAGGTTGCACAGGATCATCATGTCCAGTCAGGTTTTGAATGTCTCCAAGGATGGAGAGTCCACCACCTCTCTGGGCACTCTGTTCCAGTGCTGTCACCCTCAAAGCATGTCTTGCTCATGTTCAGGTGGAACTTCCTGTCTTCTGGTTTGTGCCTGTTGCCACTTGACTTGTCACTGGGCACCTCTGAAAAAAAGACTGGCCCTCTTCTTCTAAGCATTGATAAGATCCCCTTTCAGTCTTCTCTTCTGCAGACTGAACAGACCCAGGTCTCTTGGCCTTTCCTCATAGGAGAGGTACTCGATTGACTAAAAAAACTGCCTGAACTTAAAAGAACTAGAAGGCAAGAGGATGTGAACTTTGCAGTCTATATAACTTTACTGTGCTCTGCAGTAAAACTTTTCAATAGCGTCCTTGTTATCAACGGTTTATGGTTCTAGATTATGTATGTGAACATATCATGAAAGGTCATTTTCCTTGAGACATCACAGCTGGAATTGGAATAAGAGCTGTTGGGTAGTCAGGGTGTTATTTACAGTTACCAAAAAGAACAAAAGGTAGAAGTTGATCCTCCCTACCCAATTTCTGCCTGCAGCCTAAGGTCTGAGCTTCTTTGCATACTGTTCAAAACTTGAATTGTTTTAGAGATGTTTGAAGGTAGAAGTGTAGAGTATGACATCCTGGCTAAGCGAAATTCACTAGCTTTAGTAATAAAGAAGGAAGAGCCCCCTTTGTTCATTAGTGGAATTTAGTTCTTTTAATGTAAGATGCTCAGTGTGTTGAAACTGTTTCTCTTGCCTTTGCATTGATGCCACCCACTGTGATGACAGATGTTACTGTAGTCTCTTGGGAGACTTGCGGAGATGGTTATTAGAATGAAAAGAGATTTCTGTCGAAGCAGTGTAATGAAAGTATTTCATCTATTGCATTCGATTCTGGGTGGAGGTTTTTTCAGTTGCATCCTTGGATGCACCAATTAAACAATATAAATCTGTTTTCACATTTCTCCTTACTAGTACAATCTGTGCGCAGTGTCAGAGCTCACAGTATGTCAGTACTACAGGATTCATGTTTACTGAAAAGTAATTTGAGAATAGAATCCAGGGATATCAAGTAAGAGTAACTGTCATTTATACTTCTTAATTCACTGTCACATTTAGGATGCTCATAGTGAAATATAAAACAATTTGTTACCCTAAAAACCCTTATGAGTAGAGATTCAGAGCTTTAACTTGTGTCCTTCCTTTTGCTGTTTTAACGTTCTGGTTGTTTTAATGTTTCCAATCATCACAGCAGCACTAAACTACTAAAGTAAACATTGTACTGGTTCTGGCCTTAACAGAAACTGCTGAGAATAAACTGGATTTTCTGATCTCAAGTCTTTGGCAATACTGTTTTTAAAGCATTATCAGTTGCTCCCAGCATACATTCCGACTCCCTTCAGTTGTGGCAGGATGATTTTGTATGGCCGTGCTGTTCACTGTTTAACTGAAGAACAACCTACCAAAAAACTCTCACTCTTTTTCTTTAGGGCAGATAGATTTCTTACTACAGTTCACAATGCAACTATATAGTTACTAATGTCAGTGTGACTAGGCACGGTGTGCTGCAAAGAAGTAAGCAAAGGGAAGAGGAGGACCAGGGAACAACAAGAAGCAGGCAATATTTTAAGAGCAGAACTAGCTCCAAGACTTTATATCAGTTAAATCCCTGAAAGGAAGATAACCTAGACTCTTCAAACTTGATGTAGGATGGGGTCATTTTGGACACTGTTGATAGTACTTCGAGTGTCACAGTTTGCCTTCCTTTATGGTTGCCACCATCAATGCTGTTATGTGACTTAACATCAGAGCATAGTGTTTGCCAAAAACAACAAACGTGAACATTACGAGTTATCCTAAAGCACATAAAAGAAAACATTCTTTGTAGAATACCATCTGGAGCTTCCCCTTCCTGCTAAGGAGTTAAAAAGTTAATGAAACCACAGATTGGAATTAAAATTTGTCTTACACACGTTTATTTATCTCAGTGTCCTTGGGGTATCAAAGGTGATGCCAGTAATAGTTCAGGAAGTTACACTAAACCATAGGATATGAGGTAGTTCACTGAAATGGCACAATACTCACGTGAGTTTTAAGTTTGACTAAGGTGTTACTGAAGTTACCTTCTTTAAACTAGACTGTTACACGTGGTATTGTTAGAGAGAGGCAACGCTGGCTTTTGCAAGCTTTCCGTGCACCTGTCTCAGAATAAAAACCAGATCTGTAAGTATAATTAGTTTGGAACGGAGAAGTCTAATACAGGTGTCATCCAGACTCGCTTGCTTCTTACACAAAAATAGAACTTCTTTTTCTTAAAAGTTCATAAAAAATTCACATTCATCAGTATGCAATCTATTTGGACTTCCCTCTTATTTTTTTCTTAGGGATAAGACTGAACTAGAGTACGCAGAAGTTACCTAGTAAAATACTCCATAGTCAACAAAGGTTTGTGTGGCTAGCTAGTGATCTGAGAGTTAAGATTTTCATGTGATGCATTGGGATGTCACGGGAACTAGAACTGAAATTATTGTTCAAATCAGACATAGTTTATAAAGTAAAAAGAGTATTTCAGTTAAATTTTTTCATTAAAATGAAAGATGTTTTCCTTTATGAGAAACATATCATCCCGTGTCCCTTTCCTCCATACTGAATGGCAGGGTACTGTGTCCCTCAAGAGGCAATTTCAAGATTCTATCTCTTATCATTGTCAAGTCAGTTTTAAAAGAAAACCCACAGAAACAATTAAACATTTGTCAGTATTAGATTCACTGACACTTTTACAAATGTCCTAAAGATACGCTGCAGTCATACCTTGATAAGTTTTTAGTTTATTGCACTGAAATGTTATAGCAGGACTTCATAAAAGAACAACCCTCTAGAACATACTAGGACTGTGCTTCACGTTCTGCATAACGTAGAAAATTGCCAAGCTTTTATTAAAAAATGTTTTATCATTTCTTACTGTGATTGATTTGCCTTGTCTTTAGACTATTGCATGGTAAAGTTTATTTTGTGCATATACTTTTTATTTTACTAATCTATTACAAGCCATATCTCAATGACCCCTGTACATTTTTCATGCTGTCTTACTCCCAATGGCCTCTGTGCATGTAAGTAACCTGTCAAGTGACAATGCCTCTTTATTTGCTTCTTACTGTTTCCTTTCAAGAACTCCTTTTCTTTATTAGCAAGTAACACAGAAGCATTCAAGTTCAGTCTTTAAATGTGCCCTGTATTCCTCATATCTTATGTATATTTAAAACCAATTCATTTTTAATTTTGCATTTGGTAACCCTGCAGTCAGTTGAATTCATGCTGCTAGTTTGTGATGAAGGCATTAGTATGTATCATTCCTGTTGTTTGTTTCTCTTGTTTGTATCTAACATAATGTGGTTTTGTTCAAGAAAAAAATAAACGATTTTTTAATGAATTTTTTCAATGGGAGAAGGCTCAGATGGTTAGACTGGTAAAACTACTTAACGTGCCGTGGCTGTTAACTCTTTCTAATATAAAACTAATTATTCATTAAACTGGTGTGAAGTTGCAGAAAGGACAGCAGTAAGAATGCCACGTTTCTGGAGTGGAAGAAAAATACTACCACATTGTTGCGTGTAATATTTGGGGAAAAGTTGGAAGAGATTCTTCTTTAAGATTTAATTCAAAATTCTTCACATGGACTAGGAAGTTTTCATGTCTGTATCTTTTCAACTGTAAAAATGTGACAGTTGACTACTTTGTCTTTTGACCAAGCTGTAGTTGTACTTTTTCTCCAGGGTAAAAAGACTGCCATTGAATTGAAACATCTGCCATGTAAACAGAATCACACTAAGCTGCACCTTTTGCTGCGTTAACTGGCACTTCAGCACAAAGAGCAGGTGCTTCCTTGGCAGGCTCCATAGTCTTAGTGCTGATCTTCATGGCTGGGGACTTCCAGAGCAAGGAAAAGGAAGCTCCCACCACTGCCTGCTTTACTGGGATGTTTTTGATAGAGAGAGATATATCTGGACTCATCCTAAAAGACAGATGGGATGAATACACCAGCCTAGGACCCAAAAACACCAAAAGATCTTGTGCTTTGGATGCAGTCTCTTCTCCCTTGTTTTTATAGGATGCATAAATACAGAACTGAAAACTCGTGTTCAGTATTCTATTCACAACCACTGATTGTTGTAATTTTATAAAGCCTTCTGGCTTTTTTTGTTTCATTAGAATTTAGCAGAAATTAACAGAGATGGTGCGTTATTCGACATAGGACGAATAAGCTGGTTTAATGAACAAAACTTAATTCGTCAGTCATTACATACCTTGGCAATTTACACTAGAATGAGAGGCATAATGGAAGTCATTCAGCTTCAACTGCAGTTGAAATCCTTTCTGAAATGCTGCTTTTACAGTTTTTCCCTAAATATGGAGGTTCTTTTAATGCCATCACTTTTCGTTAGAATGCTTCATTCTGTTACGAGTTTTTCAAGCATGTCAGTGTAACTAGCACGTGTGTTTAAAGAGAATTCTGCCTACGAGTCGTGTGGAGGTAGTCCTGAAGAACAAATAACCACAAAGCATTGCAGTTCTCTACACGTTTCCCATAGATCTCCTCAGAACATGATTATGGAAGTAGCCCTAGTTCTAGTGTAAATAGATGTTCTCATATCGTATTCATGTTGGTCACTGTCTACAGGTTTTTCTTGAGTATTGCTATTTCTCAGGAATGCAAGTGTGAATGGCATGCCATTGTAGATAAGTTTTCTGGTCTGCTGAGTGCTGCATGAAAGGACACGCAAACCTTCCTGAGCATTGCAGTAGCTACGTTATTGCTTCGTAACAGTTCTTGAATGAACACTTGTGTGAAAATTGCATAATGGATTTTTTTGTTTTCCATAACACATTACTTTGTATTGTAAATCTAAAACTTGCTAAAATTATGTTTTGTAGCACAATTAATTATCACCCTTAATATGCTTTTTTTTTTTCCCTTATCCCTGTGGGGATTTCTTTTGTGTTTTAGTGTTTGATCAATTAGATCTCGTCACATATGAAGAAGTAGTAAAACTGCCAGCATTCAAAAGGAAAACACTAGTCTTACTAGGTAATTTTGAGTTATTATTCTGAACATAACAGCATCGTTTTGAACCCTTCTGGTGCAAAATTCATAATTCATTTTTGTGTTGTGGATTAGGTGCACACGGTGTTGGAAGAAGACACATAAAAAACACACTCATCACAAAACACCCGGACAGATTTGCTTACCCCATTCCTCGTAAGTAGCAATGTTCCGTGGATTTCAACATTGTTCGTATCGTCCTTGACAGCACACCCATTGCACTAGCACATGTTCAGTTCTGCTGAGATGAATCATAGAATTCATGAGTCCAACCATCAACCCAACACCACCCCACCAGCCAAACTATATTTCCAAGCGCCACATCTGTATGCTGCTTTGTGCCATCTAAACCTCCCTAGGCACAATTTGAGGCCATTTCCTCTTGTCCCACCACTAGTGACTTGGGAGACAAGACCAACTGCCACCTTTCTACAACCTCCTTTCAGGTAGTTGTAAAGAGCAATAGCATCAATCCTCAACCTCTGTTCTCCAGACTAAGCAGCCTGAATTCTCTCAGATGCTCCTCATAAGACCTGTCCTCCAGGCCTTTCACTAGCTTTGTTGCTGTTCGTTGGACCCACTCCAGCATCTCCATGTCCTTTTTGCATTTGGGTGCCCAAAATGAACACAATACTTGAGATCAGGCTTCACCAGTGCCAAGTAGTGGGGCATGTTCACTTCTCTAGTCCTGCTGACACACTATTTCCGATGCAGGCCAGAATGCTGTTGGCCTTCTTGGCCACCTGGGCACACTGCCAGCTCGTGTTCAGCCAGCTGCCAGTCAGCAACCCTGGGTCCTTTTCCACCAAGCAGTTCTCCAGCTGCTCTTCCCCAGGCCTGTGACGTTGCATGGGGTTGTTGTGACCAAAGTGTAGGGCCTGGCACTTGGCCTTGTTAACCTCCATAAAACTTAGCTCGATCCAGCCCGTCCAGGCCCCTCTGCAGAGCTGGACAACCCTCGAGCAGATCACCGGCATCAGCGCTGTGCCGAGTGCTCAATTACGATCTAGGTAAACAACATCCAGAGCCTTCCCCTCATCCACTAGCCAGGTCACCTGGTCGTAGAAGGTCAGGCTGCTCAAGGAAGTCCTGCCTTTCATAAACCCGTGCTGACTGGTGCAAGACCTGCCTTTCATAAACTAGAATTTAAATGGACTCGTGTCTTAGGGGGTAGGATAGGGAAGTGACAGGACTGGGTGCACGGTTTGGGTTTCGGAAGGAGGTGTACTGAGTAGCACCAGTTTTGACATCAAATACTGGCTAGTATTCAGAAAAGTTGTGGTTAATTATACTTCTCTCTAGCCCAAACATATGTTAATTTAGAATGAAGGCTGAAAGCTTTTTCGTTTTCTGTGCTAATTTTACATTTGCAGTTCAGTTAAGACTGGAACAGCCGTGATGTTTTAAACTGTGTATAATTACTATGTAAATTGGATTTGGAGGAAGCATTTCATGTGTACCTTATCTGCATATTTTAAAATACTTTTCATAGCCTAGCCTTGAGCCTTTTTTAATGAACAAAGAGAAGTATTGAACTAAAATAACTTCAAGTTCCCAGAGATGACAATAAGAAAAAGAAAATGCAGGTAACTTCACTGCTTACGGGTGGGTTATTAGGTTATTACAAAGAACACGGGGGTGTCTTCCCTTTGTGTCAATCTCTACCAATGGCATGGCAGGAATTGCATATCCTGCTATGTGACCACTTGGAAATGTACCCTTTTTCCTCAAGATAGGCAATCTGAAACGAGAGCATCCAGCTGCTAACTCTGTCCACTGTTGAGGCTGGCTTTAGAAACACTGTGCGTGGCTCTGAGGTGACACTGATGACCCTTACGCATTCGTTTCATTTTCTTTACACCCCATGGAGCGCTTTACTTTAACATTGTCCTTGGGTGGTTTTCTACCTGTAAGGGTTTTGTTGTGGCTAAAAAAAAAGATATTAAGAACTTATTCATAAAACTATTTGGGAGGGAAAAGGGATTAGTTGACTGCTGGAAGTACAGAAGTGTTTTTACAAAAGAAGAGGATTTGGAGAAAATGTAGAAGTATGTAAGTTCAGTAGACCTAGGACAGCAGTGACTAGTAAAGTGATACTACACGATTTATATAATCCATTGTTCCTGAATCCCATAATAACTATTCTCTGTAATATTTCCGCTCTTTGAAGCATGCTAATTAATCCTCAGAACTGTAATAGGGATAATTAAAAATGGAAGATAAGTACAATTTTTGATACCATGTTTGAAATTACGGTGGAGTTACTGGCAGATAGTGGATTGCGAAAAGATGTGGTGTTTCAGATATGGCACTGTGATAGTGGAAAAGTATGAAAGTAAGTCAGTTTCTGATGGAATATTAAAGATAAGTTCATATTATCTTCTCTGTGGTGAAAGGAGAAGTAAATGGCCTGCAGAATGGTTGAGAACCTTACTTCTGGAGGTTGTCTGGCTCAACTCCCAGGCAGGGCCACCTAGAACCAGTTGCCCAGGACCATGTCCCGATGTCTTTCAAATATTTCTAATGATAGAGACTCCACCACCTCTCCGAACAACCTGTGCCAGGGGTCAGTCACCCCCACAGTAAAAAAGTACTTCCTTACATTCAGACAAGCTCCAGTGTTTGTGTGTGCCCCCTACCACTTGACCTGTCTTTGAACACCACTGAAAAGAGTCTGTCTCCATCTCCTTTACACCTTCATATTGGATGTTTGTGCTCACTGAGGACATCCTCCCTGAGCCTTGTCTTTTCCAGGCTGCACTGTCTCAGATCTCAGGCTCTTGTTATAGGAGAGATGCTCCAGTCCACTGGTGCCCTTTCACTGGACTTTCTCCAGTGTGTCTATGTCTATCTTGTGCTGGGGGGCCAAGAACTCTGCCTCACCAGTGCTGAGTAGAGGGGAAGAATCACCTCCATCCACCTACTGCTAATACTTTGTCTAATGCATCCTGGGATGCCCGTAGCCCTTCTTTGCCACAAGGGCACATAGCTGGCTCATGTTCCACTCAGAGTCTTCCAGGACCTCCTGCAGGGCCTTTTCTGCAGGCTTCATGAGCTGCTTTCCGTTTGGTCAGCCCCCAGCATGAACTGGTGCATGGGGTTGTTCCTTGGTACTTGCCGTTGTTGAACCTGTTCATGAGTTTCCCATCATCCTATTTCTCTGGCCTGTCATGATCCCTCTGGAGCGCAGCGTGACCCTCTCTGGTGTATGTCAAAGCGCTTAACCCAGCACAGGTGTATTAGACACTCCTCCCAATTTACCCAGTACTGGCCCCAGGGATAAAATGGATATTTTAATCTAATTGCTTAGAAACTGTAAAAACTAACACACATCCTCTAGATGTCCTGCTTTTCCCAGCCCCTGACATTCAGCTTACCTCAAGTTCATGCTTTGTTATTCTGTGTGTGATTTGACAGGTCATCTTTCAGGGAAAAAACATTGATAAGCCAACCAAAAAGCCATCTGTAGACTTAGTCTTTCTTTTTTGCTAAATCCGTGTTTTATTTTGTCTTTTCAGACACAACCCGACCTCCAAAGAAAGATGAAGAAAATGGAAAAAATTACTATTTTGTATCACATGACCAAATGATGCAGGATATCTCAAACAACGAGTACTTGGAGTATGGCAGCCATGAGGATGCAATGTATGGGACAAAACTGGAAACAATACGAAAGATCCATGAGCAGGGACTAATTGCAATACTTGATGTAGAACCTCAGGTAACTAATTAGAAGTACACAAAAATGGGGCTCGTCACAAATCCTTCAGCCTTACTTTATCAATATGTATTGATTTCTGTAGACTGATTGCTCACTAGGTAAGTAATACATGAAGTAATGTGGAACGAAACTCCCTGAAGCACCAAGATACCAATCTGTGAAGTAAATTCTGTTTCTCTGATGGGCTGTTCTCGGTGTCATGTAGTGATAGGACATGGGGCAGTGGTTGTAAGCTGGAACACAGGAGGTTCCACATCAACCTGAGAAGGAACTTCTTCACAGTGAGGGTGACAGAGCACTGGAACAGGCTGCCCAGGGGGGTTGTGGAGTCTCCTTCTCTGGAGATATTCAAGACCCAACTGGATAGGTTCCTGTGTGACTTGATCTAGGTGATCCTGGTGTGTCAGGGGGATTGGATTGGATGATCTTTCGAGGTCCCTTCCAGTCCGTAATGATTCTATGATTCTATGGTTAGAAAAACATAGGGCACAAACAAAATCACAGTTTAGCTGTGCATGCAACCTGTGTGGCTTGGAAATGTACTTACCTTGTAACCTTTTCCAATATTAGCCTCATGGCCAGTGAAACGCATCTAAACAAATGATGGGCAATGCCTGCCAGGAGTCATGTGTTGGTATTTTCAGTTTTTCCCAACTGACTTTTAGCTCCTTATCATTACTGAGCGTGGTCAGAAGCCTTTGTGGGCAGCCATGGAGAATGGTTCAAGCTGGGAGGGACCTCAGAGATCACCTAGATCCAACACCTCTGCCATCGTGGGCAAGGACACCTCTGACTAGACCAGGTTGCTGAAGCCCCATCCAACCTGGCCTTGAACACTGCCAGGGAAGGGGCATCCACAGCCTCCTGGGCAACACTTTTGTTCGTAAGTAGGTAGAAAAGATCTGGCAAAAATTATGTTCTAATCAATATTTGTTCTAAAATGCCACTATTTAGGACATGAGTGACTTGTTTTAACCTGATGGTGAGCATTCGGTTTAAATGCAAACAGAATTCTGCCATCTTTGAAACTGTATGGGAAGGGCTGCGCTGAAAATGTTAAAGCTTTCATTGTCCTAAAAACTCACCGTAACTAAGGATAAGTATGTGGTTTGGCCACCAAAAATGTAGAGTAATGCTAAAAGTTGGGAGTCTGTGTTACTAAGGTGTTGACTCAAGGTGAGTTAAAAACAAACGCTGCCATCATTACGTCATGATTTTGTCTCTTTTGCTTGCATGACTAAACTTACTTCACACTGATTGTTGAGAGATTCTTCTGAAGTATCTGATCTTTCTCACTTAGGCATTGAAGGTCCTGAGAACTGCAGAGTTTGCTCCTTTTGTTGTTTTTATTGCTGCACCTACGATTACCCCAGGCATTAATGAGGTATGGCAAACTGCAATCTAATGGGCTATCACAGACAGAACTACGGGTGAAATGCAGATGTTTGGATAAGATTCTTGGTTTCCTTGTCTGTAAATGGAGAGGCAGAGAGGCAGCACTGTTGATTGAGATCTGTTTGTTGCTTATTAACTGATTGTTGTAAAGGAAAACACCAGTTCCAAGTCGATCTGCGTGGCGTATTCTAAAAATGCATTCATTCTTACTGCATTCCTGGCTCTAGCCTAAACAGCCATGTTCCGATCCCTGACACTTGACTAGCACAAAGGACTCGGTCCTGAGTTTCAGGGCTAGCACTAGATTCCAGCTGGCATGAACTGAAGAGGTGGGCGTGCACGGCCGTACACACACACGGCCCACCCTTCTCTTTGAGAACCGTTTCTGTGCGGCGAGTACACGTCAGGAATAGGCTTATGAGTTGCGAGGAGTGTTCTCTAAGAATTGGAAGGTTTGTCCAAAGCACTAATTGCTTGTGGAGTAGTGTTCCACATTCATGGAGGGCCACATCCTGAGTTACCTGCTTTGTTTTTTGTTGAGTTTCTCTTCTGCACATGGCTCCTGATCTCAAAGATATCGTGCATTTCTGGATTGATCTCACAACAGGGCAAACAGTATTTGTACACTTTCTCTGCTAAGCCTTTTTTAAACCACGATATTAAGGTATTTGTTGGATTTGACCGTGAATCTGTTCCAAATCTCCTAGATGTCTCCTTCTTCAGGCAAAAATTGCCAGAAGCCTTGTCTCTACAGCCTCTTTCTATAGCTGTGTAGTCACAGGATCAGAAGTATGAAACTGTGACGTCACTGCAGATGCTCTCAGGAAAATAAGGAATGAGACAAACATATTTAATTGCAAATACCCTGAATGATCATTAAAATAGCAAGTGGAGACTGAAAAACACTGGCCTTAAGCTACAACTTTGCTGGCAGCTGAAGCATTGCTAAGGGAATGATTCTTTCTAACCTGCTTCTGGACTGGTAGTGTAGACTGCCCGTCTGAGCTGTCCGTGGCATTTACTAGATCCTTTAGTGAGCTGCTTTAGCTCTAAACTGGATTTTTGTCAGTCTTCAAACAGTTCACAAAGGCTCCGACAAGCACCAGTGTCAGAACAAGCAGTGAAAGTGTATAACCAGGAGGAGACACGTGAAAAGATCTTGTAACGTCCTCATCAGTAAATTCTGTCATCGTGCCCTGCCCTACGGGTGGATGCCATGAGCGTACGGATGAGGAACGCTGCAGTTCTCGGGGTTGGTGAAGTGACAGTCTGTCTGCCTCCTGACCTTGGTGTGCACCGTAGATCAGTACAATCCTGAGAAAGTGCAGATGGCTTGACATCACTGAAAAAGAGTTAGAGTCGTTCTTAGGTTGTGTCAGGCAAGCACTGTGCTTACAGCAGCCCTCAGGTAGCCAGGTACCCTGTGGGATTCCCTGGGTTTGTTGCCTTCACACCTCTGTCTCAGCTCCCAAACAGTCTTCCTTGGCCTCACTTACCTGCCAGTGGTGCTTAACCAGCTGTGGGATATACCACAGAGACACTTGGGACAGTTCATGTTACATGGGGAACATGACAACATGTCACCTCACCTTTTGTAGCAGTGGTGAGGAAGTGTTTGTGCCTGCCAAAGAAGTACTGGTGTCAGTGTCATGTTCTAAACACTTGCATTAATGCTCTAAGACTGACTGTATTTTACGCTCTTGTGACTCAAGTCCCTGTGCACGCAGGGTTTCTACCCAGGCACATAAATTGCTGAACTGAGGCTGCACTTACAAACGTGCTGTCTCATCAGTCAGTTAAACTTATGGAGAGGGAGCTGCAGAACGTGGTGACAGCAACAGACCTTGTCCAAGTGCAGGATTTCATTTTCCAAGGCTTAGTGGGCTGCAGGAAGAGAGATATGCAAATGGAGCCTGTGTGTTAGCAGGCTGCAAGGCAGCAAAACAAGGCTGTGTTTTGTATTTCCCATTCATGCTTCCTTTCTGAAAGGTTCATTTGCATAGGGAGGAACCCCTTTCATTCATCCTCTCATCCCGCTCCGTTTATTTTACTTGTGCATTTTGAGAACACTTTTCTGCACGTGACTGTCCTTTTTTCCCCCCTTACGGTTTGTTAAATTTCGTCTTTGCTTTTCTTTTCATTCTCCTGCATTCGTACTGTTTGTACCTAGCTGCCAAAATGGTGCAGAAAACTGCCTGTAAGTACCAGCTAGGGACCGAGCGAGGTAGTCCTGCTTATTTTAGTAGTTTTAGAATGTAGATATGCTCGTTCCCATCCAACATTATTTTTGTCATTGGAATCAATATTTAATGTAATCACGACTTTAGATACCTAAATGCACTAAAATGATCTCCTAGTAAAAAGAAACTAGAGAGTAAAATTTCTACTCTTAAAGCTGTACATCTGAACTTTGCGATAAAAGCAGTGCAGAGGCGTCATCTTGAAAGTGTCACGCTTGGGACACTTCCGTCTGTCACAGACCTCACAAAATATCTCAGTAATCAAGGACTGCACAGAACAACTTAAGTCAAATAGGAAATCTCCCAGAGAGCAATCACCTGTCTAATCACAAAGGAAACACATCAGTTCGCTGCTGTGCTAAATCAGAGAGAGGAGAGACAGTGCATCAGGAACCACCGGAGTCGTTCTTCATCCTGCAGCTACCTCCCACTGCCCACACAGCCATAACAAGGAGTTGACAGGACCCACTTTTTGGATCAAAATCTTTACGGAGTGATACGTAAGCCCTTACTGAGGCAAATCCTTCTGAATCTTAGTTATGGTTTCTCCCTTCCTGTGGCCATAGAATACAAGGCCTTTTTGTGTAGTCCAGCAGATGTTTGAGAGAATTCATTTCTGTTGGAGCACAGCTGTCAAAGGCTGCCCGGTGTGTTTATGCATTGTGCCCTGTCAGATGAGAATGCCAGTAATGTCTTAGGCTCTACTTGGGCTGCATACTTTAAGATGAAAATAAAGAGACCTTGGAGAGTAGAAGTGTCAGTGGTGTCTGTTATACATGTGGGAGACATTTCCTGGATAAAAGCCATCTCTCAGTCCTTTCTGTCAGAGCTGTAGTGAAGAAGGAGATATTTGGAAAATCAGCCAAACTCTAGACATTCTAGACTTCAAAGGTCTGTTCCAGTAGCGGACACACGGCAACTAGACCCAGATGCAATGCCTATTGCACGAACGCTGAGGGAGGAAGAACAGACAGATGTTTTGCTCCCACCTGTGAAATAACTGGCGTTGGGTTGATCTATCTGTCCTCAGCAAACAATGTATCTTCCTTCTCAATGCTATGGAGACCACAACTGCTGGAGAATATTCTTCTTGGAGAATAATCTGGAATGTTCACTATTCAAAAGGAAATGCAGAGAAATTGAGACATGCTTACTACAGCAAAAATTTTGAGGCAGCATTAGCTGACATGGTTTTGAATGTACCAGTAGGCAGCCCATCACACAGGTGAACTTTGCCCCTACAATAACATGAACACCAAGACCTGTAATCACTTTTCTTTTTTCAGAACTTGAGAAAATTTGAATCTATTTGCAAACTGCTGCAATGACTTATGCCAAACTTATTACTGCCCTAGAAGTGTACAAAAGGAGGAAGGTTTCACATTAGATATGCCAAAACGCAACCCACTTTGATCCCAGTAAATTGAATCTAGGAGAAGCCAAGCCGGTGTATAAATATTAACATTTAATGAAGTTTTGGGTTTCAGTTTTGTGGCATCTGTGTGTACAAGGTAAATAGTAGTATTTCTTCTTTCCTACCTACCAGTTGTATTTTTTAAGAGGTAGCTGTACGTTTTGCAGACTCTTGTCAGTCGCAGTGAGATGCTTTACTGAGAGAAGTTCGTTCTCACGCTCGTAGGTAAAGGTGACACTGATGGAGAATGTGAATAATTAAAAAGTTACATAAGACTTCGCAGTCTCAGTGCTAAGGTTGTCTGGGGTTTTTTCACGTACCGTTAGCCTCGTGCCCCAAGTTTAAAAACCTTTGAAAGGTGCAGTATGATTTTGCTAAGACTGGCTTGAAAGATGAAATTAATCTTGTATGTGTAAAGCACTGAAAATATTCTGCTGACAAGTACGATTTCTTTTTTCCTTTGTAGGTTAATTTAAGCAGAAAATTGTATTTCCTGGTATAAGTTGATATCTTTCTTTGAATTATGAGAAGTTGGCAGAAGCTGGGAAAATCCTAATGAGGTTATTGGCTTAAAGACAATGTTCCACCAAAAAGTTTCATCCTGGTGGTGATCCCGTATTGCCCATGTTGTTAATAGCACAGGTGACCTTTGAGGGCTCTGCTCATTTTTGTGGAGGTTCCAGGCATTGCTGGCAACGCGTAACGGTCCTCGTAAGGGCCTTGCACAGAGGCACAGTCTGTGCATAGTGACTGTCAAGAGAACGCGACGTCTCCCCCTCACTTGAGGCTGCATTGTCAGCAGAGAAGCAGAACTGGAACTTTGGTACAGAACTTCTCTTCCAGAAAAGGCTGATTTAGTACCCAGAGGAAGGGGAACTGTCTCAGCACAGGCTCCCTTCAGTGGGCCTGAAAGCCACTGTTCCACTGTGATTACAAATACTAGGGAAATTTAAACAGGAAAAGGGGAGCTGGGGTGTATCTTACTAGTTAGATAAAATTCTGTTCCCAGAATAATTTCTTGTGAAAACAGCTGTAGGTACCCAGTCTGCACTTCCTGCAGCCTCAAACTGTGTTACAGTAAATTGCATCCCAGTTGGCTGATACCCAGTAGGGTAAACCCATACATCATAGAGCAGCAGGAGTCTCTACTGTTCATAGGTAATTCTGCACCCTAAACCTGTGGGGCAGGAAGGACTTGATTATTTGGCTGTTTCAAGGTTCCTGGAAGCAGAAAGATTTCCCTTCTTTTAATTTCTAAAGGAATTTGTAGGAAGAAAATCAAAGCTCAAAATTGCTGCAAAAAGCAGCTCTCTCAGAAAGGCAGACCCCGCAAACAAAGCCCTCCAGTCACTCTACTGTTGCTGGCTGCACAGGAACCCACAAAGTAGGATGCACTTGTCTCTCAAGGCCATTGACACAAAGCTGGTCTGGCTTTGTGGAAAGCACCAGTCTGCTGTCACTGGTCTCTTTTTTTGAGCGCAGACAATGTGATTCAGCTCGAGGATCTCTCCCACTAAGTGATGCTGGAAATGGCATGCTGTGAAATAGGAACCATAGAACCATTAGGGATTGGAAGGGACCTCCAAAGATCATCTAGTCCAATCCCCCTGCCACAGCAGGATCGCCTAGACCAAGTCGCGCAGGAACACATCCCGGCGGGTTTTGAACGTCTCCATGGGGTAGTGCCGTGTGCAGGCTTCCTCATCAGTAAATGATGATTAAGGAAAGTAGCCCCAGAAGACTGATGTCAAACAGCGAACATAACCCAAACTGGAAGCAGCTGATACCTGCCAATATACCCTCTCCCAATTCTCATGTTCTTACCTGGGCAGAGACCCAATAGCTTGTATTTGTGCATTTCACGTGGTTTAGTCATGTGTGGTCTCCGTTGCTGATGTCTGTGTTGCTCTTCTAAGCTTCCATCCTCTGCCTCGCTCTTTTAACTCTAGATGTGTGTGTTGTCTCAAGCAACGTCAATAACCAAGCACTGTTTGAATGTCAGCTTCAAGAGAGAAATTCTGCCACTTCTCCCATGTGGTTTCCATAGGATTAGGTGGGAGGCAGAAACCATCCAGGCCTCCCCAAACCCTTTTTGCCCCTTTTCTGTAAGTTAGAAAGCTGTCATAGAAGAGTATGAAAGCATCCTACCTCTCTGTGTCTCTCTCCCATTTTCTTGTATCATCTCCACACAGGATGAATCGCTTCAGCGCCTGCAGAAGGAGTCTGAAATATTACAGAGAACATATGCACACTACTTTGACCTAACAATTATCAACAATGAAATCGATGAAACGATCAGGCACCTGGAGGAAGCCATCGAGCTCGTGTGTACAGCCTCACAGTGGGTCCCGGTCTCCTGGGTCTACTAGACCAGTCACAAGAGAATTGGAAAAAAACACCCTGTCATTACTGGGAACGACCTCATACATGGAAAAACCTCTTTGTTACTGACCTTGTGTCAACAGGTCTTGGCCCCTAGAGACTACCTAGATGTAGTGTGACCTAAAATATAATTATTGTCATGTCCGAATAGATAGGAGGAGGGGAAAAACAATTAACACTAATTTAAAGAGACAGTATCTTTTTTTTAATCATTTCTCCTAAACTTTAATAAAATGTATCTTTAAATATTTGTATTATTCAGTCTTTTGGAATGTTATATTTTTGAAATCATAGCTTTTTATTTCAAGGGCCCCTAAAAACTGCACAAAATAGATGCTGCTTTCTATAATCTATTTTAATAGTAATAATAATATGATTCTGTTACCTTAACTTGGGGGTGGAACACTACATACTTTTTAGAGTCTGATTTTATGGATTGGAATACTTTGCTTTTCTTTATTTATTTGAAGTAAATTAGCCTAGTGGTTACCAAACCAATTCGTTCCTTCGAAAGGCCTTCTTTTGCGCTTTTTTCTTTTCCTAGGGTAGCGTTTTTCAGTACTTTTGTGTAACATCCAAGTAATGTGATACTGTCTCTTTGAAGAACTCTGTAAAACTTTTAGAAATTTGAAATTGGGTCTTGACTCTTAATGCATGTGGACAGTCGCAAGCGTTCATGCCGTTGGTGTATCTGTGTTGATAAAACCTGTAATCTACAGCAAAGTACATTCCGTTCATGGGAACACGTACCCAAGGGAATAAAGTAAACTATTACTCTAACTAAGTTGTAAACCTATGCACATCCCTTGCATTTTGGGCAACTTTCTAAGAAAACAAAAAAAGAAACAAAACTGATTTTTATTAATAATACTCATGTAGTGAAATGTGTTTGTAATTTTGTCTCAATTTAATTTGTTGTAAGGTGGGAGGGGGCAGTTACTGGTTTCACCATTTCAGATCTGTGTTGTCTGAGAGTATTAACGTTTTAATTCAGTTTAAGCAAAGAAATACTGATTTTTAATATGTATGTAATTGTTTAAAAATGCACACATTTTAGAAGACAATACTGTGCAATGAAGAAACCAGTTTAGGCATCGTGATAAACTGACTATTCCAAAAGACTCATCTACAGCAGCCCTGTAAATTCTTTTAAAAATGGTAATTGACTCTACAGTCTGACCAATTTTTTTTATTTTAAATATACTTCCTTTTATGTGTTCAACAACTAAATGCTTTTGGGTCCTTCATTTCATCACAGAGAGATTCAAGAACAAATCAGCGACTCGTGCAGTGACAAAAAGTTTCCTGAAGTCTGGTAAAGGAAGGCCCTTCTAGGGGCACAGCCTGCAGTCTGTTCCAGGGACTCTGCTCCACCTGTAGAAGCACAAGTTCAACTCATTTAGGACTGAGCAGAGCCAAGGAAGACAGTTTAACCACGAGCTGACCTGGTGCTTTGTTGCCCTTTGCCGTGTTCTCACTGGCCCAGACAGGTTGCAGTTTTTCCTGACAATCGCTCACACGAGCAAGGATCGACACCTCATTTTAGGTGTTGGGAACACATTGTTCCTGAAAGTGGTTTCTCTTCAGAGCTTGGTTGGCTGTGCTGTTGTATAGTGTGAAGCTTAGTTTTTATATTAAAATGGTGCAGTGTTCTCAAAGGGTTTTTCCTCAGAGTTGAACTATCAGCTGTAACTGGTCTGTGGACTGTTCCAGTTGTTTGGGACCACTGGCAGGTGTGATCAGAAGGAACCTTTACCACAGGGGTAATTGCTGTGAAGTGCATAGGTTGCTGCTTTTGTCCTGCCCACTCCTGCTGCAGGTCAGCTGGTCAAATCTCAGTCTCTGTTCTTGCAAAATCCACAGGCAACACCTAGCTCCCATCCTGCCGGGCGACGGAAGGTGGTTCTTTTGTTCAGCATGCACAGCACAGCTCGCAGCCTGCAGCACAGAAGGGAGCTTGATCCATTGCTTCACCCCACCTGCTCTGGAGTCACCACTCAGTACTGTGTCCCAAACCAAGTGCTGTGACTGGGTCCCTTCAGTTTGTATTTCATGAAGTGCTGGAGACTAACTGGTGAGAAACTATCGGTGTGGGCCTCATGGAAGCAAGACAGCAAGTAAGCGGGAACCTATCAGAGTAACAGTAGCCACTCATCTGTTCCAAATTTAGCCCCTGTGGAAAGGGGGTGCATGCAAACTGTGACCTACTTAGTGAGTAAGAGGTAATTTTTCAAGTAGTTGTGCCATGTCATTTCAGTGCTGGATGAACCTGAGCAGATGCTCCTCTAGATCAGCTGTTGCAGTGGTGTCACGCACCAGCTGAGCCTATCGAAGGGACAGGTTCATTCACACTCAAAACTACCTCTTTCCCAGCAAAGCACAAAGGTGAGAAGAACTATTGAAAATCAAGCAGTGGGGTGTTTCTGCTGTTAGTAACTTACTTTGTGGTAAGCTTTGGTATCTGGCTTCAGTGAAACATTCTTCCTCTGAAATGTTTATAACATGAAACAGGTAAAGTAATTTTGGGTTCAATTCACCATAAATGTGTTGACTGCACACTGTTGGTTTTGTCGATGTGAATTTCTTGGCGTTTCTGTGCATCCAGCCTGTAAGGAAAGAGAACTCGTAAGGCTTGTAAGAGTGCTCCTGCCTTATGTAGATGACAGTAAGTAGTGATTTCATGTAACTAATACTCTTTTCTTCTTGAAGTGGAGCTGCTGTTCAGTTACTGTTACACCGTAGAAAGACTGACCTGGAGAGCTTTGTGTATTTGATTCTCACTGTACAGCCTTTTATCAAGAGACAAAAACTGTAAAGCACGTCAGTTAGCGGACTGTCCTGCCTCCTCTACACAGACTGTTCTCCTTGTAGAAACCTTCAGTAGCAAAAGATTCACTTGAAACCTCCCTAGGCTGTAAGTGCAGCTGAATCACATAGCCCCGTGAGCTCCGTGAACCAGTTTCAGCACAGTTCCAGGAAGTGCAGAGCAAGTCCAGGACCCCTCTCTCTCTGCCCAGTCCATGCCTCCCCTGCCTCCTGCTGTGCCCAGATCCTTCTGATGTGTGTCTGTTATTTGTGTGGTGTGTGGAGGGCAAAAGGCTGCTGTAATAATGCAGTGGGAAGCCTCACTTGCACAGGGAAGACTCGTGCAGGTGCAGAGCTGATGTTCCGGAGTTTTTCCCGTGTTCTTTCGATCTCCGCCTGGAGAAGCGCCCTCCCGGTTCTGTAAATAGCACCGCGTGGTCCGGAGCGCCCTTTGGGCCCCTCTGAATTTGTGTGACCTCAGAAGCAGTCCTGGGATTTGGAAGAAACAAATCTTTCTGTTTGCCCCTTTTATACTTTATTTTTGTACAGGGGCTCACAGATTTGTAAAGAAAACTTGATCTGGCAGTACGCTGCCTCTCAGTCTGACTGATGCCTGTGATTTCAAGGTGTTAAGTTGGTCCAATAAATGTTCATTAACCTCTGCTTCCATTTACTTAATAAAAGTACCCTAGGTTATTCACTGTCTCGGAGTGGTAAGATTATTGCATGGAAATGGTAACCTAGTGTAGGCAGTCCTGGCCACTGTCAGGCAACCCACAACACAGCGACTGAAAATCAGGGATGTCTTTGATCTCCTCGCCCAAACGGAATTCTTACGAGTGTTTTAACATTGCTTTATGTTTATGGCACTTGGGTCAGGAAGGCCACTAGCCTCTGAGTGAAGGTGTCACCACCTCTTCAGGATCTTCCTTAGCAGGGTTACTCGGCTGATTTTGAGAGGACAGCATAATTGAGAAGATGTCCCAGCCTGAGCACCATCGAGCTGGAGTGTTTGCTTGAACTGGATACTGGGGCACTTAGAAAGAAAATGATGCTCAGCCCAGCTTGAGTCTTAGTTCCATTTTTGTGCTTTTCCCTCAGGAAATCATTTCAGAGCACTAGTATTTAAGCAATAACTAGAAATGCTGCCAAAACGTGGGGGCTTTTGCAAATCTAGATTGCAGTACTAGATGCAAACAGCTCTGGTTCCGTTCTCCACTGCAGTTAGTTCTCGGTGTCTTTATCGAAGGCTGTTAGAATGCAATGTCAGGCTTGCAGATGCTTTGTAGAAGAGGATTTGTGGAAGCTAATACTTCCTTGAGTAAGGGTCATCTGCTTTCATAAGCTAAGCTGACAGGAGTGTGAGCTAAAGCAGGTGCCACAAAAAGGTCTGCTTGCTTTGTGTGAAGGTATTCATTTTCTGAACAAGCCTGTCTCTCAGACTGCTTTCTTCACCACGTTCTCATGAGTGAAGAGACACCAGTAACTCCTGCCAAGGAAACTGCTTCCCGTTATGTCCTGTAGTCACATGGACACGAACATCTCTGCACAAGAGGGACTGCATCAAGGGCCAGCAGGGCAGAAGTAACTTCTGAGCGCCTGTGTCTCATGTGCATGCCGTGAGGATGGCTTAGCCGACGGTGCTCCACAAAACATACAGACAGGTGGAGCATTTAGGTGTTAGCCATGGGCTTCTTTCAGTTGGCAGTTTGCACAGTTAGTGCACCTAGACAGGCTTTTACTTTCTTCCCCTTAAGTGATTTTAGCAGTCCTCTGCCCCGATCCTGTGAAAGCTGCTCTGAAGCAAGTACAGCAGCTTTTTCATTCCTTGGGATTTAGTGTTAGGGTTAAAAGCTCTTAAAGCCTTTGTCCAAGACCAGTAATTCTTACCTCAGAAATGCAATTCCCACAGCTGTGATCTCACTTAAGATTTCAGACAGAAAGGTGATCGCTTTTCATGTAGTCTTACCCCTTCTAAGGAAAATGAGTCATGGAATGGTTTGGGGTGCAAGGCACCTGAAAGATCATCTAGGTCCAACCTGTGCAGTAGGGAGGGACACCTCTCACTAGAACAGGTTGCTCAAAGCCCCATCAACCTGGCCTTGAACACTGCCTGGCAGGGGGGCATCCGCAGCTTCACTGGGTCACCTGTTCCAGTGCCATCACAGTAAAGATTACGTCCTAATACCACAGCTACATTCACCCTCCTTCCCTTTGAAACTGCTACCCCTCATCACTGCAGTCTGATAGAGGGTCCCTCCCGCAGGCCCCCTTTAAAGTCCTGGAAGGCTGTGAGCAGGTCCCAGAGCCTTTTTCTGTCCAGGCTGAACAACCCAAACTCTCAGCCTGTGCTTACAGGGGAGATGATCCAGCCCCCAGATAACCTTTGTGACTCCTAGTCTGGATTCACTTGAGCAAAACCGTATCTTTCCTGTGCTGGGGACTCCACAGTCAGACACAGTACTCCAGAGCAGAGTGGAGGGCAAGAATCGCTTCCCTTGACCTGCTGGCCATGCTTCTCTTGATGTAGCTCACAATGTTATTTGCTCTCTGGGCTACAAGGTCACATTGCTGGCTCCTACTCAATTTTTCTTCCCCCAACACCCCCAAGTACTTTCCTGTAGGGCAGTTCTCAGACCTCATCACCCAGCCTATACTGGAATCCCTTTGGATTGCCCCGGCCCAGAGACCCAGCACTTGGCCTTGTTGAATTTCATGAGGTTTGCATGGGCCCACCTCTCCATGCAATGGTCCGTCTGGATGGCCCCCCTTCCCTCCAGCATGTTAACTGCACCACCCAGCTTCGTGCCATCAGCAAACTTGGCAAGGATGCCCTCGGCCGCACTGTCCGTGTCACCGCTGCAGATGTTAAAGGGGAGGGTGGGCGTGCATGTCCAAGCACTCTGCTGTGTCTCCTCTTGGCAGCCGTTACGGGACGATCTGTAACAAGCCAGTTCAATCTGGTCACATCTCTACCACGTGTTGTTATAATTAACCTGTAACTTGAACCTGGGTTGGTTTTGTACAAGATAACGGAACTAGTAGCACTTCCCACGCTGTCTCCTTGAGAGTCCATGTGTAACATTAGCAAAGTAATGGCAGATTTTCCCTTGTCAGTAGCCACAGCTAATTTTTCTGTCAGCATAAAGGAAATGCCCAGAGGGATGGGGGGAATTTGCTTGTTTGTAAAGACAAGTCATCTCAAAGCTGGAACGTGAGTCTCTCTTTCTCCACCGCCAGCCATCCAGACGGAGTCTTTGCCTTCACTGTTTTTCACGAGAAGGTGACGGTGGTGGGGCAGGTCCTGGAAGCAGCATGTTAACTGCGCTGCATGTCACGGTTAACACACCAAGGAACAGATCAAAGCCGTGGCCAGGCTTTTACAAGACGGATGAGCAGAGTAGGGCAAACTCCACGGTGCCAGCCCATGCCCCGATCTCCTGTGTGACCAAGTCACCGAGCAGAGAAGAAGAAACGTAAGCAGGTGCAGACTGGCATCTGTGGTAAGGGCTACAGCAGTGTGACAGCACACAGTGCTGAATGCTGGAAGATCCATCCCAGCCTTGCACAGGGGGTCCAGGGCTTTGTCACCATTTATGTGTCTAAGCTTCTCCTTGCTCTACCTTACCTGCAGCCATTTCTGTTTAGTAGGGTGTGTGTAGGAAAAGTAGCAGCTCTGCATCAAAACCATCAGGAAGGATTTAATGAAGTCACCAGTAGGTGAAAGAAGACAAATTCCACAGGGTTATTTTCTGTTCATTATGAAAAAAATCCTAACTGTTGGGGGATGGTTTTTTGCATTTAATATTAGGCAGGAAAGCCCCCACAGAGAGAAGCTCTGTAGGGCATTGAATAGCAGATTCGTCTCAAAAACTCACGAGTTAGCTAATAAAGATGACTCTCCTAAAGTCAAACACTCTGTTCTGTCATTAATCCAAACAAGCGTTTCAGCAAAGCCTTTGAGTGGAACGTTAGGAAAGGAAGAGGAGAGAGATCCTGCTCCTAGGAAAACACCTTTGGAGCAGCTGTCCCTGCAGGGACTGCCTTGGAAGGGCTCGTAGTGCCAGCAGTTTGGTGGGCTCACTCTGCCTTCCTCCTGGTCTTGTTAGAATTTCTGGTTTCAAATTAGCAGTATTTCAGGTCTCAAGGAAAACACTGGCTTTAGTGTGTGTGTGTGTGTGTGTGTGTGTGTGTGTTGCTGGGCTCAGTGTTTTCTTTCTGGCTGGAGTCTGGAATGCTCCATCAGTGTGAGGAAGACTACCAGTCTAGCCATGTGTTTCCACTAAGTGTTTTGTTCATTAAAACAATTGGATTAGAAGTGTGAGATCACCGAAGGCCAGCACAGCATTGCTGCTCAGAATAGTTTTGAAGTCTAATTCCTATATTTTATATTTAATTTGTGGGCTTAAAGTAATTTAGAGTTCGTATTGAATTCGATCTGTCATTTTATTAGGATTACATTGCTGCGATGTCGTGTGTTGGGGACTGGGAGTGAGCCAAGCTCAAAGGAGCAAGGCTTTTCAAAAGTGAAGGTGAGGGGTCGGGGTGAATTGGGACAGAAGTAAGTGATCGAAACATCTACCTGCACTGAATAAAAGAAGATGTGAATGAAGATGGAGAGCCTGGGAACCTACGCAGAGGTAGGTTTGCTTAGCGTGAAACCGTATCTCATTCTCCCATGAACTGATTGTGGCAAGCGAGAGACTCGTTCCTGTGCCAGCAGCCAGCGCATGCTCTGTGCACCAGCTGCTGCACACAGATGCAGCAGGGCTGAGGAGTATAAGAGGGAACCTATCATAGAATCATCAGGGATTGGAAGGGACCTCAAAAGATCATCCAGTCCAACCCCCCTGCCACAGCAGGATCACCTAGACCAAGTCATACAGTCAGTCTGGGTTAGAAGGGACCACAGGATCATCTAGTTCAAACTCCCCTGCCATGGGCAGGGACACCCCACCCTAGATCAGGCTGGCCAGAGCCTCATCCAGCCTGGTCTTAAACAGCTCCAAGGATGGGGCCTCCACCACCTCCCTGGGCAACCCATTCCAGGCTCTCGCCACTCTCACGCTGAAGAACTTCCTCCTCACATCCACTCTAAATCTACCCATCTCCACTACCTGACATCCTAAAAAGGTGAGGGGACCAGCAGGGAATTCTGGAAACAAAATGTTCAGCCAGACCTGCTGGTTGCTGCTGATCTTCTGGGTGGGATTTGTAATCTGCTGTGAAAGCCCTAAGAAATTGTCCCTGCTCTTCTGGCAGCTTCCCAGTGCAAAGGGCGCCCTGTCAAAGGCCCGGCTGCTCTGAATGGAGATGCTAATTCAGCACGTCTGTTTGAAATCTGTACTCCTGACGTGGTTTCAGCTGTCCCCCGATGGGTGAGTGCACTCGTTCATACGGTGCAGTAAGAGTGGGCACTTCTCTTGTCGTCACCCGGCTAAACACAGTTGGCTGGCAGCTGTAACCCTTTGCTTTCTCAGGGAGCACTGAACAGTATCGGTCATTTAAATTCTATTTAGCACATGGATAGGATTTAGATTGGAAAATATGGCAGTCCTGGTGAATAAGGGGTTGGCAGGCCCTCACAAGTGGGATCACTGTCCTAACCTTGGGCCAGATGCGCCCTGATCTAGACCTTGAATGTCACAGTGTCCACAGCTGAGGGGTAGTCACAAGGGTTCTCGGCACTCACTGTGGTGAAGGACACACCACAGACAAGGTCTGGGCCAAGACCAGGAAAACCCACCTCCAATCTTAAAAGGAACAGTTAGGAATTAAAATGTGGAGTGAATCAAAGTGAATGTCCACATCCCTGGGAGATCCTGACGAAGGTCATTGGGACCTGTGGAACAGAACAGAGATGGCACACACATGTGAGGATTTGTGTCCCACGCTGCCCGTGATCCGTGGAGCATTTGTTACCTGGCTTGTTCACGGATGCATTCAGAGGAGGTAGAAGGAGCTTCACAGCTCCCACATTAGTCAGCCCTGACTAATGAGAAACCTGAGTAGCAGGACACATCTCATCTGTCGCTGTCACTAAACTTTATTGCTGCTGTGGTTTTTCTGAGGTGGCAAGACACCTGAGCATATTCCAGATCAGGAGCGTAACAGTAAGAGGTGTAAGAGTCTGTTTCATTATCGTTTGCTAGTTTATGCCAGTCATCTGGCCACCCTGCCCAGCAGCTCTCGGGTCTTTGTTCCCCAAGAGACCAGCCGTGCCCGTGAGCAGTGCAGTTGTGTCTCCTGTATCACCTTACGTACGTTGACATCCATGTGCTCTACATTACCGGGCTTTCAAGGGATGAATTTGGAATTCATCAAGATCTCCTTTAAGGTGTTGTTCTGTACCTGCAAGCTTCAGTGCGTTTTGCCTGTTACAATGATCCGTCCCCTGTTTCAGCTCAGATACTTGCTGCAAGCTCTGCCAGATTGCAAGTTTATCATTTGCTTCTGTACTTTGTCCTCTGACTCCTTGCCAGTCTCACGTGTCACGCGAGTGCCTGTTCCCATAGTGCCTGATCTGTAGCTGCTTGTCACAGCACATTGAGACACCGTCACTCGGCTCAGTGAGGAACTGCTGCTGCCAGCTCCATCCTGGTGTATATGCTCAGGGCCAGTTAGCCTACCTCCTTGTTTGCCTAGACTCACCTAGATGTTGTTTACCTAGACTTCAGGGAAGCATTTGTCACAGCCTCCCACAGCATTCTCCTGGAGTAGCTCATGGCTTAGACCAGCAGACTCTTCACTGGTTAAAAACCCATCTGCTTGGTCAAGCCCAGAGAGTTGTGTTGAGTGGAGGTCAATCAAGTTGGTGGCCGGTCACAGGCTGTTCTCCAGGGCTCGGTATTGGGGCCAGTCTTGTTCAAATCTTCATCAATGATCTGTACAAGCGGACTGAGTGCAGCCTCAGCAAGTTTGCAGATGACACCAAGTGGGGTGTGTGTGTTGATCTGCTTGAGAGCAGGAAAGATCTGAGGAGGACACATTGGATCAATGAGGTCAATTGCATGAGGTTTAACAAGGCCAAGTTACACTTTGGTCAAACCCACCCCATGCAGTGCTACAGGCTTGGGGAAGAGTGGCTGGCTGCTTGGTGGGAAAGGACCTGGGGGTGTTTGTTGGCATCTGCTGTTTTAAGCTGTAATTTAGAGCCTGTTTTGCTGAAGTGCTCCTTTACTTTGATTGATAATTTGTCAGGGTCCTGACGAAGAGAGCAGCACTCTGCCTGTACCTTTGTACCAGACCCATGCTGGAGTGAATACATGGTACGGTACAACCAAGCACGGTCTTTCCAGTGTAGCTTGTCCCCCTTTGCATACAGCGATCACATTGTGTGGCTACTATCCTCACTTTAGCCCAACTTACATCCGACCTGACTAATAAAGTTTTAGGAGAAATGGCTGGGCCTCTAACCATTAAAAAAGAGGGAGGCAGAGACTGTTACCTTTAACTGGGGCGTTCCTGTGGTCCAGTTGCGAGCCCAGCCGGCCATGCTGCAGCAGCACAGTGAGGGCACCAGCAAGTTTTGACTTGAACAGGAGCAACCAACTACAACTGTGGACAAGAGGGTAGGAGACACAAGCAGGGGGGTGGGCCGGGGAGCAGAAGGGCACATAAGCTGGTGTTACTGCAAACCCTTAGCCATGTCGAGAGGTTCCTGTCATAGGTCAAAACCCTTGCACAAGTGTAATGATGGAAGCTGAACAAGCACCAAGTGAAATTAGCTGTGAACCCAGAAAAGCAAATCAATCGGACACACGCAGAGATGAAACGTGCTGGTGGGTGAGTGCAGGAAAGCTCGTGGAAGTTTCAGGTCTTTTTAACACACCTTTCAGGAATGTACATAGGGAATGTAGGGTGTGTTCTGAAAGAGTTAATATCTGCCCTTAAAAGAAAGAGAGATGAAGAGGGAAGTACAACAAGAATGAAAGGATGTGGTGAAGGTCCAAGGTGAGAAAAACCGCAGAAGTAATGACATTTTTGCGTTCAAGACTAAAACTAACCAGATCAGGCTGGCTCAACTAACCACGGGGTCAACAAAATCAGGTTTGTGGAAAGACCTAATCTGCCCAGAAACATCTACTTGCTGTGTTTATATTCATCTTTATGTTAACATTGAGAAGACCAGCTTTGCCTCAAGACAGAGAGACCATCTTGTGCCTGTTTAGGTTTTGACCTACAGATGCTCCTTCATGCTGTGGGATCTAAAGCCTGTCCAAAGGCCACATGGTAGTGTCCCTTGACTCAGCTGGTTCTTAAACCTCAAGTGTTTTCAGTATTTGTATTTTATATTGGCATTTTGTTAGGTACGTCATTATTTGCTTATGCTTCAGGAATCCACTACATGTTTTTGTTAGAAGTAATACTTGTGGCACTTGCTTGTTTTGCTCTTTTAATCCGTGGTCTTTGTTCCATGGTTAACATTTGACATAAAGCTCTTTTAGAACTGTTCTGGGGTCACTGCAGCACATTGAGGCGCTGGAGTGAGTGCAGAGGAGGGCAACGAACATGGTGAAGGGCCTGGAGAATAAATCTTATTGAGAGAGTTGGGGCTCCTCTTCCTTATTGAGGAAGAGGAGGCTAAGGGGAGACCTCATCTCTGTCTACAACTATCTGAGAGGGCATTGCAGAGATGTTGGTGCTGCTCTCTTCTCACAGGTAATTACTGAGAGAACCAGAGAGAAGGGCTTGAAGCTTCAACAGGGTAGATGTCAGGAAAAAGCGAGTGGCCAGGCACTGGAATGGGCTGCCCAGGGAGGTGGTCGAGTCCCCATCCCTGATGTGTTTAAAAGTTGCTTAGATGTAGTGTTGGGGGATCTGGTTTAGGGGTGAACTTGTGGAGTAGGGTAGGTGGTTGGACTTGATGATCCCAAAGGTTTTTCCAACCTGAATGATTCTATGGCTCTTCAAACTCCACAGGTTTCTATGAGATTAGGGTGGGGGAAGGGCAGACAAACCCACACCTTGACCCTACAGGAACAGGCATTTAGAAAGGCAGGTTTCATCTACCTAGAGAGCATTTCATTTCTTACCCAAACTAGCCCTGTCTTCTGAAGTTCATGCTGGGGCAGTAGTGACTGTTACAGGCTGTTTCCTTGCAAGGCTTCATATCATGTAGAGGAGGAACAGCAGTTTCCTGGAACAAGGAATTTTAACTCAACTGATTTGATTTCTCTTGAATTTATGACAACAAAATTATCAGGGAAAACCTCAACAAATGAAAATTGAAATTTTTTAAGAGCTAGCAGCCAGATGTCATAAAGACAAGAATTAGCCAAAAAACGTAAGCCCCAGTTTAAAACCAGCGATGAAGTACCTGTGTCTCAGCTGGACAGCACCTGCTGCCTTTCTAGCAAAGTTACCTGTGTTTACAGCAATTCCTTTTGCCCTGGACTTCATCTTTCTTTCCAAAGCAGAAAAACAACGTGAGACCCCACAAGGTAACAGCCAACAGCTACATTTCACAGGAGGTTGATGGCAGCGGCTGTAAATTCAAAGACAAAATCACAGAATCACAGAATCGCTCTGGTTGGAAAAGACCCCTGGGATCATCGAGCCCAACCATCTACCCTGCTCTACAAGTTCACCCCTCAACCACATCCCTCAACACCTCATCCAAATGATCTTTAAGCACATCCAGGGATGGTGACGCAGCCACCTCCCTGGGAAGCCCAGTCCAGTGCCTGACCACTGTTTCTGTGACAAAATTCTTTCACAGAAAAGAATTTTGTGCCCAAAACTGGACAAAATACTTAAGATGTGGCCTCACCAGTGCTGAATACAGGAGGATGATAACCTCCTTACTCCTGCTGGCCACACTATTTCTAATACAAGCCAGGATGCCATTGGCCTTCTTGGCTACACTGCTGGCTCATCTTCCCGTCTGTTAGAACCTCCAGGTCCCTCTCTGCCAGATGGCTCTCCAGCCACCCCTCCCCAAGCCTGTAGCATTGCAGGGGGTCATTGTGGCCCAAGTGCAGGACCTGGCACTTGGCCTCTGTTGTAGTTTGAAAATTGCTAGCGTTTTCAAATGCACAGCAGTTCTGCTTTCATGAAGAAGAAAAGAAAAGGAGTTGTTTTGTTTTGGAGGACCCCTCCCCCAATAGGGGACTTGTACTGGGGGCAGGTGTCACTGGTCCTGGACCTGCTCCGGATGTCCATGTTGGGTAGCCTATGAAAAAGCAGAGCGGGTGGTTTGTTTTTAAGAAAGTCAGGAAGAAGTGAAGAAAGAAGAGAAGAAGCAGGAAGTATGTAGCCCGCTCGTGTGTGCTGCAGGCCCTCTTGGGCTGCGGCTTCTCAGCCGAGCGCCCCCCGCTCCCCTGCCCCGTCCGTTCTCGGGACGGAGGTGGGGAGGGGGAAGGGAACAGGATGCGGCTCGGCCGCGGCTTTTCAGCAACGCCGCCGCTACTGC
>VXBP01008371.1:187574-240703 GCA_013400115.1 Rhinopomastus cyanomelas | reverse complement strand
TTCGTGCGTAGTTGGAAAGCCGAAGGATTTGAGACTCCTTAAATCTTGGATCGGGAGGACAGAGACAGGGGCTTGTTGTTGGAATGCGTGCCGCCCGCACCGGGGTGCAATTGGGGCATTAAGGGAGAGAGTGGTGGCTCGTCTCCGGTTTGCATGCTGTTGTTGTTGCCCAGATCTCTGTCGTGACTCAAGGCCCAAACGATAGTGACTTCCCACGGTATTTTCCTCAGATAGTGTAATGGCATGTGTGACACAGTTTCTAGGTTTGAGTGCACCAACTTGCTGGGTTTTATTTGTTTTATTTTCCTGGTTTTTTTTTTCTCTTTGTCTGTATACAGCTATTTAGGTTAATAAACTTTTATCCAGTATCCTAAGCCATTCATTGTCTGGCAAAATTGTCCGAGATGTCATCGAGACCTTACTTGCTAAACCTGGTGGAGAAACCCCAACCCGCTACAGCCTCATTGAAGCTCCTGCCATTAACATTGGCCCATTGCTCCAATCTGTCCAAGTCTCTCTGAAGAGCCTCCCTACCCTCTGGCAGAGGAACACTCCCACCTAACTTGGTGTCAGCTGCAAACTTACTACTGATAGACTCTGAAAGGGCCATAAGAGTGTTTGTATAACACACAGGATATCACCCCTAGGGATGCAAAGTGGGGGCACCACTCTGAGACAGAGAGATCACATCCAAAATTAGATAATTGACTTTTTCTGTGTACTTTGACTACTTCTCCCTTCTAATTTGATAGCAACTGTTCTAAAGCACAGGAAAGCAGCTGCACGGGTGTAGAGCACCATGTCAGCAGATACCACACACTAAAACAGATTGTCTTCTCAGTGCAGTCAATCTCAGATGCTTTGGTCTGGGAGCACCAGTGCTCTGGATACACTGGTCAGGAGGTATCTCCTAATACCAGGCAGACTATGACCACTGCTCCCCACTGCTTGAAGCAAATGCCAGGCATCTCACACCAAAGGCAAGACTGGAGGGGAGAGCCCCTGCATCACCTCCCAAGTGGGCCTTTTCTGAAAACACTTGGAGTTAGTCCACACAGACACCAGTTTGGCAGAAGTTTGCAGCCTTTTTTCTGCCTTACAGGCTGCAGGCAGGCAATGTGACCAAAACCAACCCAGCAGGAAAAGAGGTGCTTTGCAGATTTCCTCTCAGCTCCTACCCCAGCATCTGTCTGACCTGGGACAGGGACGTAGAATCCCAAAGGGCAATGATTTTGTAGCCTGGGACCCTGCTGAAGGATATAATGTGTGAGAGATAGAACTGTGTCCTCTCCCACGCATGGAATCATGTTGCTTCAGCTGAAAGGAATCCACGGGAATGCCAGCCAAATGGTCACCCCGTCACCGTCAGGCTTTGAGGGTTTTGCTTTCACCAGTACCCAAAGGGCAGGGCACTGGAGGATGTGAGTGCAACTGCACCACAGAGCTTTCATGTCCGTGTGTTCCTGTGGGAGTAGCATCAGGGTGCACGAGGATGAGGCAGCCCTGAGCAGTGATGAAGTTCTCCTTGTATTCATGATTTCTCTCTTCTGCTGCCCTCAGGCCCCACAGCCCTGCACCCTCCTAGAGCAGAACTTTCTTCCTGAGTACCTCAGCTCAAGACGCAGTGACATGTGCATTCCAAAGTCAATTGAGACTGGCATCTCAGCTGCAGAGATGGGCAGTTCTGTAGCATCTTTGGAGGCATCTCAGTCCCAAGGCAGATATTGCAAAACTTGATCTGTGACAGGACTCTGAGCCGCAGACTTCTGCCCAACAGCTGCTCCAGGTTTACCAGCTGAAGCAAAATTTTGCAGCAGGAGTCTAAGGTCTAAGACAATAAAATACAATAAATCAAACGACTCACACAAAATGTAAATCCCCTAGTTTCTTTTTTTTTTCTAATCAAGAAATTCAGATCAAAGGAGAAGAAGGTAATTATGATTTGAGCGCTACCCATGTCATCAGCAAAGCGAACTCTTTGATAAGAGCTTAGAAAGAGGGATCATGGAAGAGCGGACCGGGCACTTCTGGACTAAACCAAGCCTAGCGCTGGAGCTCTTGCCAGGGTTTCTGAGCAGCCATACGTGGCTGTCCTTCCCAGACGGCTGCTGCTCTTCCAGGTAAGTGCTTGATGAAGGCAAGCCCAAGCTGAGCTGATTTACAAGGAAGGAACACGGAGAAGGGAGCAATGCACACGCTGATGGACTTTCCCTGACAGGCTCAAAGCACTCGTGTTGGGTGCTTTGCGACACTGGAAACATGCATCATTAATCTCCTGGCTCGGAGGGAAGAGCAGGGCTGCGAAGCAGAAGAGCATGTAGCCGATCCCTGTTCCTGATTTCATGCCAGCCCCACACTTTCTAGGCAGCCACAGCTGTATTACAGCAGCACAAGGAAAGCTTTTCGGGGCAGGCAGTTATGGTGTTTGACTACAAAAGTCTCTTAAATCATCAGTGCCTAAGGTCACTGGCCATGCTTTTCCACAGTCAAATGTGACACAGGGTCCCCCTTGTCCATCACCTGACAGCACAATCTCAGCTAAAGCCTGCAGATAGACCAGAAGTGTCTCTGAAGCGCTGATTAACCTGGCAGCCCCTCTCAACAGCAGCACGGTCAGGCAGTCTTCAGCGTCACTCACTGCAGCACAGAACACGACAACGTGGGCTACCAAAAGCCACCCACTCCCGAGGCACCGGTGCTTACGGGAAGTGAAATACAACCCTTTGTGCCCGGCATCCTGCCATCTGTGCTAAGCCTGCTGATAAACCTTCCCTGACAGGACGCCGCGCTGCTCCTGCGAAGGTTTCCTTGCCATCCTATGCCGCCGCAGTGCTGGGCTGGGCTAGGTTTGGAAAACAGCCTTTATAATACAGAGATGAATTTAGCACTTAAGAAGATTAATGGATTCATAAAGAGCCTGGAAATCCAAACTCATTGAATTTAGTTCACGGAACAGGTCAAATAGGCATTTATCAAACCATCTGGCATCTTCCTTCCCTAGGGAAAATCTGCGGCCAAGCTACAGAGAGCTGAGGAGCCACTGCAACAGGGATGGTTTGGTTTTCCCTGTACTCAGCTTGCCCCTGGAAATCACTGGTGCTGACCAGAAAGCAGGAGGTCTTCTTGGACGGAGCGCTGCGGACCAGAGCAGGCTGCCCCAGGCTTGGCTCCGAAGCCACCTGGAAACGCCATGTTTTCTGGCTAACTGCCCCTGTCTCACGGGGCAGCTTCTCCAGGGGTTCAGGAGCACCCCGGTGTCGGGTGCGTGAGCTGGCGTTGGCTGTCTCCAGTGCTGTGGGACTGTCCGTGGGATTGTTCACAGGCGCACTGGGATGCCAGTGCTGCTTGAGAACAAGGACATTAACTCTCAGCCCAGAACGGCCTGGCCCAGCCGGTGTGGAGACGCTTGACCCAAGGTGCATCTGCTGAAGCCCTTTCTGAAAGACCTTCGTTTTCTCCCAGCCGGTCACAGATGTAGGAGGGCACAGGAGCTGCTAGAAGAAGGGCTTGGTGCATTTCATTTGTACATTGCCTACCACTCTTCAGTCGTCCAACCCCTGAAGTTCTTCTTCAGCTTGGTCCCCTTTGCACATGGGTTTGGGTGTTCACCAGTGTGTGACAGGGAAGGGGCAGAGGCAAGAAGAGCCGCCCTCAGATTTTTTTAGCCACTATGTTGTCTGTTCCGAACCATCACTTTAGCAAAGCATAAGCCAAGGAGACCCACCCTCTGCTGCTGCTCCTCCAGCACCAAGCCAGGGCAGGTGTAGATGTCACGTTCACTTTGAGCTGCCCGTGACAAGGCAGGGTTTGTGCCGGAGGGGACAATGTTTCAGAACATATTTGAAAGGTTTGGTTTTTTCATTCTTGTCCATTTCTATCCCTAGTCCATGGCATTGTAGCAGTAATAAAGGACTGTGTGTGTTGTAGGAAAGGGTCTCAAAATAATGCTGGTTTGGAGCCGCTGGTTTATTGTTGAGTTTATTAAAATGTGCTCTAATCGAGAAAACATGATCGTTCCTTCCGGTCACAGGAGCAGCTTTCAGTGAAGGTTTCAGAGCTAAAAGAAGCAGCCACACAGAAGGGAATGGTTGGTGAGTCCAGCGCAGCGCCACGTGCTATGTGGCACCCATCGGTGGTGGAGACACGGCAGACACAGCAGGGCCTGGCTGCGTTCACCATCAGCATGTCCTGCCCCCGCCGTCACGCGTGAAAGGATTTGCAAACAAAACCAACACAGTCCTTGAAAAATAAAAACACTTTTGAAATGGGTAGCAGGGAGACAGGAGTTAGTGGCCATCCCACATGCACCTCGGGCAGGCCCCCTGCCCATATGCTAGTCTCCTCTTCACAAGGGCTCGTCTGCACCCCTGGAGCTGCCCAGTACAACCCACCCATCCCCATGCTGGTGGAAGCAAGGAACAGTTCAGCAGCCTTCATCAGCACCCGCTGTGGTTGTGAGCATCTGTCAGGACATGAAGAGGGGGTTGTGTTTTGCTGCCTCATCTTGCTCTCATGGCTCTTATGTGGTTGGTTCAGCTGAGTTAATAAACAGCACCACACCGTCACCTGCACAGACCCCTCTTTCCCTTTCTCCAGAGGATGGAGCAGAGGATCTCATACTTCTTTAAGTGAAACTCAACCCTACTGCCATTCTTTCACTGCTTATCACCCACAAAGGTCTGTGAGGGTCTGAGAGACTTTGAGACCCCACGGGCAAATTTCTCACCCAGAGTGAGACTTGGCCTTGAACCACCAGCTCTCAGGAGAATCGGGAGCCAGGTCCAACCTACCCAGCTCAGGAGACTTTGGAGTCCACATATGAACATCTCCCCTGTGGCTAGGCAGGTACAGGGACTCAACAGGACTCGTGGTCCTTACAGCCCTTGAACTACTTACACTGCAAAACAATCACTGTAAGAAGTGCTGGGAGGTAAAAAGAGAAGGAGACAACCTCAATGCTGTTTTCCCACACCCCAGAAGAAACCCCATCGGTCAGTCCATCCGACTGCGTGATGTTGGTGTAGACTTCTGTAGCATTTGCCACCTCTTCAGGAAGGCCCATATGGAGCAAGAGTTTTGAGATAAGACTGTTGAACTTGCTTTCTGTGGTAGACCAAGGCTCTCCGCTTGGGGTTGGTCCTTCAGACGTGACATTTAGCTCCACTGGGTCAATACAGTAGCCTTCTGGTGACCTCTCATAGACCACGTCCATCAGGTCAATCCCAGCTACTGAGGAGGGAGAGGCACAGGGAATATCCCTGACAAGCCTGTAATTCTCCATCCACTCCCTCAGCCACTCGAGGCGGCAGTCGCACTCCCAGGGGTTGCGGAAGAGGTACAGCCGCCCAAGGAAGTACACCGGCTGGAAAACAGAGAAGGGCAGTGTCGTCAGGTTGTTGCTGTTCAAGTGCAGCGCAACCAGGCTGGTGAGGTTTTCAAAAGCCCCTTCCTCAATGTAGTTAATCCTGTTGCGGTCCAGGTAGAGGACCTCCAGCTCCCCCAGGTCCCTGAACCAGGTGTTGGAAATGTTCCTGAGGAAATTCCCCCCCAGGTTGAGCATTTTCAGGCACCTCAGGCCATCGAAGGAATTTTCAGGAAGTTCACTGATCAAATTGTCATTCAGGTAGAGATACTCCATCTTCTGACAGCCCTGAAAAGCTCCTTCGTGAATGACATTGATCCTGTTGTCCTGCAGATTCAGGTACTTCAGCCTGGTCAGGCCCTGTAGGGAGTTATAGGCTACTGCTTCGATCCTATTTCTCTCCAGGTAGACATGAGTCAGGTTCTCCATGCCCCTGATGGCCCCTGGGATCCTCCGGAAGTTGTTCTGGAAGCAGAATAGCTCCTGCAGAGCCGGCAGCTCAATGAAAATCCTGTCTGGGATGTTGAAAAGATTGCAGTCTGCCAGGTCCAGCTTGACCAGCCGTCTGAGGGCCGTGAAAGTCCGGGTGTGGAGGTAGCGAATGTATTCGTTGTGGGCCATCCTCAGCTCCGTCAGGCTGGGCAGTCCCTTGAAAGCTCCTGGGGTGATGAAGGAGATATTGTTGTGGTTGAGTGACAGGGATTTGAGGGAAGGCAAAGTCCCAAAGGCCCTCTCAGAGAGGAACTTGATGCTGTTTTTGTCCAGGTTGATAGAGGAGGCTTCACAAGGGAACTCGCTAGGGATCTGCCCCAGACCAACACGATCGCAGAGGACGGAGCAGCTCCGCTCCTGGGTGCACACGCAGCTGGCAGGGCAGGACCGCACGCAGGCCCACACTGCGTGGACATGTGGAACCCAAAGGATCACTGTGGGAGGAAAGCATGTCATCTCCACAGGGTATGGGGAGAGGACATCAGGACACATCATTAGCAATGCTAGCCACAACAGGAAAAATCAGTTAGGCTGCCTTTGCCTCCCTTCTAGCCAGTCTAATTGCCACCCAGTAGGTGTACACCAGCGCTGAGCGAGGAGCTCTTGTGAACAAGCGTTACAAATATTTGCTGGGGTTTTTAAACCCTCTGAGAAGTTGTGGGCACGTGTCTACACACATATATACAAAAAGGGCTGGGGAGGGACTATTTAGGATGGCAGGTAGAGACAGGACTAGGGGCAATGGAGCAAAGCTGGAGATGGGTAGATTTAGAGTGGATGTGAGGAGGAAGTTCTTCACCGTGAGAGTGGTGAGAGCCTGGAATGGGTTGCCCAGGGAGGTGGTTGGGGCCCCATCCCTGGAGGTGTTTAAGGCCAGGCTGGATGGGGCTCTGGCCAGCCTGGTCTAGGGTGGGGTGTCCCTGCCTGTGCTGGGGGGGTTGGAACAGGACGATGGTTCCTTCCAACCCTGAGTGATTCTGATTCCATGGCTTCTCCAGTGAAGAGATCCTGCTGTGGCAGAGGGATTGGACTAGATGATTTTTCGGGGTCCCTTCCAATCCCTGATCATATGATTCTATGATTACATATATATATATACACATACATACACAACGCCATCTAGTACATCATCTCTGATTAATTTGTCTCCCCAGGACGGGGACCCACCTGGATTTAAGTATTTCTCTGAGATTAGAGACATCTCTGCAAGCTGATGAGGACGTCGTTTGGTGGGGAAACAGGCAGAGACACTTAAAGCCCAGCAGCTGTGGATGAGCTGCAGTGTTTCGGGGTGGGGAAGAGGGGAGGCCGGTATGCGCTGGTCTGGCACAGGGCAGGGAAGGTCAGGTAGTGGCCTGGGACATATCAAATTCCTGCTCTGTGCTCCTCTCTTTCCTTTTTCCACTCAACCTAACCGTTTCCCACCGGTGCTTGTGTGGCACTGCAACGGGAACTATCAGCTCCTAAGGACGCGGCAGCGTTCAGAAACACAACCCCGCTGTGCGCTGGTAGAAGGACGTGAGGAAACACAAACTAAGGGATCCTGTTCCACGGGTTTCTTCGTGATCTCGTTTACAGACAGACCTCCAGCACACTTGTGTCTGGCCAGTTCTCAAGACAGTCACCACAATGCCTTATGCTTGATGGGAACAGCCACTCTGTCCTTTCATCAGCCTGACAGGTGACCTCTGTGGCTACTGTGGTTCCTTGTCAAGTTAGCCCCATGCATGTGTGTGTACAACAAGGAAGAGAAGGGGTGAGTGCTTGAGGAGAAATCAGAGAAGAGCAAAAGGAGCAGGAGACATCAGCCTCTGTGGGCAGGTGTTTTTGTGAGGAACAGAAATCCAGTCAAGCAGACACCTGTAAAATAATCTCCTCTGACAGGAAGGCGGCAGAGCTCGTGTCGTAAGCGCTCTCGAAGGCTGCTCAACAGAACAAGAAGCCACAGCAGCCAACTCTCCTTTCAGGCACGAGCGGGGTTCCTGCTGCAGCGTGTGGGCTGCTACACAGGCACAACCCATGCCAGAGCTTTCCAAAAAGTCGTGACACTTGGCCAGCAGACGCCTGTATTTCAGCTCTGCTGGGGTCACACCGCTGCCGCGGGCCTGGCAGCCCCAAGCGCGACGAGTAGGAGCAGGCTTTCCCCCGCGCGCCTGCCCACTGCCTGGACACGGAAGCTCTCAGCAGCTGGGCTGCCTCTCCCCACCAGTTTGCAGCACCACACCTGTGCTCCCAGTGGACATGGCTGTTGCTAGAGAGTTATGAGGTGGTATCCCAGGAAGCACCAGCTTCAGCAAGCATCAGGCTTCTCATTTTGTAGCCCCTAAGGTTTTACTGTCCAGACCAAACTCCAGTTCAAACTGCAGTTGCTTTGCTTTTCTCCATCATTTTAAAGACAACGTGCACGGTGCTGTATTTATGGATTGCTCCACTGTGGCTTCTTCGAGTAGAAGACTGGCAAAACCAGTTGCTGAGTGGGTCCGTATTGGCAGGACCTTGAGCCAGAAGCTGCCCAGCGTAGTTATGTACAAACAAACCTGGTCAGTGCCGGTAGCAGAGGGGTGCAGTATGTGGAGAGAGCATCCCAGAAGGCTGGGAGCTGTGGCTTCTGTATCTAGATCAGGTCCCAGTCAAGCCTAGCCATACCCTGGTGACTGGAGAATCAGCAAAACAGCCTGACCTCACGGATAAATGACAGTGAAGGACTCCGAGTGGTGGAAACCATTTCAGACAGGTTGTCCTTTTGTTTGCTTACACACTCTTCTCCTTTTTCCAAAGTCCTTACCTAGTAGCCACGGGTAAGTCCCCTTCAGTCAGGGCCCTGGGCAGACACCAGTGAGGAGCCTCAGGGCGAGAGGCAGGGCAGCACACTGGCCTCTCACTGGACCAGTCCACGCTAGCGCTGGCAAACGGGGCTCGTCTTGTTTTTGCTACACGGTTACGTAAACTCAGGGCCAGACAGATTAAGGATTTGCCTTGTTCCCAAATGTCTGCCTGCAGGTGTCTGCCAGGAAATGAGTGTTGCTGCTGCAGTGAAGCCTTGAGTAGGCTCAGGGTGACATCCAGAGGGATAGATGTGCATAGGCTGTCACTTGTCTCAAGCAAGTCCAAGGCCTTGCTGCAGCTACCCTGAGCTCAGTCGCACCTCTGCCCTTCAGAGCAGACCTGCTGCAGAAGCTGTCCCCCCCACATGCAGTGTAGGACAGCCAAATCCCTGCCTGTTCTCTAATCACCTGATAATGGAAACCCCTGTTCCTGAGCCACAGCCAGCTTTTTCTCCTTTTCAGTGCCAGATCTGGGTCTTTTGCTAGTGGCAAATCACAGCACACCTCTAGATTCGTATTGCGGAGCACATGGAAAACACATCCTTGAGGGCCATCCCAGTGGAACACAATCCCCTGGCAACAGGAGATCAGAGGAGCCCCCCGGCACTGCAGCCTCTGTGCCATCTCTCCCTATTTGCCTTCCAAAGGAAGTCAGGTGAAAATTCTTCATCTGAACCCCACCAAACCCTTGGGAGAGTTCCTGCTCAGAAGACAGAAAATCAGGTCTCTGCTGGTGGCCAGATCCCCTCTGACCAAGACAACATGAAACATTCCCACCCCTCCCTCCTCACTCCTTCCCCTTCCCAAAAGATGTGGCTGGTTGCTTTTTGCACAGGGGCAGCAGCAAGGCAGCAGCTGCACTGTGCCTCCAGCTCATTGTCACAGAGGGTGCTCAGACGAGACCTGTGTTTAAGAAAAAGGCTGAAATGCAGCCACAAGGTCAAAACTACTTGTGAGCGTAAGGAACACACAAAGTTCCACACAGGGATGATGTCTTCTCCTCTCCTGGATACTACGGTAATTCAATACTTCAAAGAAAGGCAAGAGACTGTAAAAACCGTTTGCAGAGTCCTCAGGAAGGGTGAAGACACAGCGACAGCAGCAGTTACCAAACCTACACCTTTCCGAACGACCCGTCTAAGCCACAGCTGGGTGATGCGGAACAGCAGCGTACTCACCATTCAGGATGATGGCAAACATTACCTTGGCTATTCACAAGTGGCATTTCAGAGTTGGCAAGCACACCCGAGGGACCTGAAAGCACACATGGAGAGCAGACACAGATGTCATCCTCTGCCATTGCCCTGCGTCATTTTCCCACAATAAGGTCTATGTAGAGAAAGGAGGAACAAGGAAAAAGCTCCTCTCCCATGCGCTTACAAACTGAAGAAGTCCTCAGCACCGTCCTGGTGAGTAGGTTCTTCCACCACTGACCTTCTCAGGGAATCCAGCAGCTTTGTGCTACACCTTTCCACAAGCTCAACCACATTCCTCCTGCTGGCTGTGCCCAGGGCAGGTTCCTATCATCTGAGGTGGGAGAAGATCACCAAGAGTAACAGACAGTGCCAGTTCCCCAGAGAAGAGGTGCTGGAATGCCATCCGCGTAGCATCAAAGAGCCAAAAGTCAAGTCTCCAGCGTAGCTTACCTAGCCGGGCAGTGGCTGCGTCCTCCCTCCTGCTCGTGAGGCTGCCATCTGCCATGCGACTCGATCTCTGAAAAGTTGGCGTTTTTTTCTCACAAGCTATCATTTAATGGCAGGAAAATCCTCTGTATCAGAGGAGGATTAGCGAGATGGAAGAATGTGTCTGTCCTCTAAAGCTCCCAGAGCAAAACAGGGATTGCAGACAAACCAAACTGATGCTTTCTCCCCTCTGTCAACCTACTCTGCCCCCACCATTTAAAAAAAAAAACCCATAAATAAAACAAACAAAACCAACCAAACTAAACAGCCTGGAATTGGACCACGGCCATGCAAACAGCATTTCTGAAAGTCATTACTGCACTCCCCATTATGTAATGACAGAGAAGGTGGGAGTGGGGGGCGCAGCCTAAGTGTGATTGTCTTTGGGGACAGGCATGGGCTTATGGCTTCCCTTTGCTGAGCCTTCTAAGAAGACACAGCTCGGGACTCCCTTCGCACAGGCACAGGTTCCCAGCCCCAGCGGGGCTCACACACTGCTGACAGGATGCTGTTGTGCTTTGATTTGCTGACGATTGCTCCCCAAGGACAAGGAGAACCCAACAGCACTGGAAGAAGGGCCACCAAAGCGGGGAGCTTGCCTGATGCGGATGTCCTGGGTAATAACCAGCCCTGCCCTGCCTGTGACTGTCTGTTGCTTGTGATACTGCAGCTGGTGCATGGAAATCACGGGGACAGGTTCTGTATGTGGTGATGTTTTAGCATTCAGGATGTGAATTGGTTTTTAAAGCCTTTTCTGACAGAATGGTGACGATTTCTTTGGAGAACAGGGGCTGAATAAGTGAGTTATCTCAGCCTCCCATGCCTTAGGTAATTGTGTTCACCATATCAGAGGGGCAAATAGCTCTACGTCCTATTTCTAAGTGAATTATTCTGCCTCTTTTTTTCCTCAGGAAATGGAATACCTGATGAATTTATCCTTGATGCATACAGAGGGAAGGCTCAGCTGGGAACCAGCCTGCTGCTGCTGCTGCTCATCTCTCCCTGCAAATGAAAGCACCCAGCTACATCAATTTTCTTTTGTTCTGCCTTTCCCTCAGCCTTCAGGCATCTGTCCGGCACCTAAGGAAATTTGTCTGTCTAACCAGTGTGTAAGCAGGCTGATGCTGAGGATGGGGGAGGCGGGCTGGAGGGAGGGTGGGTAACCAATTTAGCACTGGTTTTTACCTGAAGGATGCCTTTCCCCAGCACCTTGTTGCACCAAGTCCCCAGCTTTGTGCTGCTGTGCTTGGCACAGGAGGGAAGAGCTTTGCAAAGCCACACACAGGAGTGCCGCGGTCTCGGCCAAGGAGCTGAAGCTGCTGGAGGGTCTGTGTGCACAGCAGGGGCACAGCACTGGGGCAGCTGTGCTCCCTCGGAAGATCTCGGTGCTCAGGGGAATACCAGGACGGCACAAGCTCTCAGACTGCAGAAAGCAGATCACTGGCCTTTTGGGCACAGATTAAAGAGAGAGGGGAGGAAGGGCAAGTGCTATTTCCAGCTCCTTTTCCCCCACCCTTTACCAGAGCCCTGAAGGGACTGTAAATCTTGTCTCTCCCCAGGTGCTCACATGCTGTAGACAAGGGTGGGAGGCAGCAAGCAAGGAAGGTACGTGGGACTCAAGGACAATGTACTCCATCTGCTCATCAGAAATGAGGTGGAGCTGATGATCCATATGGAGGCACCAGACTTCCGCTGAGGCTCTGGAGCAATCCTGCCCCTCGCTGCTCTTTTACCATGTGCTCAGTAAGCGACTGGTGGGGATGGGGCATGAAGGAGCACCGAGTCCTGGAAAGGAGAATCCTGGGGACCTCTGCTTTGTACACCCTTGGGTGGCAAGGGGATAGTAGGGTAGGGGTTTGGTGGGGGCTTGCTAAACTGGGAACTGTGAGCACCTCAGCAGTTACTTTTGGGTGGGGGGAGGCCAGTGACAGTAGGTGCCTATTGCAAAATCAACAACCATGTCTGGAGCATCAGTCCTGTGAGGAGCAGCTGAGAGAACTGGAGTTGCTTAGCCTGGAGAAAAGGAGGCTGAGGGGAGACCTTATTGATCTCTACAGCTACCTGAAAGGATGTTGTAGAGAGGTGGGGATCAGCCTTTTCAAGCAAGTGGCAAGTCTCTTGCAGCAGCACATTTCTGTGAATCATCTATGGGCAGGAGTCTCACGCAGCTCCAGACCACAGCACAGACGTGAACATCTCGGGATGTGCACAGAGGGGACACTGAAAGGGCTGAGGAGTAGAGACACAATGAAGTCACAGTTTCTAGGAAAGTCACAGAATCACAGAACATTAGGGATTGAAAGGGACCTTGAAAGATCATCTAGTCCAATCCCACTGCCACAGCAGCATCTGCTAGATCAAGTCACACAGGAACATGGCCAGGCGGGCTTTTAACATCTCCAGAGAAGGAGACTCCACAACCCCCATGGTCAGCCCATTCCAGTCCTCACTGTGAAGAAGTTCCTTCTCATATTTATAGGGAACCCCCTATGTTGCAGCTTACACTCATCACCCCATATCCAGTCGTTAGATGACACTGAGCAGAGCCTGGCTCCATCCTCCTGACACCCGCCCTTTACATATTTATAAACATTAATGAGGTCAAAGTGCTGTGTGGCAGGTCAGGGAACATCACCCTGTGAGCAGCTCCAGCAGAGCGCTGCAGGAGCACCAAGCTCCCCACTCGGTGACTCCCATGAACTTCTAACAGCTCTTGCAGATCCCTTTTCCAGTATCACTTGGTCCTTAAAGGGAGGGAGGGGCTCGACAAGGGTACATAAAAAGGACAATGTTTATTCTTACACAAACTGGAGTTTTAAACCACACTTCAACTTTTTTTCAGAGGACACCTCACAGCTGGTTGATGCTGAGGGCTGAGCACTCAGCGCTAGGAAGCTGTTGAGGCTGCCAGGCCAGATGCAGACACAGAATCATAGAATCATAGAATCATTAGGGATTGGAAGATCATCTAGTCCAATCCGCCTGCAACAGCAGGATCACCTAGACCAAGTCACACAGGAACACATCCAGGTGGGTCTTAAATGTCTCCAGTGAAGGAGACTCCACAACTCCCCTGGGCAGCCTGTTCCAGTGCTCTGTCACCCTCACTGGGAAGAAGTTCCTTCTCATATTGATGTGGAACCTTCTATGTTCCAGCTTACACCCTTTGCCTCTTGTCCTATCACTAGATGACATTGAGAAGAGCCTGGCTCCATCCTCCTGACACCCACCCTTCAAATATTTATAGAGATTAATGAGGTCACCCCTGTCTCCTCTTCTCCAAGCTAAAGAGACCCAGCTCCCTCAGCCTCTCCTCATAATGGAGGTGCTCCACTTCCTTCCTCATCCTCATTGCCCTACACTGGACTCCCTCCAGCAGCTCAACATCCCTCTTGAACTGAGGGGCCCAGAACTGGACAAAATACTCCAGAGCTACAGACTTTACTACGCCAGGTCTGTGGTGACAGTTTTTACTGCCACCAAGGGCTCTTCCTCATGACCTGTCCTGCCCTTTTAAATCTCTGGGAACTCAGAGAAGCCCGAGATCAACATAGCAGTGGAGCTGTTCCCAGAAAGCAGCAGGGCTGTGCTGCCACTGCAGGTTTTTTTAAAAAAGGTTATATCTGATCATTTACCAAAAGAATTTGGAGAATTCAGCCCTAACTGCAGGAACCCACTCTGCTCAGGTGAGGCGTGCTGAGGACACCAGCCTTAGCAGTGAGGACAAGCCAGCCTTGCAGGGCTCAGAGTCAATGCAAGATCGCTCCCAACAACCCACTTCTTCATGGCCAGGGGGACTTCGTGAGGCGCTGAGTGAAAGAGTTGAGTGTAGCTCCTGTCTCTGACACACACTGATAGGACTTCAAATGACCACGCTTCTTGTGGTGCTTCAGCTGCAGGTTGAAATATTTCCTTTATTTTCAAAGGCTGGCTCAAATCAACTGGTGGTGTTAGTTCTCTGTATGAAGGAGCCTAGATTTTGAGGTAACAGTGGAACTCACCTAACTGGAGGTGAGAGAGATCTCATCTCACCTTTTTTAGCTTAAGTGTAGGTGCCCGCAGAAGGTTTCACCAACAGAAGATTGCAAACCACGGTGTGCAGCTTTGCAGTCACCTCCATGCCACCAGCCCTGGCTTAACTGGTTCCCAAGCATCACACCTCAGGATGCTTCCAGCCAAATGCTGCCCTCAGACCAGTGAAGAGGCAGATCTGCTTGCCTGACTCCAGTGGTCAAACAACTTCATTCCTCTCTTTTTTATCTCTAAGAGCTGATTGCAGCTGTGGAACGAGTGCATGAGGATGAGGTCCCTGCGACTAAGAGCGCCCAAGCCCCAAGCCCAACCAAAGCTTTGGTTTCCTGCACTTCTGTGACAGTGGCCACAGCTCAGTGCATACTTCCCCTGTTCTCACAGCAGCAGCTGTGTGACACTTCTGAACCTCTCTTGGGCACGTAAGCACTGGGGTGACCTTTGAAGTGGCTGTCTCAGCATTTCTCGCCAGGGCTCCTGTTGTCAGCTCTGACTTGTGGGACCCAGCTGCATGTGGGTTGGTCAGCAAGCCCAATGCTCTGTTGTGCACAGAGCTCCAAGCAGCATGGGTCTGGGGAGGGGAGAGTTCTGTGTCGAGGGCCTGCTGTGCTTTAAGAGGACAGCACGGACCTGCACGGTGGTGCTGGTGTTCAGAACCTCAGCACAGCCCATGCTGCTACCAGAAGCTTGTGCACACATAATGTTGCTGCTTACAGGAACCCCCCATGCCCACTAAACCAGCTTCACTAGGGCACGTCTAGTGGTTTTTCTAACACCTCCAGGAATGGGGAGTCCAGCTCCTCCCTGGGCAGCCTGTTCCAGCTCGCTTAATTCTAATTTTTCATCGTATTTTCTATTCTCTTCCTTCAGCAAAAAAACCCCAAACACAATAAAAAATTTATGAGACACAGAAGCAGCTGAGGAGCCAACCAGGACTTCAGGAGAAAGGAGATAAGAGCCTTTCCCTCGTTTACACAAGAGGACAGCAGCCCAGTAGACACCTCTTGTCAGAGCTGGGCTGGATGCAGGACACCTGCAGGATATCTGCTGGAGTAACTATGGGGGACTCTTCCCTGATCCTAACGCTGGTCTGCCGCAGGAGGAAGCAGAGATGAGACAGGGCAGCCAGAAGCAGTGCTTATGATTCTATGATTCTAGGAAGTAGTTGCCATAAAGCTGCTAATCCATGAAGTGGAAGTGAAGCCAATGAAGCAGCAGAAGAAGGAGAGCGTTATGGTGGGCACCATCTCTGAAACCCAACTCAGCCGCTGCACGACGGCCAAGCCCTGCAGCAGGAAAAGAGGCCCAGAAACCAGCAGCTGCAGCAGGAGTGTCTTCTGAAAGGAAACAGCACACTCTAGGGTAGGAAGACTGAAGCAGATGCAGTGCACAGCAAAGCACGGGCTTGTGTGTTCCTCTGCTGATGGTCCTGGTCAATAGCTCCACCAAAGGCAAATTCTCGCGCTGCCTGGTGTAAGGTCAGGACAGAGGTTCCGTCAAAGACGGTTCAATCCACTGGATTTGGTATCGGTTCACGGGGTCTCTCCTAGCCCATCCTGGAGATGTATTTGCACATCTCATTTGTACTAATCAATTGGTAACGTTGTCAGCAAGACAGGAAGAGCAGGGGCTGCCCTGCATTGAGGGGCTGGGCACTGCCCGAGGAAGCAAGCTCTCGCTTTCCATGTCAATCCATAGGTGAGGATGCTGAAAACCAACATCACTGGGGTCACCGACTGGCTCCCCATAACACCCAGAGCAGCCTTGGGCAGGCAGAAGGTGGTCCCAGCTCTGTATGAACTAAAGCTGAGGGAGAACTTGAATCTACACCCCCACACTTGCACTGGGACGCTTGGCCCCCGTTATAATTTTTTGCTCTATTACTGGCTGGCTACACTCAGTTTCAGGAACGAATCTCTGCTGATGAAGCCTGAATTGGGGCTGTGCCACCTGTCTTTCTCTGTGAGGTGTAGGGAGCCCTTGCTTCTGCCCTCGAGCAGCCCCCAGCTCAGCAGACTTCACCACATTACCAATGTCACCAGGCACATGGCCGAGCAGGCAGCTACTGCTCACCCAACTCAATGGCAGAGGGGGAAAGTCAAGACAGGCAGTGCCTGCACTGGCCAAGCCATCCTCCCTGACGAAGTCAGTCCAAGGGTGACACTGGAAATGCACAGCGTGGGGGTCCCAGGAAGGTTCAGGCTCATGCAGCTTTTAGTAGAAGCTGAGTAGCTGCCCTGCCCCAGACTTTGGAATCTGCAGGGTCATTTCCATCCTGTGTAACCATCAGAGAGCTGCTCGTCTCTTGCTCAGCTCCTAAAGCCATGCTTTCCACAGAGTGCCACCCAAGGCAGTGACTACTTGCAGGTCCTCATTACCTACTGTGAAGTCTGTCTGGCAGACACGTGAAGGCAAGGACACATCACAATGAGCCCCACTTAGTTCCCCCTTTATGCTCCATGGGCCTATTGATCGTAATAAAGCTGCCTCCACACCCTTGCATGGGCAAGGCTCAATGAACTTAAAACACAGCACCACAAACAGCTTTTGAAACAGCCTTGTCTGCACCAAACGCTCAACAAGCAGTGTGTTACCAAAAGTCAACAGCCCTCACAGACCTTACCAGATGGTTTGTTGACCTCCTGGTGACTCATCTACATGACGGGATCAGTGCCATCTTCTCCCCAGTGTATAAGGTCAACATGTGGGGCACACTCATGTTTCACCTCTTTCTGATTAACTCAAGAATTTCATGCTGGGGAAATGGACCAGAAGCCCTGAGATGCTCAGACTGAGGGGTCCGTGAGCGTATGACTGTGCCGCACTGTGAACCTTGCTCTACCCACCCCGGTACTTTCCCCCACCTGCCTAACGCCTGTGAGTGCCAAACAGCAAGGAGTGCTCCATTGCACCAAGAAGCCATAATCACCTGGTAATAGATCTAAAATGACAATTCTGTTGCCTGTCAAAGGTGCTGGCAGATAGGAAAGGAGCCAATCATTACATCAGGAATAAACTTCAATAATATAATAACCAGCACATGAAACAGAGCAGTGTGCACTTAGAGACCATCTGAAGGGTTTGTCAAATGAACTCTCTGTGCCTTCCTCAGCAGACAACGGCAATGCAACCAGTCCATGTTGACAGACTGGGCTCAAAACACAGCAAGAGAACTTAGAAAAAACTCTTCACAGAATCACAGAACATTAGGGATTGGAAGGGACCTCAACGGATCATCTAGTCCAACCCCCCTGCCACAGCAGGATCACCTAGACCAAGTCTTCTCACTACGTGCAAGTCCTCCTTCCAGCTACTATCACAGTACAGCTACATAAACATCTTGGACCCATGCACCCTCCCAGCAAAGGAAAGGATATCAAGAAACTCTTCCCTGCACATGAGGGAGTAAATGCTTGCCCATGTGGGACAGTGCAGCCCAACGGCAGGCGTTGGGCTGCTAAGAAAGGAAGTGTCCTGAGCAAAGAACAGAGACGTTCAGGGAGCCTAAACACAGAGCACATGCAATTCTGGTAAGAAATAAAGTGTCACTCCAAGGTGCCCTGAGAGCCTCCAGTGGGGCCAGGAGCTGCCCTGGGAGCAGCCAGTACAGCTGATGGCAGCCATCTGCCACGCTGTCTCCTCCAAGCCTCAACCAAGTTCATCTGCAAGGGGATCAGATTCTCCAGCTGCAGTAGTGCAGCTACTCCAGCACCCACCACCTGATACATGCGGAGTTTGTGCACGGGTCTGACAATTACAGCTGGCAGACTGGGTGGCCACTGCAGTAGATTTACACCTGCAGGTTCTGCTTCCCTGTCATTCCCTGCCTGTGATTTTATGGGCTGCTAACACCTCCTCCTCCAAGCCAGCCCTGGCAATCGCACGTACAAGTCCCTGTGGCCATGTTGTGGGTAAGCACAGCAAATCCCGGACACTGGGGTGTATTTATGGATGGTGGAAGTGCAGCACTTACCCTCATGCAAAGGGGTTTGTTTCCTGTCAGCTGCAGAGACCAGTTACCTGAGGGAGAAGGGCCACAGTAGCCTTTTCTGAGACACCCCATTGCCAGTGACAGAGGGTATGGAGGATGTAGCTCCTCTGCAGCAAGACAAACAATATGCTCTTAGACAGGGTCAGCACTGAGTCCCAAGACTGGCAACTGGCAACCTGAAGAGAAAGCTCTACAGCTGCTTGCTCGCCACCTGCAAAACCTTCACCCTTTGTTAGAGGTGCTGTGCAGGTGGTGCGGGGTTCGCAGCAGCCCACAGACCAGTGGGTCTTCACACTTGTCAGGAAAGCTGTTGCTACAACAGCTGTGCTGTAGCAACAAGTGTGCTGCAACAGGTTGTTGGAGCTCCGAACCGAGGGTAGAGAACATCTGTTCCTCATCCATGGTGCAAAACAGAAAATGAACAAGCAGGTAAACACCACATGTACAGGGCAGGGGATGGAGATGCTGCAGAAGCACGTCGACCAAGCCAAGCTGTAGGAAACTTGAAGGAGGGCCAGCCTCTCAGCATTAAAAATAAATCACCAACAGGCCTCTGTGAGACACCACAGCCCTCAAAATAACTGCCTTCTACCCAGAATTTCACACTACAGTTATTATTTCCTGTTTTAATGCTTCTCATCATACTTGCTGTGTTGCACCGGGAGGACACATTTGGTGTGGAACAGAGCATGGGATGGGGAGTGAGCAGCATGCCTGACCACAAGAGGCTGCAGCTCCCTTCACCCCAGCACCCAGCAGTATCGCCAGGGCATCCAAAACGTATCCTCGTCCTCGTTAGCACTTTCTGAGTATCTGCAGCAGCCACTCACACGCACCCAGTGACAGCCTATTCACAGTGTCTCTCTCTCTCTCTCCTACCAGAGCAGGAGGCTCACCAGTGTAACAGAAACGCTCGCTGTGCCCTGAAATGGAAGAGGGAAACCTGGCTGCCTGAGGCTGCCACTGTGACCTTAGTGGCACGATTTAAAAATGGCAAAACAAAGAGCAGACTGGGGAAGTGGCACATGAAATCACCAACCTGGGACACCCTCAGTCTATTCTTTTGAGTAATTATCAGTAGGTGCCTTTGAGAGAGCACGCCAGCTGGTCTGAGGTACCCTGCTAGTGGACACAACTACAAGATGTCTACATGTTGCCGGAGGGTCTGCAGCTGAAGAGCTCTAGCACAGAGCCTCATTGCAGGGTGTGGGGAAGCAGGTCACACACGACTCTCTGCTGACTCCGGGGTACGTAGCATCCACAGGGGAAACAAATCAGCAGCCAGGGCAGTAACACACTACAGTGTTGCTTGTGCCAGCAACTCCCAGACTAGAATACACCTTGTTTGAGACCCTCCTCACATTTTGGGGGCTGTGCAGTCGCATTCACACTTGAGAGATGTAAAAAGGATTAGACATGAGCCAGGGGATGTCAGCAGCACAGATGCTGAAAACCCTTGAGGCTCTGGGCCCAAGTGTTTGACCCACCAAGGAACAGGTGTGTTTTGGGAGACCGAGGCTTAGGGAGCAACAGAAGGAAATCTAAATGTTGTACTTGCTCAAATACTGAACGTGCCTGCCTTTCCATAAAGTTTGCCGGGCGATCCTGCTCCAGCTGGGGAGTTGGACAGGATGGTCTTCAGAGGTCACTTCCAACCCCCTCCATTCTGGGATTCCATGATTTCCCTTTCCTGGCTCATGCCAGTGCGTGACCGCCCAGCCCAGCCCAAACACACTCCATCAGGTGTCGCTGGGGCAGAGCCCACCGAGCTTGCACTCCCCCCGCTTCCTTCACGTTCAGAGCCCAGCCCTGCAGCCCTAGGCAAGGAGGTCAGCCTCTCTGGCAACCCAGTCCCAGGCAAGGCATTTCACCGTTGCCCGGGGAGATGCAGGGACAAACGGTGCTCCACGGCACTCGCCAGGGGTTGGCTCCCAGAAACGAGGGCACCGTCACCCGAGATTCGCACGACCACGAGATTTTTGAGCCTGGCGCACAGCGGCCCCGGGCTGTCTGCTTTCCACCATCCGAGGAGAACCAAACCCTCACTATCCTCCCCCCAACAGGAGCCAAGGGCCAGCGTGGATCAAAAGGGAGCAGACCCCCCCTCCCGTCGAACCCGAGGCACTGTGCAGCAGTCAGTGAGTAACTGCAGCGGGCTCCGGTCTGGCGAGCGCACACTGAGAGGGGAGCGGGTGGCAGAAGGGAAGCTCTGACTTCTCCTTCCTGTACAGCTTCTGTATTTCGCAGACAATCGATCTGTAAATAAAATGCAGAAGCAGCCGCAGGAGCAGAGGCCAGGCACCGAGAAAATTTTCCCACAGCCTTGACGGTCGTTGCTGCCACAACCCCCATGGAGGACCACGCTGCCCTGGCCCCACGCCTGGCAAACACCCTTGCTGATAAAAACATGCCACGCACAGAGACTTTGGGCACCAGCAGAGCAGAAGCTGCAAAGGTCAAAGTTTTGCCCTGTAATTAATGTTGGGGTGGGTTTCGGTTGTTGGGGGCATTTTTTGCCTTTCCCAGGCACATGGGAAATTCACAGCAGAGATGGACTTCTTTAGGAGGTCCCTTTGGCATCATCAGACCCCTGCCTTGGCTGCAAGGCAGCCTGTCTGCCCACACGTCACATGGGAAACGACAAGATGAACGGAAGCCCAAATCAGAAGTGTCTGCTTCTGAGCAGATCTGACATAAGGCAGAAAGGCTTCACGAGGGCCTGGAAGAGCTCTAGAAGAGCGCTAATTATCAAATGTAAAATTAACTGGTAATTTGTCTCTAATGTGAACTAATAATTTCTGGGGGAGGAATTCATTAAATGGGGGAATTAAATCATCAAGAATTTGCAGAGTGACCAGTTCTGCTGGGATCAGTTAATGAGCTATGTGATGATCCTGCCAGCTTCATTTTCTTCTCTGGACACAAGAGGAGAGACAGGGAGGAGATGAGTGCAGTGCCTCCCCCTCCCATGCATGCATCCTCAGCCTCAGTCTTGCTCCTTGACAAAGCTCGGGCAAATGAAGAGCAAAAGCTTCTGCCAGACCACTGGCAAAATGCAATAGTTTAAAAAACAACCCCTAATAATTTAGTAGGTGAGAGAGAAGGAAATTTCCTTTACAGAAACACTCGCGGGGTCATGACGCACCCTCTTGCCCGAGCTCTGCGCCAACCAAGCTGTGCAGTGAACTCAAGTCAAAGTCCAGTGCCAGTGCTCTCCAGCAAAGAAGGGAGATAAAAGGCAAGTGTCCCTCCCTCAGACTCATGAGAGGCACCTGGAACAAGAAAATAACTCTTCCTGTTTGGGATCATGATTGTGTCTGAGCTGTTACCCTGTCCCAAGCGATAGACGGGAGGCTGGGGCTCTTGCACAGCTGCTGATAAAACCCAGCCCGCATGGTGCCAGGGACATGCTTCAGGCTGGGTGTGGACACGCAACCTCGTATCTGTCTAATTAGCTGGGGCAGCATTTATGTCAGCATCATGGTTTTACAGCAGCTCCATGCCAGCTGCAGCAAGAGAAATGATCTCCAGCCTTGTAGGAACACAGAGCCACATGGGCAGACATCATCTGATCTCTGATACAGCCTGCCAGCGCTAAAATAACTTCTCAGAAACACTTGAACATGTCGGAACAAGCAGAGTGAGCCAATACTGGCTCAGCACTTCGCATCACAGGGCTGCAGTGTTAGTGATCTAGGCTTCAGAGCTCTAAATTTGGACTTGCTGCACCTTCAAACCAGTGCCCGAGCTCACCTATTTTCAGTTCTGACACCTCCTTAGAGCATTATGTGCCAAATCCCCCAACAACCCTCGTGGATGGAAAAACACGTATTTGCACCCCAGGGCAGTGGCTAATTTGTGGCACCTACAATGGATGAGGCTCTGTAGATGAAATAGTATGGTCAGATCTGGGTGGAACTGAAGGGGGCAGTTACATCATCTACTTCATACACAGGCTCTGTTCTTCCACGTGTGAACAGAGGCTGAAAGAGGTAAAACTAGCAGGGGGTTTATTATGTCTCTCTCAAGAAATGGAATTCACTGGTGCCGATTTGTTAAGTGATTCTCCAAGTGTCAGGATTTTCCTTGCTTGTACTTGCTGTGGTAACACAACCTGATGGCTCAAAGACATTTTGCAGTTTATGCCTGAATGACAATAATAATTTAGAAAGCAAAACATGAAAGCTGTTAGTGCCTGTTAGAGAGATCACATTACAGAACAAAGTAGTCTCTCCTGGAACACGCTGGGTCTCATGCAGATTCAGCTTCTCTGGGTGACGCAAATGCTGTAAAAACAACTCTGAGTCACAGAATAAAATCACATAATTCCCTGAAGCCAAGTAAGGACAGAACTCAGCCCACACAGCTCTGACTTCCCACTGTCTTGGTAGCAACAGTGTTGTTTATCCACCGTTTCCCTCGCTCTCACTGCAGATCTTTAGTTTCCTACCGCTCGAGTCTGCGGTCCGTTAAAGTGCTGGTATTGGAAACACACAAAGGCCCCGTCCCGGCAGCTGTGAGGTCTAGCGTAAAGCCAGTTACGTGTTCTCTGGGATGAGCTTTGCTAGTTGAGCTGAAGTCCTTATGGGCACCCTGGAAGGCACTCTCCCAGTCTGCCTGCGGTTTTGTTTCTATATGGTTTCCACCGAGGGTGCGTTTGCAGCCCACTGGAGCCAGGCTGGGGCGTTTTTTGAGTGCGGCGCCGGGGCACGCAGAGAGCACTAAGCCTTTAGCGTGCTCCTGAGTGTCCTAACACCACTGTATTGTTCACTGGCAGACTTCCCACACAACGAGCTGGGCAAAGCCTTGTGCAAACAACCTTGCAGTATGTAAGCAAAGCCTTCAGACCTGATCTGTGGGTGGTGCCAATCATCACCGCTGTCAGTTTGCATCGGCAGCTGATGAGTTTTCCACTTGGAAACTGCACGGACATTTTACTAACAGGGTGAGAGGAGCTGCGTGAGAGGTGCGTGTGAGAACCAAGATGTGATGGGCTTCCAGCACGTGTAAGCACGTTGTTTTATTTCTTTTCAGCATCATGCTTTTCCTTCTATCTGGCTTGACAGCATCTATGTGTGAGAAGTGACCGTGCTGGAAAAACAGATTGTAACATTGACGTGCTAAAGCACCATCAGCTTGTAAAATAAACAGAGCTAGTTGTGTCCTGACAAATTGCCAACAACCCTCCTTGAAGGAGTGCAGTTTGGAAGACACAGTGACACACTCCCAGCAAAGCACAAGCCTCTTGAAGCAGATGAGAATGTGGCAGTGTGTTTCCACGCTGTTGCTGCCTGATGACTAACACAGATGATATGCTGGTGCCTGATTAAGGCACATACTGGGTACTCCTGGGTACTGAAGCCATTAACACAGTGAAACAAAGACATACTCTGAGTGAGGGGTTATCAGTCAGAAAGAACTAATTGTGCTGTGACCTACCACAGCTTTCACTCAGTCAGCCGACGTGTGCTCGCACAGCTGCACCCCTGGTCAGCTGCCTGCTCAGCTATCCCTCCTTCTCTTCCCCACAATTAAAGCCTTGTCCAAGTTATCACTAGTAACCGGATATATTTACCAAATAGAACCAAGGTCTCCAAGAGCAGAGGAGATCTCCAGCTCATTGACATCTTTGCCTTTAACAGGCACATTTTTCCACTGCTGTTTTTTTCAACACAGTAAATTCAGTCTGATAGTAAAGCTTTTTTTTTCCTGAAAGGTCTACCAACTCTGGTCTCTGGTGGAGGCTGTATCATCAGCGTGTTACACGATGAGAGGCAAAAGAAGTGATTTATTCAGCCCGTTTAAAACTCCTGTATCGTTAGATCCAATGTGGCGCAAATGTTTGAGAAGTGTTGAGAAGAAAATATGTCTCTATTAAAGCTCCAAGACTCCTGTCATTTTGATTAAGGAGAAGCAATTTCATACTTCTGAAACCTCCCACGCCCCATTAAGAGAGGAAAGGCAGGAAATAGCCCATCTGACATCCCCCTTTTGGGGAGGAAAGGAAACACTTCAGAATTCTTTTATGTTTCATAAGCAGCTAAAAAATTGAACGCATTACCGGGGGCTTTACTTTCTGGCCAGCTTAAATCCACTGATAGGCCTGGCAGAGTCAATGGTTTTGTCTGGAACTTGTATGTCCACGTGAAGAATGAGTGAAAGTTGCAGGTAAGCACCGCTAAAGCGCCCGGCATCATGACACAGTATCTGTGTATAAGCTTAGACTGGGGGCACAGCAATACCTTCCACTTTAACAGATGGTGGGTGTAATCCTACAGCGCAGTTCTGTCCACAGGAACCACCAAGGAGCCTTCAGAGACTTCCTCCAAATGCTGCTCTTCGTCTGTCTAACTTGCTCTGCCATTGCCGCACCGCCGTGGGGCTTGCGGTACGTCTTGGCCTTTCTTGTCCGTCAAAAGGAACGCCTTACGCTGAGATTTGTACAAATGGGCTGCATGGCAAATTGGTAAAAAGCCTTCAGAGACCAAATATTTGGTTCTTCACGTGTAAACATGATCAGATCTGAAGTTTACAGCTAGAAAGGTCACTGGAGCGCTCTGTCCCAGTAAAGCTACACATAGACACGTCAGCCCTGAGCACAGAAGACTGCAGTGCAAACACCAGTGCGTTCCCCAGCTGCCCATGGGTTTTACGGCCTTTGCTTCTCATCTTGCATCTCCTGCTTCTCTGATTCATGGCAAAATCTGCACCTCCATCTCCCAGCTACAGAAGATGAGGGAGACTTTCACCAAGCAGGGAGGCTGGAGCTGTCAAGCTCACGCCAGCGCTGGCTGTGTCGCTCCGCAGAGGGTACTTGTGACTCCTGCGGTCAGTCACCAGCCCATGGTCTGCAGGCTTTCACAGCTGTCAGGCTGAATATTTTAGACGACCGGTTTTTTGCCAAGTCAGAACACATTCACAAACTGAGAGATCATCTCAGGACAAAGCCTGTCCAGGAAAAAGCCTGTTTCTATTTTGGCACTGCAGCCTGGAGCAAAAGGGTGCAGATCCCAGGACAGTTGCAGCTGGAGTCTGTTTATGGAAGAGGTTTAAAACACAGACTTAGCTAATCTCTGAATTTCCTAAAGCCAAATACACAGCCCTGCTTGTTTATCCCCTCCAGACAGGCATTTCATCAGACGAAATTCACATCTTTAACATCTGACTACAGTTTGCCAACAGCACTCCCAAAGCCTGCAGGTGACTCTTTGGGCAGATGAAAAGAACACCAGACCTAAGAGATTGCTGTGGCGTGTCTTCCCTAGGAAGGTCTCGTTAGCATCAATCTGTATGAATTACGAAGTTAATCCTCCCTACTCCCATGAGTCATCCTATGCACTTGCACAGCAGTTCAGATAAGATGCTGCTCTGCCAGGCGCTGTACAAACAAGGCCACAGGATGTCACAGATGGGATCTGTGATTCCTGCACAGGCTTCCTGTTGTCCCATGAGCCCACTCCTTGGCTGTCATGTGCACTGCCAAACCGTGACACCCTCTGGAGGGACAACCCCACTCAGGCAGAGGAAATAAATAACAGCAAGGAAGACGAGGTGGGATGACGCATCAAACGATGGTCTAGAAAGAATTTAGGCAGGAGTCCTGTGGTGTTAAAATCAAAGTACCTGGGAACAAGGTGAGAGACGGTGAAACAGATGGAAGAAGTTTGGAGCCTGGGACCTGTGCAGAACTCTGCCTTCCACCCCCATACACTCAGGAGCCTCAGATTTCCTCTGAACTTGCTTCAGTCCATCAAAATAGGCTGGAACATATGACCAGCCATAATGAGCGGGTACACGGCGACACCCCACAACACAAAAGCTGGAACGGGGGGGCGAAAGGCTGTATTTCAGTGAAAACCTTGTCCAAGGCAAACTGGATCATCACCGGTTGGAAAGGAAAGACTCCTACACTGTTAAGTGCCCTGCTCCAGAACGAAGAGGGCTCCTCCATCTGCTAGTCATAAAGATCAACCAGGCTCGGCTCTTGGAGCAGTGGGCTGAACAGAAACACCTGAGGGTTGTCTGCAGCCCTGGCCACAGCCAGAGGGGCTCTGCAAAGAGGCTTCCACGAGATCTGCAGCAGGTGCTGCCCAAAGGACCAGACTGCAAGCAAGAGCCAAATGCCTAAAGGGAGAGCAGGTAAATGCTTCCCAACCCTCCTACAGCCTGTGAAAGGAGGAAGGGCTAATCACAGCAAGCAGCTTACTGGCAGTCTGGTCAGTAGAAAGCAGCACAGGTCTGCAGGACTGCTACAATGGGTTGTGGAATCAGGGGTCACAGCTCTTGAAGAACAGCATATTTGATCAAAACAGCAAGAGACACTGAGCTCTCTTGAGCCAGAGGAAACAGCATCGAGGTAAATTAAAGATTCATGTTAGAACTCAAAGCATAAATTAATCTCACTATTGGCTGTACTGGGTTAGAAACTGAATTAATTTCTCATCACGTGAAAGGCACTTGAGTGCTGTCACTGGAATTTTTAGCTTCCCATCAAAGGACAGTAACTTCATTCGAGCTGACTTAGATAAGGTAAGCCTGGCTCCTCCCAGGCCTGGTTCACGGGCACTTTACATCGCACCCCGTACCAGCTGGGCTCTACGGACTTCAGGCAACAGGGGATGGAAGTCCCCTGTACTCTGCTCTTGAGGGCTCCTGCCAGTCAGCGGTCACACCAGTAACCCTGACAGCCTTCTCTACTGCTGCAATCACTATTTCCTTACTCCATCGTTGCTTCTTTTCCAGTTTGTTTTTGTTCTGGAAAAGTCAGACCTTTCTCCTTCCTGCCTGCTCCTTTACTAATGCTGTAAAATCATCCTACAGGCAAGCTGCCCAACGTACTTGCAAATGTGCTCTGGAAGTCACTGCTGACACAACACACAAGAAGAGCAGAAATCACACCCAGCGGCACCTTCCTTTTTGCTGTTGCTTTGCTTGCTTTCCCATGCCCAGTGCCATTCCAGGCCAGCATTCCCAGGACCTCTCTGTGATCCCAATGGAACGATCACATGGTGGGAACTTTCTACTAGGAGAAAGAGAAAAGCACAACCTGCTCCAGACCCACGTCTGGGGGTGGCACCACAGGTTAAATCAAGATGGGTGGGAGATGTCAGCCCACAGCCCTAAGCCTTCTCCTGCTTCTCAGCATGAAGGAACATACACTTGACATTCAGGAGAGACAACAGGAATGAAGGGCCACATCACCCACCCACAAGCGAAATGGCCAACCAACCCCTGTATTGGGAAGGACATTGAGAAATTTCTGGAGCAAGAGAAGATCAAATCAAAGGAAAAAAGGTTCAAAGGAAAAAAATGGTCTGTGGCTTGTGAGCTGGGGCTACTGTGAGAAGCTCTGCATGGAAAGCCCAGAAAAGGCTCTCATCCACGGCTCCAGTCTCACGGTATTTTTCTTACTTCTGCTCCTGCCAGCACTAACTAAACCAGGACATTTTCTCTACCCACAGATTTGATCAAGTTTATCCTCCTGCCAGCCTGCAAGAGTCAGCAGCCAGCTTTTGCTAGCACCGACGCACACAGCTGCCAGCTCTCCTACCTCCCCGCACAAGCCGGCGTCTCCGCTGCTCCCAGCCTAGCCCTCACAGCACACAGATCAGGATGCAGACTGTGAACTGTTATGTTCACAAGATGGAAGATCCAAAGCTTTGATCCCATTGCCACTTCGCTACTGATGTCAAAGGGTGAAGATTAAGCTGCAGCTGAGCTGCTCTGGTTTTTGTGAATAAAAACATAGTCCCCCCAGTTGGTGGCAGACCCACTAAAAACCTCGATCACAGTAGCAAGCCACACTACTACTACTAACCACCTGCTGCCTTCAAGGCTTCAGAAAAAGACCCATCCTTCCACTAAGGCCCACGAAGCAGCAGAGGAAGTGCTGTCCTCAACTGCCGTGGAGAACAACAGATCAGAAGGTGTGAGAGCTGCTGAACTCGCTCTCTTTCACGTTAGCATCAGCAGGAAGCTGTCAAGAAAACAGCAGCCCAGGCACACCAGGAGCCAGGATGCTCCAGAAACAACTGCCTCAGCGGTCTCCTCCACCCACGGACGGGTGTTTTGCAAGGGGATTCGTCGAGGTGATGTCACTCCAGTGTAGACCTGAGCAGGACACAAAAGGAGACAAATTCTCCCGGAGTGAGAAGGTCTGCTTTTGTTCTCAGAAATCCAATAGGCACTTTCTCCGCGGCACTTCTGAGGGCAGCTCGGGGCTGTGCATCGGACACTCTGCAGACACTACGCTGAACGTGCGGGCTGCTGAGGCTGTGCTGCCCTGCACTGACGCCGGCTTTGTAAAATGGACACAGAGAACAGAGAGACAAACGAGCCACAGCCGCTGGCAGCCTCGATGCCCCTCCGGCGCATTGGAAGCAACCTCTCCAAAGGTTATCTAGTACAACCTCCCTGCAACAAGCGGGGACATCTCTCTCTAGATCAAATGGCCCAGACCCCCATCAAGCCTGACCTGAAATGTCTCCAGATACAGGGCCTCCACCACCCCTCTAGGCAACCTGTTTCAATGATCAACCACTCTCATATGAAAGAACAGACATCAGGGAAATGTTCTAAATCTACCCTTTTCCAGCTTAAAACCATTACCCCTTGTCCTGTCGTTCCATGCCCTACTGTATAGTTCTTCCCCAGCCTTCTTACAGGTCCCTTTCAGATACTGGAAGGTTGCTATCAGATCCCCCCCAAGCTCCCTCCTCTTCAGGCTGAACAATCCCAACTCTCTCTGCCTGTCCTTGTAAGAGAGGTGCTCTAGCCCATGGGTAATTTTTGTGGCCCTCCTACGGACCCACTCCAACAGGTCTTCATCCCTTTCGTATTGGGGGCTCCACTGCTGGACACAAGACTCCAGGTGACGTCTCACCAAAGCATAGTAGAGCGGCAGCATCACCTCTCTTGATCTGCTGGCCACACATCTTTCATGTAGCCCAGGATGCAGCTGACCTTCTGGGCTGCAAAGACCTTTCACGCACTGTAGTGAAGGGTCTCACCCCCAACGTTTGGATTGACAGATGGCACCCATGCACGAGCACCACGGCTGGGCTGGAGACATGCAGTACAAATGTCAAGTCACGACGCGACAATGAGATTGGTGTCGGACAGAGATACGGAACAGCAATAGAACCAGTCAGAAACATTTCAGCAGATCTTTGCTGTGGCTGTTAGAAAATGCTGATACTTCAAATAACGTTTGTGTGATGGGGCACTTGTGAAGAGCCGTTCAGAGCTGTGTCTGTGTTCTTCAGAAATAGTAGGTTCTGAGAACTTCATTTAGAAATGAAAGCCATTTTAATGTTTTAACAGAGGGAGCAATACAACCAACAGCCTGAAGTTGCCAAACAAGCCAGCGTTACTGTCACGGGACAGGCACTGCAGTTTTGATCCTGTGCTTTGTTGGTAAAGAGGAAAAAATGAAGTTGAAAGGTTCCGTGGAAAAGGAATCAAATCATCCCATTCATGCCGAGTTTGAGTAACACAGCATGCTCTAGTGAAGGAAATTAAACACAGCATGCAGACATAAACTAGCTTCTTCCTCATTTTGGAGGTTATTCAAATACTACATTCTGACGCTTTCATACTACTGAAAAAATAAAAATAATTTTTAAAAGCCCCAACCTTCTCAAGATACAGCTGCATCTCCTGGACTTGTGAGAATTCATAGTAGTTCATAAAGTAATTTGAGGCTTACATCCAAATTTGAGAGCCATAAGCATTAACAGTTCTGCCAGCTGCTGCTCAAGGTTAAAACGATTCAACGACCTGGAGGAGCGGTTTAAATAACCTGTAATAATAATTCTGCTGGGAAAACAACCTTCAACAGCCATCTTCCTGTGGCCTCCGACAGGGACCATTAATTAGGTTCTGCCTGAGCAGCCCTGTAAGCTCTTCATCTGGAGATACAGACTTTCTACCCTGAACAGCATTGCAGCTGTTCCCTGCACTGCACCCACCCCTCAGAAGAGACCTTTGTGCTAGCAATTGTCTACTCGAGGCAAAACATGGTACAGTAGAAACGGGCCTCTGGCCGCGGGAACATCAAGGGAAGCATCAGCAGGAGGCTTCTGACTTGTAAGAATGCAGGTGGATCTCTGAAAGTACCCAAACTAAGTAGAGTTTACAGATTGTAGCTGAAGAACCTCTAGTAGAAGAGGAAGAGACACCTGCTTTAGCAAGATGAGAGCAGATCTTTGGGAATCAGAGGAAGTTACAGGTTTCTGGACTTAGAAAGAATCAAGGAAGATGAAAGGAAAACAAAATGGTTGTAAGCCAGTGGGACATGGTGAAAAGGTAGGGCCATCAATTGCTGCTGGTTCCCAACTTCATGGCTGGCAGTTTAACTCCAAAACCTATCACAGCAGCACTCTCTAATCACACAGTATCTGGTGATTGCTGGTGGAAAAAACTCAATGCTCCAAGCCAGCATATTTCAAAGTTATGGCGAACTTGTTTAAGAACACCCAAGAGCTTTCCAGCCTGGGAAGCAAGGGTGCACCACCTCTGATTCTGAACTAAAGAACAGACCAGCAATAGCATTAAACACCTCCTAAAACCCTGATGGCCACTGCAAGACTCATCTTGCATGGAGAACTTTGATTCCCAGGAAGGTACTACTGAAAAAGAGTTAACAACTTCCAAGGCAAATGTCGCGGCTGTGGTCTGAGTTCTCACGCTACGACGAGTGCCTCACGCTGCTGCCAGCTCCCCGGGTTATTGTGACAGGAAGCTGATGTTTGCACCACAAGAGCAATATGAGGTCACTCTCCTAGAAGAGAGCTGGGCTAACTCAGCCATTAGCCTCTTGCCTGACTGCTCTGCATTTCAGTTTCCTGGCAAGGCTGACCTCTTTCTTAGAGCATGCCAAGACGTACTCATGAGAAGGAACTGCAGAAGCACTGGTGGTTGCAAAGGGCCCTTCATGTTAATTAATCCACATAAAATAGGGAAGTATTCAAGTCCCTGTGGGAATTAATCTGTTTTGTCCACAAGTGCATTGTGATTCAGCAGTGGTCTAATTATCGGATTCCTCAGCTGTTTAAGGAGCAATGCAGAGAGCACATATCCCTCTTTGGACTAGCTGATACAGTTAGAAAACACAGGCAAGCTTTCAAATCTCACCATATTCTTAGCCCTACACAACTAAAATGATTAAGTACACACAGAGTCTTTTCATCCAAGAGTCCCTAGATGTTCTCCACACACAGAGGAAGCTGAGAGAGCTGGAAAAGATCAACAATGAGGTCCTCTATTTCCATAAGCTAGTCCTCGGCTTTGAAGTGTTTTCACATTTCTTCAGAGAACACTTCCCATAACCCAAATCTAATCTCTAAGCTCAGCACACAAGTGGTATTTAACAAACAGCTGCAATTATGACTCCTGTCCCACTTAATTTCTGGCCATTTCTTCTTTGTAAACAACCCTAAACATCTGTCTTCCTTGCTTCACAAGAAATGCTTTCAATCACAGGATCTCATTTGTTATGACTGCAAGAAGAAACAACTGTTTATCTGAAAATCCCTGTAGAAAACAAAGTAAACAGTGGAAGTTGGATGAGAAAGAAGAACAAAAGTAATCAGTCTCATCTATTTGTCTTGTTACAGGAGAATAGCCAAGGGATACGCTAAATTGTCTCATGCTTCTACTGGGCAGTGATATTTTTTTAAGCTGAATCTACCTGCAAATTATTCATTTTACCTAGAAACTAGGAGTCTCAGCTGAGATGACAAATGAGACAGGAGAGGGTGCTGCAATCCTTGCTTGAAAAAGTTGGTGTCTTATACTAACTGGATGGACAAGAGATGAGAACATTTGCAGTTTGATGCTGTGACTAGCCCCAGATAGCCCAGATCAGCAACACTGCTGGGCACAGATACCTTGCGTGTCTGCCTAACCTTTTATTTTGGTCCCACTTCAAATTGCTCACTACCACTTATTTCCCGCTGAGTTGTGAAACGAAGATTAGATAAACCCACACTAGACACCAGAACTGGATGCAGTATTCAAGGTGCAGACTCACAAGAGCAGAGTAAAGGGGACAATGTTCAGCCCTCTTTGCAAAGCCTATAGTCCTACCAGTTGATTGAGAGTAGGTGCTGAGGATCAGCACTTCGTCGAGGAAATCCAAGTTTGTACAGAACAGCAGTGGGAACGATGTTTTCACAGCATCACACACGTAGTTTGGCAGTTGCTGTAATGAAAATTGTACAGACCAGGAATCAGATTTAGGACTCTCTGTGCTATGGACATCTATTTGAACAACACAATCCTTCAGCGGCAACAGGCACTGCTAAAAAAAATGAGATGCATGGCAAACCTCCCCTGAAGTGGTAGGACTCAGAGTAAACCTATTCTTCGTAAAACAGAATTTAGATCAGGATTTCCACTGCTTGCAAAATCTCTCTGCGAATTGCAGAGGCCGTAATGACTAACTGCACAACAGAATTTCCTTCTGCCCTCATTCTTAATGGACTGCAAGGACTTGAGAAAGCTGGAGCACTGGCAGCCTTTCCAGACCTTCCTTAAATAAGGCCAAGAAAGTCCTAAAGGTTCCCGCAGAGGACCGATGGAGTTGACCCAGGCCCTACCACCATTTGCACTTTAGTCTTGGCTCGGGTCCAGGCCTATTTTGTTAACCAGCAGCAAGTTGTTTGAGCTTGGCAAGATTTCCCTGAATGTGGGATAATTAAACAGATTATTTTTGGGGAGCACTTACATGAGGACTATGTACAAGCAACGCTTTCACAAGGCAAATGGTACAAATGAAGCAGCCAACCAGCTAGGAGACCAGCAGAACCAGACAGAATCTGCACTGTGATGTTTTCTGACAAAATAGTAACCCAGCTAGTGTCACACAATACGTTATGTCATCTCTACAGCTTGGGCAATCTTTTGGCCCAAAGAAAGGTAACAAGGTTAGCAAAGAGTCTGGAGAACAAGCCTTGTGAGAAGTGTCTGAGGGAGCTGGGACTATTTATTCTGCAAAAAGGAGGCTGAGGGAATTGCTGTCTACAACTACCTGAAAGAACATCATAGAGAGGGAGATACTGGTCTCTTCCCACAAGTGGCAAGTGATAGAACACAAGGAAATGGCCTTGAGTTGCACCAGGGAAAATGTAAGTTGAACATTAGGAAATAACTTGTTTATTGAAAAAGTCATCAGGCATTGGAACAGGCTGCCCAGGGTGGCCAATACTCGTCTCTGGACACATTCAAAAGTCATGTAGAACATGGTTTAGTAGTGGGCTTGGTACAGTTAGGTTAATGGTTGGACTCAATGACCTTACAGGTCTTTTCCAACCAAAACTATCCTATGAAAAAATAACCCAGTTATAGCCATCCTGTGAGGCTGGCTTGAGTGCTAATGCAACAGATCTATCTGGGTTCACTAACATAGAAGAGCTGACAAGAAAGCTGGAAGGAGTGAAACTCCACACCTCTCCTTTGCTCCCCTCCTGCAGAAAATTAAAGCTAGTGCTTACCACTGGTAAGTCAGTACAGACCGTAACAACCAGCTGCAGGTTATTTTCATGAACACAGCGATCAACGAGAGCAACAGTGCACACTGCACTCGATGAGCGTTCACACTCAGAAGGCTACAGACATACAGCTTTAACGAGGTGTAACAGTGCAACTTTTGCTTGACTGCCATGGTGAAAGCCTCAGCACAATCCTGCTTGCACACATCATTCTTCCAGAGCTCAGTTCACTGTCTGGATTTCATGCTTAGACTTAACAAACCAGTAACCAAATCCCTCTAATAATCCCACTGTGCTCCCAATCTGCATAAAAATCCCCAATAGTGGATTCCAAATCCCTCCCACCCCTTATCTGCAGAGTCAGAGAGATGTTGTTTCAGGACCGTTTGTTATTTGCCCAGGTCACAATAATCTCACTGGCAGAGACAAAAGTAGGTCTTACTGTAACCTCTGCCACTGTTGGCACATGCAGCCATGTGTTGCATAAGGACTGGCCTTACTGCACGTGTTGAAGGCCTGGTACAACAGAACTGTACAAAGACAAGCCAGTAATCCACCGTTCTACTTCACATCCCTTTTCTTTACAGTAGGTGAAGAAAGCTGATCCTAAGTTTTTTACAGAATCACAGAACGTTACAGGTTGGAAGATCATCTAAGTCCAACCCCCACTGCTGGAGCAGGGTCAGCCTACAGCACTGTCTCAAGATGTCCTACATGGGGCTCAAACCCATGAGCCCAGGAATTCAGCGTCCCATGCTCTACCAACTGAGCCAACCCGGAGCCCCCTCCCCATTTATTGTGGGAAAAAGATGACCCTGCATACTACGAAGTACAAGCTACCACCTCACAAGGAACACTGTGTGTCCCTAATGGTAACTTTTAAAAGTGTCCTAACACTCCTCATACCTGTCCTTTTCCACTAGTGTAGTTTCAAGCTCATAGCACTAGAGGTAAATTGCTTTCTTCAACCTCAGTGAAAGAGCACTTTCCTGAATGTATGCCACACAGTGTACTCAAGCTCCTCTTACTTCACGTGGACCACTCCACTACCTTTACGATCCCTGGTCCACAGAGCACACTCACAGGTCTGGCTTCACACTGCTTCACTGAGCTCCTGCCCTTTTCTGCTAGCCAGTAACTTCAACCACACCTGCATTTCCTCCAAGAGCCTTTACAAACCTTTATAAACCTTCAAGCAACGAGAGCAAACCTTCACATTCCAGTCTCAACTTCCAAATCCCACAGGCCTGTAGCACACACCACTTCAATCAATGCTATCACCTAATTGTTGTTCTGTATTTCTATCTTAGCTGCAGAACAGACACAGGGCAGAGAAAAACCTGACAGATAAGAGCTTCTGGAAGATACTTAGGTGCATATTGCACAGCCAGGAACATAGCATGACAACACAAAGCCCCGCATGATGACGTTGATAATTAGCCCCAAGTCTAGAGCAGGTAAATTTAGTGTGGCACATAGTGTGCTCAAAGCAGATTCTCCAGCAAGCTGTACTGGTAAGCATGCTTATCTTTCCAGTTCTTCAAAGCCCACCAGTGTTGGCCTATCAAGTAGATGAGATTCCACCTAGATACAAGTGCTATACGGACACAAGACTCAAAAGCTGCATTCACACCAGTCCTCAACCCATACTGTACATCTGCCTGACACATAAGGGGATCAGAATTGCCAGGCTTGACCCTCCCCCCATTTCCCTTAATCATTATGAATTCAGCAATTTCTAGTAGTCTCTGAACAGAACTCTTTAGAAAGAAACTGCACTTAAATTCTTCTACATGAACCAAAAGACTTCTGCCTCGCTTCAAAGGCGGACTGGGCATATATGAACCTATTCCTTCCAAGGTACCCCTCTAGCTACTCCAATACTTAACCTCTTTCTAGCCCTACTACAGTTCAGTCCCACAGCTTACATTTTCTAAAACCAGTTCAAAGCTGGAGTGTAGGCAGACATTTGCTAACTAGGCAAGAAGGAACAAGCAGCACTTTTCTGGGGGATACGAGGTTACACACAGCCTTGCTGAAAGCAATTCTGTGGGAAAAGAGCAATCTAGCAACCCATGAAAATGGAAGTTGTCTACTACAAGGCACCTCCACTGAGCTCAGAAGCACAACTCTGAGACGAGGTCCTTAACACTACATGCTGAAGAATCAAATCCGTGCGAGTTCAATACACTTTTAATTATGTTGCTACACTCAAACGTCCTATTCTCAAGGAAAAAAACAAGAGGTGTTCTCATCCATCCCACATCTGTTTTGTTAGTGTCTCCAGGAAGCTTGTATCACAGATTATTCAAAGTTGCTGCAGGGTTGCAAATCACATGTACCACACTAGATTCACCTGCTTCCAGAGTTGGCATGTGAATGAGGCTACTTAGGCTACAGAACTTGCAAACCAGAAGAGTGACGCTCCACAAATGAATAGACTGTGCAGTTCAACTTTTTTATTTTAATAAAATCAGGAATATGCACAGCACATGCAGTGCTAGCATCTAAACTAATACAATAAGCAATTCTAAACCTACAGTGACTTGAAGTTCAAAATTTCCACATTCAGCAAGTTTAAGTCCATTCTTGCATATTGTTTTTAATCCTTGTATCTGAACTGAAAATATTGCTGGCTGATAAAACTTGCTAAAATGCACAAGTCACTGATTATGCCAATACAACAAAGATAACCACATGTTTGAGGATTGCAATGTGCCAGACATTCACTGAAAAAAAACCAAAACACACAACTAAACAAAACTCACGCAACAAACATCTGAGAATCTGGACACTTCACATCAGTGTTTAGAAGTGTTTCATTAATATCTTAAGACAAGTGTATCAAAACCTTGGCATGTTTAATTTTAAGTTGCCAATTTTTGTTTTACTATCAGAAAGTTATGGCTATACTGCCAATGCCGGGTCTGCTTAATTTGACTTAAGAGTTTAATATGACTTAAACATTAAAAGCTCACACTACCCCGAAATATATAATTTCACGCATACGGTGACATTCAACATTCAAGTGCCAGTGTTTTTGTACTGTCTTTTGGTCAAGTTTCTTTAAACTTTCAAAGAATCACTTTTAGGCTTACAAAAATAAATATTTGTCAAAAATGTTCAATAAATATTACACAAAACTAGCAGCAAAAAGTATCTAGAAATCTGTCGTGTGCAAATAGTTTTCTTCCCAGCTATCATTCCCGTGGTCCCAAATAAGTTTTAGAATCTATTTCCTTCTCCTTAAACAAGCTGCGTTCAATCTCCAAGAGACAAAATAAGATTGGAAGTTAAGGACACGCACACAAGACATATATAAAATTCTCTGAATGTGCAATAAAAGAAGTATTTTGTAAAAAGTTATGGGCAAAATGTACAAGGGCCTAAACCTAGACTTGAAATAGCACCATAACAAATGACCTCAATACTGTCGAGTGCACCTACTTAATAAAAGTTTTAGAACAAGGCACAATACACTTGAAAAAATCTATTGCACTTTAGGAGATTTTTGCCGTTTTCCCATGCCACTTTCTGGATGAAGTTGGTAACTGCTCTGGCCATAAAGTCAGCACAGAAATTCCAAGTGGCAGAGATTTTTTTTTGTGGTGGACTATACTTATCTTTGGCCAGATTTAGCATAAACAGACTATAAATACAATGGAAACCTATGCAACTAAAACTGACTAAAACTGCACTTTGATAGCAGAATTGAAACCTTGTGCAGTTTATGTACATTTCCAACCTCTGTGATCTCAGGTTTGTTTGTTACTCTTCTGGAGCCATTTTACAAAGTCTACAGTAAGCCAGTTTAACATCTCCACGCAGCTTGAACAGAGTAATGTGAATCTGCATTAAAATAAAGCCTGCTGCATAATTCTTCCTGTTCATACCCTCTTGACCAAAAAACATCAACACTAGCATGCGTTATTAGACCAAAAATTCAGTCAGGCCCTTGAGGAGGGCCAATCACTGCCATGGTCAGCCATTCTACCATTTCAATTTCATATGGCAGGCATTTTTAAAAAGTCTAAGTAGATGAATTCTCCTAAAAACTATTTCAAGTTATCAGACCTTTAAACGTTCCCTGTAATGTTCTGCCCACGTTTGGCTAGCTCACATTAATGATCTGCCTAAATATTGAAAAAGGAATTGCTGTATTTACTTGCATTAACTTCAAAAACAGTGCTTTTAATGTATGCATGTACCCATACATCATCTCATCATGACTGGAATGGCTTATTAAAGGCTATCAGGTTCTAAGTACCTATCCAGGATAGAGTGAGCAAATCAGAACTTTAACTTAGTACAGTTTTGCCACATTAGAAACTAATTGCATTGATATGCTTCAAGATGTTTTTATTTTTCAAATCTGCAGATATCAAAAGCCCTAATGCAGGCTACTGCATAAGTTTTACTTTGTAGTATTATGGATGAATCAGTGATTCCTGTTTAAGTTGTATCACACCTGTGTGCCAAGGTTTGATTTTAGCCCAAGTTCTGTAATTTTTATTTTGTCAAAACAATTGGTATCTTGAGCATTACTGAGCCAACAGGACATCAAAATAAAAGTTGTCTAAAGTTAAAGGCACAGTACATTAACAAACAAATGATCCTCAGTCACAAAATCATAAATGCAGTTTCTGGGTGGGGATGGGTGGGAGGGGAGTTAATCCTGACTACAGCAATAGAGTCTTCAAAACCACCTTTGAGATAGGGCTACTTGTTCCTTTATTTCCATCTTGTGACCTTGAGCTCCCTTAAAATAAATTTCAGTGGAGAATCACAGCTGGTAATGTACTGCGAGTTCTTGAAGCTACACAAGGTATAGTCTGGCTAAGTTACATGTGGTTTCCATATTAGCTTGTTTGATAGGTTATCTGCTGCAAGCAGATTCAGTTGCCCCACCAGTCAACCCCCTGGGAGTTATAGTTTCCTCCATATCCATCACTGTTGTAGAAGCCTCCATAACCACCACCTACAAAAGGCAAGAGAAAGTGATGCTTAATAAACCTTCTGGCAACTCTCACCTTCACAACAAAACAGTACATACTTTGTCTGTACACTGGGCTATTACAGGAAACTGACCCCAAAATACTGCTAAATACACACATGAAACCAGAATGCTGGAAGGACAGGTACCACCAAACTAATCGAGGGTAAGCAACTTGCACTAGCCTAAATCCAAGAATGTCAAGACTATGCACAACAAGCACCAGATGACATTTAAACATGGCCTCCAGAAGTTATTGCAGCAAGCTGGTTTTGTTTTTGCCAGCACTGCCTGTCCAGTTTTACTTACCTCCAAAACCTCGGCTCCCACTTCCACTGTGGCTGCTGGTTGATCGGCTGCTACTAAAGCTACTGCTGCCAGAACCGCTACTTGTTCGATAGTCTCTGGCACCAAATCCTCCACTGAATCTACTGCTGTATAAAAGAAAAAAAAACCCAAATACTTCAGTAAAGTCAGTGGTCTTTAAACCACTGCAGATACTGGTTACCAACTACAGCCAGCAATCACCAGTAAGTGTCTAAGAGGTTTGCAAGTTATAAGACAAAGGAAGATTTTCTGTTGAAGTAGAGTCAACTGTAATGACTTTATCAGGTCCTGCTACGATTTGCTTCAGTGCAACCTCTTACAAGTGGCCTCACATTTACGGTCTCTTGTACTTTCCCCCCATTTTGTGTCAAGATTTATCCACTAGCTTCCTCAAAACATCAAAATAGCCACTTAAGATATATCTCTGACATACAGAGACACAGAATGCTTCAGGTCAGAAGCAACCTCAGATCATCTAGCCCAGGGGTCCTCAAACCCTGGCCTGTGGGCCAGATACGCACCCCAGGGTCTCCAATGCAGCCCACCGGTACTTACACACTCCCCACCTTCCTGCCCTGGGGGCTAGGGGGGACACCGAGCAGCCGCAGATGACTTCCTGCTGACTGTGAGGCTGGGCTGAGGAGGGGGGCAGCTCCCCCGTCGCTCCCAGGCAGAGCTTTCCGTGGGCAGACTTTTTCCCAAATGAAACATATGATATCTTCAATCAGATCCAGACTAACTAATGAACACTTGCTACAAATAGCAGTGACAAATATGGAAGCTTGCACTGACCATCTCATTAGCCAAGAGCAGGCCCATAGTCCACACTGAAATACTGTTTTTGTCGGTTACAACTGTTCTTTAAAATATTGCATTCTTTTTCCTGGTTTTTTTGTGCACTACTACAAATGAAATATGTACAGTGTGCACAGAAATTTGCTCATTTTTCCCAAACTGTAGCCCAGCCCCTGACAGTATCTGAGGGGCAGTGAACTGGCCCCCACTTTAAAAAGCTTGAGGACCCCTGATCTAGCCCCAAACCTCCTGCCATAAGCACTAGACCAGGCTGCCCCAGAACCTCATCCAAGGTGTCTCCAGCTTTCCTGTACATTGCCTTCACATGTTGGAAAGCTGCTGGAAATGTCCCCCAAGGCCTTCTCCTAGTTGAAGAGTCCCAATTCCCTCAGCTTGTATTCCTAGGATAGATGGTCCAGCCCTCTGATCATCCTTGTTGGCCTCTTCTTTATTCACTCCACCAGTTCCACACCCTTCTTACAGAGTACTCTTAAACTGAACGCAGTACTGCAGGCAGGGTCTCACCAAGAGCCAAGCAGACAAGGAAAATCCCGTCTCTTGACTTGTCAGTCACACATCCTTTGACATAGCCCAGAACAGTTAGCCTCCTGGGCTGCTTAGGCTTAATTTTACCCACCAACACCACCCCCCCCAACTCCTGCAAGCACTTGTCCTCTGGGCTGCTCTGTATCTATTCACCACATAATTATGCTTGGAAGACTGCCCCTATGCGGATGTAGGGCCTTGCACTTGAGACTTGCTGAATCTCATGCTGACTGAAATAGCCCAGTTCTCAAGCCTGTCAAGGTTCATGTCAACAGCCTCCCTTCCCTCCAGTGTTCAACACATAGCTTGGTATCACTGACAAATTCATTGAGGGTGCACTCAATGCCAGTGTCCACTGATAGAAATGTTAAACACTGAACTCAAAACAGAGACAAGCAATACCACTTGTAACTGATGCTTACTTGGACTTCAAGTAATCTATCACAACTCAAGTGTTGCTATACAGCTAATTCCTTAGCTATTTTAGAGAAAAGGATGTCATGTGAGACAGCAACAAATGCCTTGCAAAAGTCCAGATACACAATGTCAGTTGCTCTAGCCACAGTAAGCCTATTGTAGAAGGCCACCAGGTCAGGCACGATCTGCCTGTAGTGAAGCTGTGTTGGCTGTTAATCACTTTCCATGCGCCTCAGCACAAAAGAGCACAGCAAGCACACAGGTAAGACTGACTGGCCTACAGTTCCCCAGGTCATTAAAAATAAGGGGGGGGAGGTCATTTTTCCCCTTTTCCAGTTAGCAGGAACTTCAGCCTGTGCCATGGTTCTCAAATATGCACATATGCACCTCTGTTAAGTGTTTTCTGTTCTCAAACTGTTTTTGCCAGCTCTCCATCTACATCAGATGTATCTACTTATCTGCTTCAGTCTTATGGCCTAACTCCTTTATTTTAAAATAGATCAGTATCAGGCATCATACTATCACCCTTCCAACACACTGAATCCATTTATACATCTTCCTCCAACTACATTTTTAGATTCTAAAAAAAAATAATCAGTTCTCATCACAATGATTGTGTACTTTTAGATACAGTTGTGATTGTTACCTCTTAGATCGTCCACGGCTGCCACCTCCTTTATGATGCTGTTCATAAGCCATGTTTTCCAGCCAAGATGGTACTTCTTGCTTAGCCTCAACAAGAAGATCAAGCAAGTCCTTAGTAATATTTGCATTCCTACCATTGAAGAATGATGTGGCAAGACCTACAAGTAAACATTCAGATTTAGTCCCACTCAAAGCAAGTACAATACAGCACTTAAACCCACCTCAAACTCTTAAGTATGACATCAGATCCCCTACTGCTGAAGTTGAGAACACTGGAAACATGTTTAAAGACCATTATTCCACTCCAGGAAATCACAAAAGACCCAGCTACCTACTGATACAAGATACCAAGCTTATGCATGGTTTCTGAGGTTTTTTTTTTTTCAGACAGACACACTAGCTAACAGGTTCCTTTCCACAATGGCTAACAGCAGGTACCAGCTTCTGGTCACAGCAGGCCATACAGGAATTTCCAAAGTACTTATTTTGTATTTGCTACTTAGCAAATACTATACCACCTACTGAGTCAGAAAATTCTTTCTTATGAAAATTCTACATCATACTTACCAAGGTTTCCCACACGGCCTGTACGACCAATACGATGTACATACTCCTCAATGTCACTGGGCAAGTCGAAGTTTATGACGTGCTTTACATTTGAGATATCCAGTCCTCTTGCTGCTACCTAGTGGTTAAAAAAAAATATCAAATCAAGTCTTTGTAGAATTCCACACACACCAAATAACATTACTTGCTCAAGCCTCCCAGATTTTACTTACTGCTGTGGCGACAAGAATTGGGCTCTTGCCCGAACGGAACTGGTGCAGTGCTTCCTCTCTATCTCTTTGAGAACGATCTCCATGTATACTTGTACAGGCGTATCCTTCACAGTATAAGAACTCCTCAAGAGCATCTGCTCCCTTTTTGGTTTCCACAAACACCAGAGTCAAGGAATCCTTGCCTAAAAATAATCAAAAGCACTCATTAGCTGCACAGATTAATACTTAGCTCCACTACCGGGAGGAAAAAGCAGTTTCAATTCACTGCTCTTTAATTCTAAACTGAAGACACTGATATCCTCCTCCCCATTTTCTATTACCAGAAGAGCTTACATCAATTCAAGGCTGACATTTAGCCACCGGAATACCATCACTGCATATTAAGGAGACATCCTTTTATTCACCAGCCCAGTAACAACCAAGTCATTAAATTTGCCTTATCTGCTTATCTGAAACTGGTCTTTACCTGTGGCATTCAGGAGATCAAGCAGAAACGATCGTTTGTCTGGTTCTTCCACCCATACTACTTTCTGTGTAATATTCTCAGATGTAGAACCTACTCTGCCAACAGCCAGAAAAATATATTCATCAAGGAAGTCACGAGCAAGCATCTAGAAATGGAAACAAAAACAAGAATCTCAAATCCGTGCTGCACTTGCCCCTCTTCAAAGATCAAACTTGGCTCTAAAGCTGCTCAACTATTTGAACTTTTGCAAAGTACCTGGATTTCCTTAGGGAAAGTAGCACTGAACATCATGGTATGACGAACCCCTTTTGGTGGCATAGTATCTTGTTCCACAATTCGACGAATTTGAGGTTCAAAGCCCATATCAAGCATTCTGTCAGCCTCATCAAGCACTAAGTACCTACACAGCAATAGAAAAAAAACTTCTGAGCTTTTTCCCTTTACATTGTAGGACAGCATAGACAGTGGATCATTAACTTCTCAACTAGATGTTTATTTAGTTTACAGAAAGCTGAAATTTAAGTGTCATTAACTCTAGATCTTATTCTACAAAGTTTCTAGTTGTTAAGTTATTTGTGTAACTTTACTTACTTGCAGAAATCCAGTCCAATCTTTCCCCTCTCCATCATATCAACCAGTCGTCCTGGAGTTGCTACAAGCAAGTGACACCCACGTTCTAAGTCCCTTATCTGCTGCCCAATGTCTGCACCACCATATACGACACACGGACGAACTCTGGAACGGTATGAGAACTACAAAAACAAAGTGGATTAGCTTTCTTAAAGCTATGTTGAAAATGTTCTGTAATTACGAACTACTAGACATACCTTTCTGGCTTCCTCATAGATCTGCACTGCCAGTTCTCTAGTAGGAGCCAAGACGAGCGAGATTGGATATTGCTTACGGCGCCCGTATCTTCCATTCTCCTGAAGAAAGAAAATATTTGAAGTAAGTGTCCTAGATACAAAGGGAATTAAAAATCACATTTCCTAGTCTGTATTTTTCAAATTTTTCAAGTGTCTTCTGTAAATTCAGAAGCTGAAACTTAGTCTGTCACATCCAAGACAGTATTTAAGCCCAGCTACTGTGTTCAGCAGCAGACATCAGCGTATCGACCAAAATATGCATTGGTCATGGCTTTTACAGGACCATGCATTTAAATACTTGCCTTCATTGCTCTCAGGGCATCACCAGGGCCATCTGCGTAGATCTGGCTCAATATCGGGAGAAGAAAGGCAGCCGTTTTCCCAGATCCTATCAGGACACAATTCAGTAATGTTAGTAGTTATGCTCAAAGCTGCTGTCCTGTTGACTGAATCCAGTGGCTATCACTAGCATACACCCAGTAACATCTGCACTAGTTACAAGGATGCCGTTACAGTGCACTCCTTCACCAGTAAAGTTTATGTGAAAGACTTAACATTCAGCATCAGTAACTAGGGTAAATGAGATTTAATCCATGAGTGTTTCTCTCACGATACAGTAAATACCACCAAGCCACAGCTAAAGTAGTTGCAAGACTCTAAAACAAATTCATTTTCAACACTACAGGTGTTTCAGTACCATCTGAACGCAAAGTTGTACATTAGACATCTGCAGCTTGAGGAATAAGAGCCTGTTACTCAGAGAAACCAATCTAGGCCTCCTAACTTACCTGTCTGAGCACAGGCCATCAAGTCTCTCTTTTCTTTAATAATAGGTATAGCGTGTTTCTGGACTGGAGTAGGACGTGTGTAACGTGTGAGCTCAATGTTTCCCATAATAATTTCTCCCATGTCAACATCGCTGAACTGTAAGGTATCATTTACAACCACAGAACACATCATTCAGTGTAAGAATTTATGAAGTAACTTTTATTTAATCTCTTCCTACAGATCTTACTTTTTACACTTACAGATATTCAGGAGCTAACTATCCAGTCTAGCAGCTACTTACACCAGTTACATATGCAATTCTCACCAACATACTATATTTAGCGTAACACAATGCCTATGCCTAAGCAATTAGTCCAACAAAACACCTCAAAACACTTCTACTTCACGTTTACTGTTTATAAAGACCAAGTTACTGTTAGAAACAAGCTACAAGTACTGACTGAACAAGCTTACAGAATTTTTCCCATGTCTTATTTCATTATACACAACTTCTCTACAAAACAGCCTAGCTTCCAACTTAAGGTAGTGTGACAGCAAGTTTCACAGGCCAACTAGTCAAAACAAACTAGATTCTTTAAAAAAACTTACACTTTCAATATGTGGAGGACAATCACTGCCTGTTGCCTCAACAGGAATGTCATCATATTTCTCAAAGTTTATGCCAGTATTGCTTCCTGAAAACAGCTCTCTGAAAACAAGAAAGTATTTTAGCTGCTAGACTTAATCAACCGACCCCATCACATGAATTAACACTATGACATTACTTACTGCTCCAGGCGTTCACTTGGGGGAAGAGGCTTTGACCAGTCATCTTCATCCGACTTGTCAGACCACCGGCTACCGCCACCACGGTCAAATCTGCCGAAGCCACTCCTATCATATTCACCACCTCTTCCACGCTCTTCATATCTAAACACATGCAGAATATAAGGCAACCATTCCTGGGCAAGAAGATTTAATTACATGCCAAGTAGCATATGCTGTATTACATACACTACTGTGCAGCAATTTCAACTGAATGTTTTCTGTAGTTGCTTCTTGACCTATGAACTGAAACAAGCTTAGACTAATGTGATCCAGTCTGATGGCTGGGACTATGTCACAGAGAGAAGAGTTTGTTGAATATTATACAGCCCAGTTTAGGTTAACACATTGAAACTTTTATCATAATTTGTATGATTAAATACAAAAATAATCTGCCAGCAGAGACACAATTCAAGTTACTCGTTCTTTACAATTTTTTTGTTTTACACATATAGTGCCATCTAAACCTTTTACAAAAAACTGTCTGATACCCCCCCACCTTTCTCCATGCCTCATAGGACTCCCACTGTCCAGACTACCCTGCAAATTTTCCTTTATTCCCCCACCACGTGACCAAAGTAAATACCTCAATGACATGTCACATTATCAATTTGTAGAAAGAGGGAGCTCACCTGCATTACTGACTTGGAAAGAAGGTGGAAAAAGTCCTTACCTCAACTGTTTAGTTTTTGGTCTGGTAAATCATGTTTGAGAAAAGTCTGGACACAGGACTAGCGTCAGCTTTACTAGTCGATAAAGGTCACTCTCACCACACTTGTGCATACAACGCATGATGTGTGTAAGACTGATCAAGTAAGGCAGAGAACCTGCAAGAGTCTCACCCAGTTTTATTAACTACACTTTTTCAAAAAGAAAAAAATTGAAATTAAAAAGAAAAAATAAAAATCCATTTTGATGTATTTATGTGCTCCCAACATCTCTCCGTATTTTCTCTGAAAGTAGGCACCCATGCATCTAGCTCTTTTTTGGTGAAATGTTTAAGTCAGCAAGTCATTACAGCTTCATTGAGTGGCTGGTGATGGTCTACAGGGTGTTTTTCCACACATGCACCTTTCTCATCTTTAACTTACATTGCTTTAAGAGCAAGGTTCTCTCTCTCCTCCCCTCCCCAGGTTCCTCCTACCTTATTCACAATTACAACTCTAATTTTATCATGATTACAAGAGACAGACATTACATGTACCACCTAGAAAAATAAGTACTTGCCTTCCTCCTCTAGATCCATTTCCACGATCAAAGAAGCTTGGTTTCGATCCACGGTCAGATCGTGCACCAAAGCTGCTGTACGCATCCTTGTCTCTGCTGGAACTCCAGCCACCACTATCAAAACCTAGCAGAGAAAGACATCTTAGCCATACAAGGTCCATACTTTTAAAAGAAAAGTTATTTCCAGGAAGTCTTCACAGGACAGACTACAGGACTGAAAGACAGAAAGTCCTTCAAGAAAGGAAGACGCACAAATGTTAACTTATTCAACCAGGCGACTAAGTATTTCTCACTATCAGAAATTAGTGAAAGCCTTCCTCATATGCAAGTAACATTACTATCCAGACATGCATAGTGAACTTAAACCTAGTGTCATACCTACAGTTCATTTGGTATTTGGCGTGGCTAAATGATGCCGACAGAAAAACCTATGCACGAAGTGCATTAGCACACAAGAACATGGAACATTTGAAGACCTCCAAGTACTTCAGAGATATAACTTTACTCCTTACGGATAAATTAACTTCCTAAAGACTGCTGAAATAAGACCTGGAATACCCTAATTAATGAATCCATGAAAGGATTCATGTTCAGAAGGTATCTAAAACCAGACTTTCAGCTTTACTTTCAAGCCACACTAAAAAAATAAACACCTTAGACATAGAATCATAGATTCATAGAATCACTACGGATTGGAAGGGACCTCGAAAGATCTAGTCTAATCCGCCTGCAACAGCAGGATCACCTAAACCAAGTCACACAGGAACCTATCCAGTCGGGTCTTGAATATCTCCAGTGAGGGAGACTCCACAACCCCCCGGGCAGCCTGTTCCAGTGCTCTGTCACCCTCACCGGGAAGAAGTTCCTTCTCAGTTTGATGTGGAACCTCCTGTGTTCCACCTTACAACCATTGCCCCTCATCCTATCACTACACGACACCGAGAACAGCCCAGCTCCATCCTCCTGACACCCATCCCTCAAATATTTATAGACATTAATGAGGTCACCCCTCAGTCTCACATGTCATCCTACTAAGATACGGTTTTTCATTTTGGATGACTGTGCACTACATTAGCATCTTATACCAAAGTCTGAGGAAAAGCTCTAAAAAGGAATCAAAGTTCTATCTTCCAAGCACCACTTAATTTTATTCATTTTAATTAACATATTTAACATTAAGGCTTTTTAAAGTAAAACCCTGTATAGATTCCATCTAACTTATTTCTTCAAATGCTATGTTTGGGGTTCAGTAAGTTAATGAACTGTCAGCCCAGTTTTAGTTTTTACACGTCAAATCAGCGTTTTGATTTACATTCTACAATGCTCCAACATCAATTGAAAAATTGCCAAAGGCAGCAGCAATCATCACATTTTAAGACTGCAGAATACAGAACCACAGAATCCTCTAAGCTAGAAAAGATCCTCAAGTTCTAACTTTATTTATAACAAACTGTTTATTATAAATCAGGTAAGACTTTAAGCATCCAAGAGCAGTTTCCAGGAACCTTAACAAGAAAACCACATGACAAGGTTTAGTGTTTAGTCAAGGTTACGGAAGACACTTCAGAGCTGGCAGACTGATTAACTGAGCTCTGTATACTGTAGCTTCAATAGCTAAAAACCAGAACTGTGCCTAAACAGCCTACAGACCTATTGGTATGCATGCTCTGTACAACAGGGACAAATCTGCAGGTGTACAGTCAGCTGCAGCACACAGCAGCTTAAAACAAGTATTCTAGATCCCTTGGTGTACTTCCTCTGTCACTACTACTGGCAGTATGAAAACGCTCAGCTATTCATCAACACAACAGCTATGTTTGAAATGCCTTAAGCAATTTCTTACTTTGCTGTGAGTAATCCCATTGCACAACTTTAATAGCACCTGTGAATTAATCACTACAATGTCATCAGCTACAGAGTAAAGTGAGAACCCCAAGCTAGAATCTACATACTGTTTCTAGATCATGTCTAAGCAAGTAGCACACAAGAGAAACAAATAACTTTAATTTTCTGACGGCAGTAATAGTTAACACTTTAACATTAGTCTGTATGCTCATGGTATGGGAGCAAGATAATTAATGATTTAGTAAAACACAGTTCTACCAAGTAGTTTAACCAATTTTTACATAAATACAGCAATCTGATTCAATTTAACTTTTGATGCAACTTTACAAGTGTGTTACACAAACGTTATTATCCATGCTCTTTTGCCTGTTGCTTGCTAATGTGTACATCTCGAAAAATCTGTCACTGGAGACGCTAGGAAGTAGCCACAATGTAGAACACCTTCAACACAGCCAAAGTAGCAACTGGTAATACTTACAAATAACAACAGCAAACATTACTTCTACAGAAGTAAAACTGTAACAGATCTGTAAGAACTCACTTTATGCCACTGTACTCATATCTACTCTGATCTATACTGCCTGTTTCAAGCTAAAAGAAGGTAGATTTAGATAATGTATTAGAAAAAAAGTCCTCACTATGGGGGTCGCGAGCCTCTGCAACAGACTGCCCAGAGAAGTTGTGGACACATTCTCACTGGAAGTACTCAAGACCAGGTCAGACAAGGCTCTGGGCAACCTGGCCTAGAGCAAGAAGTATACCTAACTAGGGCAGCAGCAGATGGAACCAGATGTATCTCCAAGGTCCCTTCCAACCTAAACCATTCTGTGGGTATCCGCTTTGTTTCTCAGTAAAGGACCTGCACTGTAATCATAGCTTTTCAATTCTGCCATCATGAACCCAACCATAATAAACCACAAGGGATCTGATGCAGTAATCAATCAGGTTTAAAGTAAGTTTTTAAATGTTAGGGTAACCAGGGAAAGTTGGCAGCCTACATGTTACTAATTAAAAAGTCATTACTTGGTTACATTTCTGCTAGGTGAAGCTTCAAGCCCCAGAAAAGTCACACATGATCACACGTACACTGCAACTCTGATCTTTCACAGAAAGCATAGTGACAGTTTTATATATAGCAAGCAATTATATGAGCTCAGAGTTAAGACTAAAGTATTCCTCTACATCTGATATCCCCAAAAATTAAGCTAGAGTTGGTTAAAAATTACCATACATGAAAAGGAAACCTATAAACAAAATATCCACAGCCACCATTAAGAGTTCTTGCTGCTTTTGAAAATCCTACACATTCCTCTGCTAGTCCACTTCTTGCAAGACTGCCCACATTTGATGTTAATGTGATACACAGTGCTTATGCTGCCAAGCAGTCCCTTCAAAAACACTTCAGCTCTAGTAACAGGCTGGTTTTCATCTTTTGGTGCTTCAGGCCACACTTTTAGGTTTAAAAGAGAAAACCAAACCAAAGAAAGACAAACGCCCACAAAAGCTCACAGAAAGAAGCCCCAAAAACCCCAAAGACCAAAATACGACTCACACAAAGGCAAGAGAAAAAACAGACAGATCTGCTTTCAAAAAACCAACTTTCATAAACTACAGTGGATCATTTCTCATCTAGACAAATTTACAATTATGTATCTCCAGAATCACTGTGGGATACATCAGCATATACTCCAATGTTCTCCCACCCACTCCTAATGGAAGGAATCCTCTTCCAGTATTAAAATCAATCTGGAAAGCCACTGCTTCAAAACTAAACAATATTTGTTGCAGCATAACAGCAAGTCTTGTGGTTCCTCCTTCCTCCATTCTAGTATTTCAGGAGGTGTTAGTGGAAGTGTCTCTTCCATCTATACAGGTCATTAGACATAACTCATGCTGCATTATCTGAAAGCTTCTGATCTTACAAATAAAAATTTTTGACTTCACTAATTTACCAAAACCAAGTGCAAAACAAAGGGCATTTCTCAGTACAAACTCCCATGTAAACATAAGATCAACAGTTCATGCATCAAAATCCTGCATTTCCTTCAGCAAATACTCTTGGGAGCTTTGTAAAAACAATAAAAAGCTGAGCAAGGACAACAGCTCTTGTTTTGTTTCTCATGCTGGCAAGTTAAGAACAAGTGAAACCACACAATTTGTTCATTTTAAACAGCTGATGTTTATTATGTTCCACACTGATGTTCCACATCAGTCATTAACAAAGAAAAACTGGTACTCCCAAATTATGATTATTATTAGAATTTTCACTCATGACCACAGAGCTACCCTTCAAATTAAAATGGAAGGTTCATCTTGCTTCAGTCACAGTTAATTGGTTAATCAGATACAGAAAATATTCCCCAAGCCAGATAATGAACTCAAGCTTAGAACACGGCCTGGGGAAGGAACCAGGAATAGCATGCTAAAAGCAGAATAGTCATAACCACCTCTAACAATACTGCCAAAGCCTTTTAACTTTGTTCCTGGAGATTCAGAAGTAGGCCAAGACCCAGTCACAAGTGTTGCTGTCCTATTTCTGATACATACCCTGTCTTGAAGCTTCCCTGTTCCGCAAGTGAGGAGGAATGTATCTGCCTTCTGAATGACAAAAAGAAAGGAACAGTTACATGATCACAACACTGAAATATTTTGAACCTTTCCAACTACAGTTTCTGGTTAGTGAAGAGCAGTCTGCCTCATAAGCTTTAAGGTCTTATTTTAGCTTTAGCAATCATATTTTAACACTGTGTTTAACGTACTTATCTCAAGAGGACCAACAGTACAGATTAAGTTCTTTACGCACTCAGTTAACTACTTCTTTGTGTTTTTAAAAGCACAGATGTCTTGCCATTTTTTTGGCTGAGTTATACACACCCTTTACAAATGTTACAGTATCTCCAATGAAAGTCTGCTTTCCTAGAACTCATTAAAACTTAAACTGGTGCCAAATACTCGAATAGCAAGATTTTCACTGTCTTTCAAGTGCTGGCACTCCAGTATTACTAGTGGTAGCAATAAATGCAGTATTTTCCCTTCAGCTACCTCACCAATTCAGCTCAGATCAAAGACGTAACTACCTCTAAATAACATTCTTCATTTACAATCCAGAAGCATCTGTCCACTAAGCAGTCTGAATCAGAATGTACCAGGCACATGACGAAAGTGAATTCCTGGAAGATTCCCCACTCTTAATGTACTTACACCACACATGTCAAAGAATGCAGTTTCTACTGAATGAATTAGAACTAGTACATTTAATCATTAAAAGTTTTACCAGCAAACATTACAACTGAAGCCAGCCGTTTTGAGAAGACACACGATCACATTACTACTACAATCACTGGCCTCCACCGTTTAACTAGACACAGCACAAAATCCAAGTAAAACTCAACACTAAGTTATCGTCAGTTATGCACTTCAAATTTACGTGTACCATACCACTGCTAAATACGTGCTCCTGTTTAAAATATGTGATGTTTTCAAAGTAGCCATAACTAAACTTCCTCAATTTTCCTCATGAGCCTCTGTAAATACTAGCTTCAGAAATCACTTCTCACAGCTACAAAAATCTCCTTTCTGAAACTGGGTCTTTGCAAAGCTATAGAACTTGCATGTACTTACTGCTTGAAGCACTTCCTTCAGTCTGGGAATCTGACGAGTTCAAGTCTAGACCAGAAAACTGAAAAGTAAAACAAGCGTAAGCACGTAACAATCACATTTCCGATAAACACAAAAAGCCCTTTTGCTTATCAAGAGCAAGCAGTGTGCTGACAAGTACTCGCAGCAAAGAAACCTGTTTATCCTGTCAGTCACATCTTCTGTCAAAGAATCAAAACTGCAGCTAGTACTTAAGGTTATCCGATCTTCAACTGTCTTCACATCTACCAATAAACATCCATCACATAGGCAGCAAGACCAAATTATCTTACACATCCAAGTCAAGTACCACAGGTTTATGCATCACACACTATAATGCAGAAATCAAGATAAATGACAGGTGTTGTCCATTAGCCCCTTTCCCTCCCCAAATAAAGCGAGGCAACTTCCCACAATTGCTTCAGCAAATGCAATTTTTGGTTTGCTTTTCTAAAACTTCATTTTAGAATTGTAATCCAAACGTTTTGTCCAACACAATATGGACCCATTTCAGCAGAAGGCAGTGAGCAACTCACCAAGTTTATTACAGTTGTTGGTCTGCACAGAAATGTTTGAAATTTAATTGGGAAAAATACGCTTAAATACAATTGTTTTATGCAAAACAAAAATGCTTCTTCCAATACAACTTCAAATTAATCCAAAACAAAGATCCAAACACACTGTCCTTTTGCATGTTCAGCTGGGTTTACTGCCATCAGATTCCTGGAATATTCTTCCGTGGCAAATCCCCTACCATCCTCCTCAAATCTACTTAATTATCTCTCCCGTTGATCGAAACACCATCATAAAGTTAAGAAACTGAATCGCCCAAAAAGAAAAAACAGAACATAAAAGGCGCAAAGACGCTCTATTAGGTGAAAGACAGTCAATAAAAGTGCAGCGTTTATCTCCCCGCACTAGAACCCCACCGTCTCCACTGTGTGGACAACACCTGCCAACATCTGATCTCGGAGATGGCGCAGCAATGAAGCCCGGCGCGGCCGCCATCTCAGTGCGGCGGTGCAGCCGGCACTGCGGGCTGGGATTTTCGGCGCAGCAGGGAGCAGCCGCAGCCGCCCAGCTAATCCGGCATCCGGCACCCGTCACGTGCTATCGGGGGGG
>VXBP01008371.1:137500-186719 GCA_013400115.1 Rhinopomastus cyanomelas | reverse complement strand
CAGATCCCGGCCCGCCCGCGCGCGGCGACACCGTCGTTGTTGCTGTCCTTCTCCGGTGCCCGCCCACCCCCAACCCCCCTTCCCCAACGCCGCGCTGGCGCGGCCCCCGGAGACGCCGGACGAAAGAAACTGCGCAACAAACCAATACGCCATAAGCGGGCCGCGGCGGGGGGGGAAGGGGAGAACACGGAACGGGGAGAAAAAGTGCGGTTGACGGTGGACAACTGCGGGGAGGGGAACTAAGCGCACAACGTAATCACCTAGGACCGAGAAGGGAAGCACGTTCCATGCTCGGAATCTCGGGCATCCCTGCCGCCATGTTGCCTCGAGCCTCCACACCTCTCCTGCCGCCCCAGCCTCTGGTTAACGGAGCGGCCTGCAGCCGCTTCCCTCCTTCCGCCGCACTCCCCAACCCCCACTCCGCCCGCATTCCGGGGCTAGCGCCTCACCTGCTGGTCTAGACTGAGGGCATTTTCCACCGCCACATGACTCATAACGAGAGATCGTCTCGGGGTATCCCGCTCCGCCTCGAGAAATTCAGATTCGTTGGACTGGGACGTCGCCGCTGCTGCCGCTAGTCCGCCACGAATCGCTTTCCTGACTGAACCCCCCCCGCCTGGGCCCCAGCCTTTATATAGTCCCCGCCCCCCCGCCTGCCCAGGGCCGCTCGCTGACTTCAGCGCGCAAGCTACCGCCCCTGCACGAGCGCCCCCTTCCCCCTCTCCGAAGAGGCGCTATCGCGAGAGAAACAAGCCGAGCTGCGCCAGCGGTGAAGTGGGAGTGAAGCGTGTTATCGCGAGATCTGCGCCAGCCTCCGCAGCTGAGCCCTCGGTGAAGGGCGCTCTACAGGTGTCGCGAGACTTTTGGGGCCAGCCCTTCACGGCAATCGCACGGTTTGGTACCACGAGGTTCCCGCTTCACCCCGGGCCCTCCGTGGGGTGGGGGGGTAAAGCGGCCACGAGATCATTCGCTGCCCCCACCCGTGCGTTTGCCCTCTCCTTTTGTTCGCGCTCGCGAGAGCGCCTCGGCTTGCGCATGCGGGGCTGAGATGTCTCTAGAAGGAGTCGGGTTCTAGGTCACGTGGGCAGCCGGCTGGCGCCCGCCGCCATTTTCTGTGTCATCTCCCAAACCAGTGGCGCAGCATCTAATGGAGGCGCGGCGAGGGAGCGACGCGGGGCTGGACAGCGGCCCGGGAAGGAGGAGGGCACAAGTAATGGCGCCCTGCGGGACCCGCCCGATTTGAGTATTAGCTGGAGCTGCAGCCGAGACAGCAGTCAGCGGGGGAGGGGGGGGGATGCTCACCCACATATACACTAGGCTGGCCTCTTCTGCACCCCGTCTCCTGTGGTCCCTTACATGGCGTTCCCGCAGAGGCTCACTCTGTATCTTACTGAAAAGTTCTGTCACCCCACTGCTTTCCAGGCAGCCCTTTTCCCCAGTCTGGGCCATTGGAGCTCAGCTGTCCTCAACACACACTAACTTCTGGCATATCACCAAGCCACTCACCCCAATATATTAGTGATGGTGCTCAATACTTGGTGTTACAGATTGACAGCCTGCTTTCCCAAAGCTTTGCCATCAAATCTATTGAAATGCCAAAGGTTGTCCTTTCCTTTCCTACACTGGTAGTTTTTCCAAAATATCTCAGTACATCTACAAAAAGCACCCTATTTGGCTCATTAGGGCTCACATTTACTGATAGCCTATAAAACAGCAGTCAAATAATAAGCATTAAGCTACACATCACTTCTCAGAAAAGACACTTCCATACACCTATCACATCAGCCTGCTGACACAGAAAACACTATAATCATCTTCCTCAAATTTGGGTCAGTAAAAGTATTGACAAACATGCTTACAAGATCAGGATGCCTCCAAGGCTACTAGGTCACAGGGAAAAGGGGGGTTGACTGTCCTTGACCCACAAATAGCAATTATTCCTCCACTTCCTTGCTCAAGTTCTTAACTCTTCCAACTGAAAAACATAAGGAAGACTTATACTCCAGAAGGATTGCAAGATTCACTGTGGGATTTAAAAGCAAGATAGAACTTTTCCATAGTACTCGCACATAAAAACACCTATCTTTATTTAGCCTTTTCCTGAACAGAATTTCTTAACGTAAGTTGCCCTTGAAGCTCTAGAGCCAAAGTCTTCCCATTCTAGAAATTAAGCTCAATATTTAAACACCTATGAAAAAACGAGGAACAAAGACTCCTTCCCACAGACAAGTCAACCAGTTCTATACAGCACAGAGGCTATCCTTAAAACATTTACCATGCTCCTGTTTTGGCCTTCCATAACACTGCTCTAGCCAGCTACAGCTCCAGATATAAATATATAGTCACACCCCTTCCCCAGGTGTACCTATTTATAGGTGTGCTTACTGAGCTTGCCTAACAGCTAGGAGAGAAAAAAGTTTTTTAAAAAGCTGTTCCATTCAGCCCAAATTTGGGGTGGGTTTATGGTTTGGGGTTTTTTAAGCAATTTTCAAATATATCTTTGGATTCCTTTTCTTCTTATAGATTTGAGGACATATCTAAGTTTTAAACAATCCTTTAGTATTTACATCCCTACAATGCTTTTGTAAGCAAGAGCATTACTTGATGGAAATCACATGCACTAGAGAATTACATTAATTAACCCTTCTTCACTCTGTAAGTAAAGTATTACAAGTTTCACAGTAATCTAATTCCTGGTCCTGCAGTCAGGAAAGCAGGTAGGCCCACTTGCCTTGGTGACAGGCTAGTAGAAGTACATATGTGTGTCATGCTGGCAGTGTGCTTTGAGGTAGTCCATCAAGGCATGGCAAATTATAAAGTTGGGAGCCATCTGAAGCAGACATGCCAAGTGTTCCCTTTACTTAGAGAAGTCACTTTCCCCTGTGTTATTAAGTTACCATCTTCCTAGGCAAGACTATGTAGTCTTGGTTTCACTTTTTATTTTCTGGCTGTTGACTCAAGAGATAGTTTGCTAGAGGAGGCTAAGAAGCTAATGAGAACTTCAGTCCGTCACTGAACTGGTAGCCTCACAAACCCTGCCCACTGTCATATGGTACTAGCCTTCATAACAAACAGGTTTCCCATCCTACAGAACTTACTTCTAAGGGAATAAGGCAGTGTATTAATGGTGAAGCAGTTCAGGCCCTAGAATCCAGAGTGTGATAAAAAGTAAATCCTACTATGGCTGTAATTCTCATGTTATTGTACTGAAAACCTTTCTCTTGTTATTTAGACTAAAGCCACATACTATTTTTTTGTGAGTCTTTTCCACTGCAAGCTGGCAGGGCAACAAAAAAATATACAGTTGGTGGTGTCCAGCCACAAATTAGCAAATAGTCTGAAAAACAGTCTTTAGTCAATGGTGTATGTCACTCAATAATATCAGAAATCTGTCGTTAACAGCATACTTTGTAAAGGCTGCATCTGATCTGCTCTCAAAATTCTGGGGGCAATTTTAGGTATCAAAAGGAAGAATCTTACTGATCTGCAGGAGTAACAAAAAGAAAAATCATGCAAGTATTCACAATCAACTCTGCCATTTCCTTACAGCAGCAGCTGCAAACTCTTTGGACCGATTGATAGGTTTTAAAATCATGCATGTAAAAGCAATCTATGTGGCAGAGTAAAATGAAAAAGCATTTTGAAAGCTGGTGCACTTACTCCAACAGAAAACCAGGCCTGTTCCACTAGATGGCCTTCCCATGTTCTTCACATCTGGGAGGCTGTCATTCTCCAGACATTTCAGCAGTACTACTGGTATAGGAAGTTCCCAGTACTTGCCATTTGTTCCTGTCCTCAAGGTGTCCCCTCTGCTGTTGCAATATAGCTGTTAGTGATGCCAGTCATTGCACTGAATGAACTGATCTGAGTTTAAATAAAAAACACCTGCCTAAGTCAACTGTTTGCCCAGAGAAATGCCTGCAGGATATTCTTTCATAGTCAGTGAGCGGATGAAATGCATATTTCTCACCATGCGTGCCTTTCCACAGGGTACAGGGCAAAGCCAGTGCTCTTAAGCCAAGCATTTCTTTCACTGACATTGCAAACTTCTGTACTCTCCACCTCGCTCTGCCCTCGCAGCTCATTTCAGCTTCTCAAACCAGTGGGGTGAGTATGTTACTTTTCATCCAGATCAGTCCTTCAGTCTGGTGTGGCTACACAGATGCTGCTGAAGAAGCCTGTGTTGATCCACAGCCTCCTCTGAGCAGGCAGGGGCAGAAGAGGGGAACACAGGATGCACACACATGTTTTGCCAGCAAAAGAATGCACAGGGGGCACCCATTACACAAGCCAGCAGAGAATCTCAGGAAGATTAGGCAGAGCTTTCTATTGCCTGCAGAATGACATTTTACCAAAATGTGCATACTTGGTCTTTTTGTCTCTCTTCTGCTATGAAACCTTACTCTAAGGAATAAACAAAGTTGCTAATAATAGAAATAAAAACCTAAAACTGCGCCTGGACAGCATTTGACAGAATATTTACATAACTCTCCACTATGGTGCAATACTTTGTTCTGTAATTTCCTGTGCTGTGTACAGCTCTATGTCTTAGACAGGACATTAACATAGAGAGTTAAAAGGCAATCTGATTAAGAGCTCCTCTGTTCTTTGGCTACTATACTGTGACCAAAGACTTGCTGGGTCCCTTTCCCTTGTCTCTCCAGGCTCCCACATTTGTAGAAGCTGATAGAATGTACATAATTGATTGGGGAGGCCTTGATGAAGAGCAGATTCATTATGACTGTCTGAAAAGATGCCTGAAGCATGTTTGAAAACTTCAAAGACATTCACATCTTGTCCCAAAAAGACACAAAAGACTGTTTTCAGAAAGCAGGGGCTCTTTCCAGAAAAGAGAGACAAAATCAGAACGTTTTATAAGCTATGACTCTAGAATAGTGTCCTGGTTTGAGTTAGAACAGAACCAATTCTCTTCAGTGACTTGACTTTTCAGATCAGGCTCTTCTAAGTCACTGCGCTTTCTGCAGTCAACATCGCATTTGTGCAGACACTGTCTGCTTCTACAAGTGATAGCGCTTGAAGTTTACAGCTACTGCCAAGGACTAGGATGCAGAAAAGCTCTTGCTTAGACTTACTCCTATGGAGACCAAGGTCACTGCTAAATCTGGTGTGCCACGTTGGGATTTGATCAAGTGAGAGGCCACAGCTGCGGGGAGGAGCGGATGGGACAGGTGACCCTACACTGACCAACAAGCCATTCCATCCCACAGATGTCATATTGGGTACATAGCTGAGGGACCGCAAGGATTGGTCTCTCTTCTTCAATGGCTGACATCCAAGGAGGATTCTGTCTGTTCTGCTTTCAGTCTCAACTGTACATTCCCTAATCCAGCTCCTGAATCTGGTTCCTGCTTGCTGCCGATGAATCCAGCCTGTGAATTCCTTAGTGTCTGCCCCACAGCAGAGCTGCTTTTTTTCTTTTTTATTTTTTTCCTCTAATGAAGATCTCTTTTTAATTTTTGTAATCATTTAGTGAAAAGATCAAGTAGTCACAGGCTTCTGTGGGAACTGAGGCAGTACAAGTGTAGTTTTGACCTTATTTTTTCTGTTACAGTAAGATCAGTCAGAGAAGAATGATTTTCATACAGGAAATACTTCTTGAGCTGGTGTCAGGGCCCAGGAGCCAGTGGTCTGAGTGCTACCCAAGGCTGCCACTTAAATGGCAGCAGTGGTGAACAAGAATATGGGTAGAGATGGTGGGCAAGACAAGAATTAGTCAGTTTTGGCTCCCTGTTGCAGGTGAGGTGTTCCTAGTGGTGCTCCCTTCCTATGTGTCTCTTGCTTGGGGCTTGTAGTAAGTACCCTTTCAAGGCAAGAGTAAGCAGCCTATCAAAGATAACAGTGTGAGCTGTGAGCCTGCAATGTTACATGCCTGAACAAAAAAAAGGAGTGCCCTGGTGTCTTACCAGGGCTGCCTCGCTTGTCTGGGTCCAGAGGAGTGTAGTACTGAAGCAGACAAGGCTTGCCTTCCCTCCTCCCTCACCCTCCGTGAGCACAACTGCCAGGCTGCTGAAGTCACTGCCCTGTGGTCTGAAGTGAGTTGAGCTCAGCCCAACCTAGCCCTAGCTGTCTCAGCCAAATATCCCTGCTAGGGCATACTTTCTTGGCTGTGGAGGGTTTTCCCTTGGCCACACAGCACATAAGGAATGGGGCACATATGTCCTGGGGTTTCAAGGAAGGATTTTGCCAGTGCTCGTCCCTCTTAAATGAGTAAGTTTGACTCCTTCTGCCAGGTGGTAACACCTGGCAAGCTTTGACCTTTACAGATGGTGGTCGTGCAACGTGGTGCAGCTTCCAGGAGCGTTTGGGTTAAGCAGCAGCACTAGTCTCATCTATCTGAGAAATGCCTGGGGTTGCTAGTACTCCTTAATAAGTGTGAGAGGGAATTTCAACTATTAAATCTTGTTACTGAGAGGCAGCAGTAACAGCATGCTGCAGCCTGAGCACTGTCAGAACCATACTGGGCTTTTTCGGCGGCTTGGAGTTGTAGAGGATGTGAGACAAAAAAAACCACAGGGGCTGTCATCCTGAGTGGAAGAATGAATAGAAAGAAGATGGCAGTTCTGTGAACATTGAAAAGCTCGTAGTTTGGCTCTACTTTTCATATCCTTAGATTCCTTGCTAGCTTGGATTTTAAAAACTGTAATCACTTTTATCTCTCTGCATTCAGATCTCTCCATCATCCCCATTGGATGCCAAATTACATTGCCCCGCTCTTTTACTCCCTGAGCTTACATACTGCATTGTCTTCCAAAACACTGGTTTCCATGTTCCAATTAAATTAAGGGCTTGCCTGCACAGGAAAGTTGCACTACTTCATTTGCAGTTTGCTTTAAAGAAACAATGTTAAACCTGGGCAAAAGGCCATGTGGATTCCCTGGTGCTCCTTTGCAGGAATATAAATGCCTTGTTTCAGGTTAGATCAGGTCAATTAGAAACAGGAAGAACTTGCAAAGCAATACATTTTCCTGCACCAGAACAAAGAAAGTCCAGCAGCTTCTTTTGCAGATTGTATTCTCCAAATGGGCAAGACAGGCTGGGGACATGATCTTGACCTCAGCAGGAACCACAATCTGTTGGACACAGGTAACATACCACCAGTCAGCTAGTCCCAACAAAGCAGCAGCCTCTGTTGCCACTAAGGTCGGGCACATGCTGTAAGGCATGCTGTTTCACAGTGTTTTTCCTACCCAAGGCAGCCAGGTCTGCAGCACTCACATAGCAGGAGTAGCTGCTTCAGAGTAGCCACCTCTGTGCAAGGTTCCACTGCATTCATAAAGGTATTAGAAATGCAGTTCTTTCCACAAAGACATTATAGTATGATCTTTCTCAGTAGGAAAAAGTCATGCATATCCACCTACTGTCCCTCATGGAACACTGCATGAATATCTGGAGTTAGCTGTATTGGTTTACAAGCAGACCGTAGGTTTATGAGCATGCATTTCTCTTGTAGACAAGCTCAAAGGGAGAGAAGGTAAAGACAAAAGAAGCAGTAGCAAGGCATGTCAGTAAATCTTGAGTGCTGTGCATTCTCACTGGAACTGGCTTGAACTGGTAAGCTAGTAATTGCCTAAATCCAAATAGGCACTTACTTAACATGGTCCCTATTTTAAGCAGCATGTCAAGGGTTAGTGCTAGGGCCAGCCACTAGATGAATGACAGATGTTCTCTATTAACCCCTTTCCCTTCCCAAAGGGGAAGAGAAAGGGAATAGGGGGAATCTATGGATTAGGAAAAAAACCCTAAAACTGCTTTAATGGAAATAATAATAACATGAAATAGATATAAATTTATACAAAACCAATATTGCATCGAACACCCCTGATGGCATTTGCATCACTACTGATGCTATGGGCAGACACGAATTCACAGGCTGGATTCATCAGCAGCAAGCAGGAACCAGATTCAGGAGCTGGATTTGGGAACTGGATTTGGGAATGTACAGTTGAGATTGAAAGCAGAACAGACAGAATCCTCCTTGGATGTCAGCCATTGAAGAAGAGAGACAAATCCTTGTGGTCCCTCAGCTATGTACCCAATATGACATCTGTGGGATGGAATGGCTTGTTGGTCAGTGTAGGGTCACCTGTCCCATCCGCTCCTCCCCGCAGCTGTGGCCTCTCACTTGATCAAATCCCAACGTGGCACACCAGATTTAGCAGTGACCTTGGTCTCCATAGGAGTAAGTCTAAGCAAGAGCTTTTCTGCATTCTAGTCCTTGGCAGTAGCTGTAAACTTCAAGCGCTATCACTTGTAGAAGCAGACAGTGTCTGCACAAATGCGATGTTGACTGCAGAAAGCGCAGTGACTTAGAAGAGCCTGATCTGAAAAGTCAAGTCACTGAAGAGAATTGGTTCTGTTCTAACTCAAACCAGGACACAGCATTAGTATTTCACTTTGAATATTGCACTAATGCTTTCACAAGGGCTCCTGTATGCCTTTTCTCTTCCAATTGTCACTTCTAAATACCCAATATAACTTTTACCTGACATCAGATTCTTCTATGGAAAACATCCAGAGGATCGCTGATCAAATACTAGGGTGATGACAGATCAAACATGCCTGTGGGATTGGCAGGGTCCTGAGGGCACTATCAGTCCTAACTGCACCATGTCAAGCCATCTGGTGCTGTTCTAACTGCCAATGGCCCAGGACCCCATGTCACCCCCCTTTGGTTGTCAGCCATGCCTCATTGATGCTGCAGCAAGCTCCTCACAGCCCTGCCCTGCTATGTCATGGGCCCTGCTGAGCCAGTCACAGGCCCACAACCTGGTTCTGCTTTGGCTGTACCCAAGCTGGGAAAATGCCCAGTACCTGCAGCTGAGGCTGCCCTTGTACATCCAGCTGCTCCTGTTGGGGAATGGGATGGTTCCAGGCTGCCAGATTCTGCTCTAGAGCCCTGGCTAGTCCCTGCAGTCCCAGCTCCCAGCACCAAGGGAGCTGCTGCCTTTGCTGTACTCTTACAGGAATTAGAAGTCCTAAATAAAGAAGCCCAAGGGACAAGTGAACAAATACTAGTCTTCAAGAGAAAGGGGAAAGAAGTTCTGCCTTCCCAGTTCTCTCACTCTTGCAGCTGGGAATGGATTAGGTCTGTCCCTTGGCCAGTGAAGGATCTCCAGCAACCGCAAGGGAATGAAAGTGGTTTAGAGACCTGTAATACATACAGGTGTGAACAGAGGAGTGGGTAGATGAGAGTGTGGAGGCATCAGGAGGAGGGCTTAGCAGGGGAAGGTCTTTCTGGAAGGCCCGTGTTAATGACACCCAGATTAGCAGGTCATCAAGACATCTGCCCCTGTTTCTTAAGACACTCAGATCTGGAGACAAAGTGATTTGTCCTGATGACTGCCAGAGTTGGACAGGATAGATAGACTGCCAGGTACAATAAAGATACAGATACCCAAACCCTGTGCGTGCATGGTCACCAACACAGGAATAAATCTCTCCTGAGACCTAAGCAGGACTTGATAACTGGCATCCCTTTTTCTCCATGGCATTACAATCACACAGGATCACTCTAGGATCACACAGATCCTGGACCTGGGAAGAATTTTCATGTTGCCTGGATTTTGAATGGATTTCTCAAACATGTTGATCTGGTGCCTGCACTTGTGAGTGTGACATTGTGATAGGCTGAGGGAAACCCTATTTAGTTTCAGTCTTTTAACTGAAATAACTTTCTCCTCTTTCTTCCTTCTCTGTCCTTTGATGTTTTTCACACTGTTGATACAGTTTTGGAACAGTATTTCCTACAGAGGAACAATGAACAGTATCAAATGGTGTCTCCTAAGAGGCAGGGCACCAGGCTGCCACTACTCTTCACCTGCAAGCAGGAACCCCAGCTTCAGGCTAAGACTGAAAAGCCGCTTAAGGAGGAAGGGCTCTTGGCTCCTTTCAGACACCCACAGGCACTGAGGAGCTGTAACCCTCCCACCCCTTCCAGAGGCAGCTGGCTCAGAAAGCAGCTCCTGTTGACTTCCTCTTTGTCTAAAAGATGGCAGGATGCTGCTGTTCAGCTCCAAGGAGTGGCCACACGACTGTTGTTGCATGCCACCTCACTTTGGAGTAACAAAAGTCAACTTGCACTATAAGCTCATTGCTTTTTAGCCTGTTCATAGTAAACAGGAAGAGTAGTTTATTTCCTTCCTCTTTGCTGTTACTTTTTATATATTTGTGTGCTGGACTTTGCTTCTTGAGACTAAGTTGTTTTTATTGTGCCTTACAGGTCATATCTTCTGAACTTCCAGTAGAGCATCAGTTTATTTGAATGACTATAGTGTTTATGAAATTAGCTGGACTAATAGGCATGGAAGTGGAGACATCTGTCTTCACAGATAAGATGCCATAGCAGTAGAAGCAGTGAGAATTCCATGCCTAACTTGTGACCTGGAACATCTCTAAAGGCAAGAAAATCATGTAGTGATGAAATTAATCTAGGTGGTTCTGATTTCCTCTTTAATCAGTAGCCTCTAGGCTGTTGCAGCCTGCTAGGATTCATTTGTGCCAGATGTGGTTCGGGTTTTTATGATACAGACAAAACATTGCAATAGCAAGAAACAGTGATAACCAACTCAATTCACATAAATCACTAGTCTTGTGGAGGCAGATCATTTAGGCAGGGTTCATCGAGTAAGCTGGAGATGGCTATGTGGAAGGTTCTCCAGCCAAGCTAAGCACCTCAGGCCCCTATTACAGCCATAGCAGAGAAAAAAAAACACTCTGAGGTCATGAGTCATCTCATCTGAAGTTAGATATTTAAAAGAGGTCTGATAAGACATACCTTTAGAGTGCCTATGGGGCAGCAGGATTAGATGTAGAGATAGACACTGCAGACATCTAAAATTAGGTGAGTTGAATCTCACCTGTGGAATCCATCAACCTGGTCATGCACAGATCAAAAGCTCCACTTGCTGTGGTGAATTCTCAGAGCATACCTTCTGCCTTTTTGGATTTACACCCACTTCAAAACACTCAGTTGTAATGGCTGCTGAGAGACATATACAGTTCTTTCACCAAATGGCTACATGTTCTTACTGATTTTCAAAGAAGGAAGCCAAACCTTCTTTTTTAGTTTAGTATTTAAATAATTATTTTTTCACAGCAGGAATAGTTTCTTTTTTTACTTCTGGACCTGGAAAAGCAAATACTTGGATTAGGAAGCAGTGATGTTCATCATGGCTAAAATAACTCTATTTTGCAGAGGGAAATTTTTAAGTTGATTCATCAGATACCGTTGAAATATAAAAAAATATCTTGCAGAATCTTTGAAAAATCTTTTTTACTACCATAAGAGTTTTCTCCCCCTTCCCTTCTTCCATCAGTTCTATTCCTTAGTTAATAGTTTGTGATTTAAGGAAAAGGTTCTGTTGATACCGTAGCACATCTCCTGACCCACTTCAGTGCAAATGTGTACATAAGCACTTGTTTGTTTGTACTTCTACAGGTGTTGCTGTTGTGCAGATATGGGCTGTGGCTGAAGTTTCATAATGGAAAATCTGACAGGTGGTTAATTAATCCATGAGTCATATTTCGTAATAGCCTAAAGGTCTCTGATGTTCGACCTTCATTTGATACCTTTGCCATCAGGGAGTTATACATAACCCATCTGAAGACTGTGCTTTATATAGATGACTGCAAGCTGCCCTTTTATACCTGCAAGAATGGACATTGCACCTACTGAACCAGGGAAGTCCTCCGTCTCCTTTCCACCCTTCTCTCTCTTCATGACTCTATTTGCAGGGCTGCAGCTATGCACTGCAGGAAACTCACCTGATGAATGAGAACAGCAGAACAGCTCTGGGTTATTTAAGCCCTCTGTGGGGCCTAGCTGAAAGGTAAGAAGAGGAATGGGGAGCTGATTTTGGACTCTAGTCACCCTAATCTTTCTGAAGGGATATCTGATCACTACAGCTCTGGTAATAAAAGTAACAGTGAAACTACCAGTGCTAACAGAGTGCTGCTGATCTCACCTGTGCATGGCTTGCTTCTCCCCAGGGCAGGCCAGACAGATACTGAACAAGATATCCTTTTGTCAGACCATCCCAAACAGGAATGGTACTATTGCTGGCACCAGCAGAGCTGAGCATTAGCAATACCAAGGTGTTTATAGGATGAGAATGTGGCAGGGACTCATTTAGAGCATCTGCTCCTTTGTTTTCTAGCCATCAGGTGAAAAAGCAGCACAGTTCTTATTAGAGCATCATAACATTGTTTTCTTTTGGGACTTCTCAAGTACTCTTTAAAAGCCAGCAAAGGATGTTGGCATTGCTGCTGTTTCCAAAGCTAAAATCAGACAGACAAGTGACTTCAGTAAAGTTTACATTCAGTGAAGTTTACATGCTATGACTCATGGTAACAAAGCAACCTAAACAAAATCCCAGTGTGTGTTGAATATGTTTTCCACACCACATTCTTTTAGGTTTGTTTTGGCTTCTTTTTTACAATAGTTAGTGTTAGAATAATAAACTAACTGAGGGATATTAACTCCTTGCCATTGCAGATAGAAGGTTCTCGTCTTCACGAATGGAGCCAGTATGAAAAACAGGAGAAGGTTATCAGATTTCTTAAAACAATTCTGTTCAATGATTTGACTTTTCAGATCAGTCTCTTCTAAGTCATTGTACTTTCTGCAGTCAACATCACATTTGCGCAGATACTGTCTGCTTCTACAAGTGATAGTACTCGATGTTTACAATTACTCCCAGGAGTTGGTGTGTAGAAAGGCTCTTGCTTAGATTTGCTCCTAGGGAGACCAAGGTCACTGCTAAATCTGGTCTACCACATTTCAGTGTACAGTAAGTTTGAGGCCGCAGCTGCAGGGAGGAGTAGATGGGACAGGTGACCCGAAAGTGACCAACAGAGTATTCCATCCCATGTACATCATATTTGGTATAAAGCTCAGGGACCATGAGGGTCAGCTCTCTTCCTTCTTCATCCCCCTTCCCTCTCACCTCTTGTCCTCTTTGCCTCTATTTTTGAATGGCCAGCATCTGAGGACAACTCCTGCCTTCCATCCCAGTCTGTACATTCCTGAATCCAGCTCCTGCATCCAGAGTCCAGTCTGGGACTTCCTCAGCGTCTGCTTTAATGGTGACAGTAATGTAATTGCCAGCGGGGGGGTTGGTTCAGTATTGGGTTTGTATGTTTTTCATATTATCATTGTTTTCATTAAAGTTGTTGTCGTTTTCCACTTCATAAGTCTCTCTCCCATATTCCATTTCTCCTTCCCTTTTGAGAAGGGAGAGGGACTAATAGAGACCATCTGTCATTTGGCTCTTGGCTGGCCCAGCCTCAACCCACAACACTGTCACAGCAGTGCCAAATGCTAGAAAACAAGGAGCTGCTGAGAAGACAAATGGAAAGAAGAAACCAGAGAAGAGGTGTGTCCCAATCCTTAACTTAGGTTGTTGTTTTAAGAAACTCGGCCATTTCCAAATAACTATTTTATAACTGTATTTTAGGATACCAGCAGACACCATGAGCAGTGTATGTGTGGCATGTGAGTTGCTGCTGTATATGAAAACTGCATAGTGACAGCCTGGCACAGTGGAAGGGGGAATATGCCCAGCCTGCCTGTAGGCACCAGTGAGGAGGAGGTTAGTCATCCTGCTGAGTCAACAGGAGATGCAAGCACTTCCAAAGGGTGCCTCTGCCTACTTGTCATCTAACGTTAGACAGCTGAAGTTATGTGGTATGAGCCTATAATGATAGCTCATATGCTTGCTCATTTATGCATGAAATTCATCTTTGGATGGGTGATCTGAATTAGCAGATCCAAACCTCTTCATCTGGAATAAACTTGGTGTTGCACTGGGCAGGCTGGCTTTTAGATTCTTTCTTGCAGCCTTTCTCAAGCAAATGCAGAAGGTGAGAAAAGGCCAAATGAAGATCCCAACAGGACTCTTGTTCATGTAAATGTAGCACCAGCCAGCAGTGTTTGAATTCTGACAAGGAAGTTGCTAGAAAGGGGCTGAGAGAAAGGAAAGAATTACCCAGCAGATGTACCTGCCCCTCTGTCAGCAGTTCTACCTCTTCACCCACCTCTGCCTTTCACTCACACAGGAATTGATTCTTGGGTGGTATTTTAATGGTGTGGATTCCCACTTATCAGGACACAGTAAGAGCTAATGTTTCTTACTTACACAAGTCTGGCTGTACAAGCTTCTGTCTAATCAATCAGAAAGTTCCAGGCCTCTAGACTCTGTTACAATAAACAAAACTGGAGGCTTTTCCATCTTTGCAAATACCTTCCAGGAAGTCATCACCCAAAGTCGGACAGACATGCAGTTCTCCTTGCCACGCTTCAGGCAGAATGACAACATAGCTCGAATCAGAAAGTCGGGTGTTTTCCACTACTCATTATATGACTGGTACAGAGAGAAACCCGTCGGAAGCAGTGTACTTTACATTACAGCAGCTTTAAGTTTACAGGATTTTCCATCCTGTTCAACTACTACCTTCTTCCACCACTGCAGGGCACAACCTCATAGTGTCATCTTATAATTTAGGGTCTCTGCAAGAGAGGCCCAGCCACACAAATCCCACTGGCAGGACAGGGCTGCTGAAACAAGTGTACCACTACAGAAATGCCTCGCAGAATTGTAAGGCTCTTGTCTGATGATGTGAGGAACTCCTCTCCCAGTGAGGCCTGCAGCACCTACTGAAGTCACCTGCCTTGGTTGAAATTTTTTCTTTTTAAAAACCTTTTCCTTCTTAAAAGTCATCTTAGTATCAGAAGAGACATTTCATTTTGTCTGTTTTTCTTCTTTTTATCCCAATATTGGCCAAAATTAAATGTTAAATTACAAGGACATCATCACCTGACATTTTTATCTCTTTTCCAAACAGCCTCTGAAAGTGAAAATCAGTAAAAAAGAAATACCTTTTAATTCTTTGTTTAGTTCCCATCAGTTATTTTCAGCTTTTACAGGGCTTTTCATGTTCTCCGTTTCACTGTTCCCCCCCTCCCTTCTGGCTCCAGGACAGAGCCTTTGATGCTGCAAGAGGAGGAGGTAAAGAACTGAAAAAAAGAGTAAAGTCCTGTGACAGAAGGCCAGGCACTGCCCCAGGGATTCATGCACCAAACATCTTTAAAATTCTTCAGAGAAACTGACTAGTTGGGAGTTGACATTGTCCTTTTAAGAACAGTTTATGTTAAGAAATCCTGGCTAGTCTCATGAGCAAGTTTGGCTGAACACAAGTGCTGATGACTTCTGAAATGAAAAACATTTCTAAAGACAAAAATAGCTAGTACTGAAAACTCTCACAGACATTATTTACAATTTCTGTGTGATCCCTTGTCCAGAATTGTAATGATTGCTTGCCATGCCAGCAGAATTTATAACTTTGTGGCTTTGTCTTTAACGCTGTAATTAAAGCCAGGATTATTTTCATGGCCCCAGAATAATTAATTCTTGTGAGAGCTCTGTCTTTTAAGTGGCCTTACATAACATATAATCTTCACTGACCTAAGTGACACATGCAGACTCATTTTGTGTACTCACTGATGTTTTCAACAAGGAATTGTGTATCCTTAAGACTCTTTCAACCTGAAACATTTAGGGAAAGTATAATTTTCCCAGCCTTTCTCAAGAGATCATAATGTGCTAAAGTCACTTTTACGTAAAATGCTCCTTTTTTCTATGCCTCAAAATAGCTTGTCTCTCTCAGCCTTTCTATCAAGATTTCTTTAACAGTAATTTTACACTGCCTTGCCTTCAGCTCGACATTGTGCATTTTCTGTGGCACAGGCTGGGGACCCTGAAGTGACTCCCTAGCATTCCCAAAGCTGAGCAGTCTGAAGTCCAAAGCTTTCTTGTTCTTAAATCTGGGATAATTTTGTAGCACAGCCACAAAAATCTGGTGGCCTGCTAGTTCTCCATGTTTGTGGGAAGGGTGGATGTTCCTTACCACATAATGAAAAGACCAGACTGGTACCAGTCACACACCAGTAAGGGAAACATACTACAGCAGTAGGGGTAGGTAAAAGGGGATAGCTAGAGTTAAGTCCTCAAAGAAGAATTTCTTTGTATTGGAAAGTGCACCTGTTTTCAAAGTCTGAAGTTACATTAACATGGTTCATCTATGGAAAAGCTTCCGCAGTGCAGAAACATTTAACTTGTCCTTAAGGTTTTTGTTCATTGAATATTTCATGTAAGGTGTTTGAGTCTTAAACCTGCTTGTTCCTGGTAGTATTAGTAACCCGAGGCAGAGAGTGTTTATATAGTACTGAGCACCATGACAGCACTTAGTAAATAATGACATAAATCACAGGCTTTGTTTCTGTTCACGTACTGTGTTTGCCCTCTATGGACACAGATCTTCTGCTCAACCACCTCATTTGGGTGAAAGTAGATATTTAGCCAATTTTATTCCAGCACCTTGATCATATGGCACCAGTAAGGAAAATGCACTGGATAACAGAAAACTCTGTTATTAGTCCTCCATCTAAGCTCATAAGAAACATCCAAAGTTCCTAGAACCTGCACTCAAAACAGACACCAGGATTATTAGTTTTTATACAAATATTAAGGTAGAAAAGGAAATAAGCAAATATGTCTAAATCAACAATTACAGCACACAGGAAACATTAGGGTACAAATTCACTGCCCCGTTTCAGAATTGTAAACATGTGCTGAAACTACTGGGGCTGGGAAATTACTCTGGCTGCTACCAAGGGGATGCCCAAGCATTTAATAGCAACTCAGAATTAGGAATGTGAAGAAAGAACATGGTAGTTAACTGTTTTAAAGCAGTCTGCATGCAGAAATTGGGAAAAACTTAGCCTTCCAGACCTGCACACAGGTGGAGAAGCTCGGAGGGGACAGGTACTGGAGAAAGGACCTATGTGTTTCCCTTCAGAACAGCCTGAAATCTTCTCAGGATCCCAGCATTGAAGATACATCTTGGATAAATCATCCTGCAATTGACTTGCCTAGTTCACAAATGTTTTCAGTGGAAACACAGACAATCATGTCAAGATTGAGGTTTATACATATTAAACTAGAGCTAGGCTACAATGGTTTCTGGTACAGCCTGACTAAGTTCTCAAGGTGCCACCTAATTCCAAGTGAAAATCACCAGCATACATGTAATCTCCTATAACCAAATCAGTCTTAGATTTGTAGGTGAGGTTTCTTCATTCTCAGGGTGACTTAATCTCTTCTACATCAGGAATGAATAAAGCAGAGAAATACTTTATGGCTAAATTCAGCATCTTTTATGTGCTTCTGATATTGGCATTTTTCCTATTTTGATTATAAAGTATAATTAAAAATAGTCAAAATAAATGTGTACAGTCATAATGCATTTATAATTGAATAATTATATTTTCAAAGTAATTCTAAGATTTGTCCATACCATGAGTGAGATGCACTAAGAGGTCGCGTGCTCATCCGGAGGACAAGAAAGGACAAAACTCAGCTGCAGTAACCAGTGAAAGAGGAGTTCTGGTATTATGATGTGAAGTTTCTGGAAAAGCAGGCTAAAATGCAGATTTTAAATCCTCTGCCAATTCTGGAATAGAAATTAAAGTCTGATTGTACTACTGAGGAGTAATAGCAGCCAGGGAAAATGGGAAGGGATCAAGAAACAGCGAGACAAGAGACAGAACCTGAAAGACCATTACGATAAAAGGTGACTTTGCCATCACTAGGAGCCATCAAATGAAGGCTGCATGCCCCATGAGTCTTGATTGTCCATCAAAAGTTATTATGTCCATTAGGTTTTTCCATGAAGCCTAGCCTGGTGGAAGCCAGGCTAGACAATCTGGATAGTTTAAGAGGTGCAGCTGGAGTTTCAGCAGTGTCTGCTGCTCGCTGTAGGAGTATTGAACGGTAAACAGAGAGGGTGAGTAGCAGCAAGCTGGCAGCACTGCAGCTGCAGTGAGGAGAGAATTACATCCGTATCTTGATCATTCAAACATGTCCTGTGTCAGCAGTGAATTCTGCCATTAACAGTAGGAGCAACACAAGTGTGTCTGCTTGCCATGGGGGTAGGCAGCAGTCAGGCAGTCTGCATGAAGGGTAGTTGTGGGGGCAGAGAAACAAGTAGAATCATTAGGGATTGGAAGGGACCTCGAAAGATCATCTAGGTCCAATCCCCCTGCCACAGCAGGATCACCCAGACCAAGTCATAGAGTCAGTCAGGGTTAGAAGGGACCACAGGATCATCCAGTTCCAACTCCCCTACCATGGGCAGGGACACCCCACCCTAGACCATGCTGGCCAGAGCCTCATCCAGCCTGGCCTTAAACAGCTCCAAGGATGGGGCCTCCACCACCTTCCTGGCCAACCCATTCCAGGCTCTCACCATTCTCATGGTGAAGAACTTCCTCCTCACATCCACTCTAAATCTACCCATCTCCAGCTTTGCTCCATCCCCCCACTGAAGGTACTGCCTGAAAACAAATCTCTGTGGAAAGGAAAAAGGGTTATACTGTTCCGCGTGCCTGGGCTAGTATGATTTCATCAGTCTCGGTGCTTGAATGAGAGCCAGGTATAGTGTACGAGCAGCTCCTGTTTGCAGTGCCTGACCTAAATCCAAGTTTTGCTTCATCAGGTTTTGTCTGACACACGTTCCATCTCCCAACTGTGTAGTAACGCTGCTGGAGACTGGGTGTTGTTAGTCTTGGAAACGTGATGATTCAAGCACAGAAGTATGAAAGCAGTGTTGCGGCAACAGGGAGGAAGCAGGGACACATAACCCTCCCATGTGTTTTGGTGTGGTGGTCAGAGGTTTCAGTTAATGTCCAAGTAATTCTTATTTGGGGAGTTTCAAAGGATTAAAAATAAACCATATTTAATAGTAGACAGCAGTGAGGCCCCTCTGCTAACCATGCTTCTTGTGGGAATATAACATCATATTTGCTTTATTAAATAGTCATTTTTCAGGATTGATATTTATCAAAGCCCAGCTGTGCAACTCCACTACCTCCCATTCCTTGGCAACAGCCCCTGGCTTCAGTCTCACTGGTTTTGAAGTGTTTAGAAAGATGTCTTCAGGTGATAAGTATCTGCTATTTGAGCCTCTTCCCAGTACCACAGTGCTGTGAATGAGTAAATTTCCGGTAGCCAGAAGCCAGGAATTATACTTGATAGGAAGACTGCCAGCTCTTCTGTGGTACCTCCCTCTGGCTGGGGCATGAGAGAAGTCCCCCTGCTAGGATATGAACAAGGTTGAACAGACCAAATGCACCCCATCCACAGATGAAGCTGAGGTCCTTTTTTCAGTGGAAGAACAGCACATGAGTTTGGTGTTGAAGGTGGAGAGGGTGATGGCGTGTATAGTCAGTGAGGTGAGAAGACAACGGGCAGTTGAGGTTGTTACAGTGGAAGTGCACTAGGGCCTCAGCAGTGGGACGTGAGATTTTCCCAGGTAGTTGAGGACATTAAATGCCTTTACTATTTAAAAAATACATGTTTAAAGCCTAAAGAAACAAAGGATCAAATAAAAAATACGAAATGGAGAAGCAAATCGACAGGCCAAGAAAGGGTTGCCCACAGGTAGTCGGGAGCAGAGTGGAGAAAAGAACATTTTGTCTGACTAGGTGCCAAACGTGTGAGCCTGCCCGAAGTGTGCCAGTCGGCACAGTGCAGTGGTGGCAAATGCTGTCACTCAAAGGAGAAGACAGAAATATTTGTGAAATGACCTTTTATGGAGGAAGGAAGACGGGAGGAGGAGGTGGCTGTAACTTGCCAACTGCAGCTCAAATGACCTAGCGTTTGGACTTTCAGCATTACTTTCTATTTCAGCTTACCAAGGTTTCAAGACAACATGACAGATGTGAATTTCTGAGAAGGTAGAAGAGTCTTCTGCTTTAATTAGGACGGTATGATGTCCTGCTGTGTGGTCATCACAGCCCTGCATGCACTAATAGCATGAGCCCCCTTGAGGACCCCAACCTGGGATCCCCACCGCAGCAGCCGCTGGGCTGGGGGCACTGTTGCCGGGCCTGCACCACTTGCCTCTGGGCTACCCAGGGCTCCCAGCTTTTCCTCTCCAGTAGACCATCTCGATCTTGCTGCTCCCTGACACAGGTATCTGAAAGAATACCACCAAAGCTGTCTCAAGAGCAGAGGCTGTATTTGTGAATGCTGTCGTCCTTGCAAAGCAAAACTAAAACCAGTGCTATTGCAGGATGGCAGATGTGAAAGAATAAGCCAAAGCCAAACTTTGAAAGAAAGAAAATACATGTCTACAGTACTTGAACCAAGATCTCGGCGTGTAACGCTACAGGCAGAGAGGCTGTACAAAACCTTTAGGTATTTAACTACTTGTGTGTGTTCCTGTGGGGATGGAAATCACAGATTCGTTTTCCTGTGGAGGACTCATTAGTATTCTGTCATTGGCAACTCACTATTTTTAGCCTAGTGAGCTCGAGATGTATTGTGGCTTCGGCCGCAGAAGTTAACCTACTCCGGGTAACCAGTGAAAAGAAAGAGAAAACAGACTGCGTTAGGAGCTGTGGAGTGATTTTCCCAGATCTTTTATGAACCATTGACTGGTGGGGCAAGCGTAACTTAGAAAACTATCACCCATTGCAGCAAGAAGGCAAACAGGCCTGAACAGAATAACAAGCCAAATTCTATCCACTGTGGGATCCATCCCTAGAGATAAGGAAACCAGATGACCTGTACATTGTTCTTGGAGAGAAAGATAAGGAATGCAGACCAGCTCAAGATAAGGGGCTCAAGATAAGGGTGCTTGACCAGCACGGGTTCAAATGGGAAGACTTAATTTGCATGTGAAGCCAGGCAGGTCATTACTATGTATTAGGCGTGTAGGGAAATCTACTGAATATGTATTATTGTACAACATATAAGCATGATTTGGGGTCCAGTTTGGCGTGCATGTATCGGGGAGACAAGCCTCTGTGCACCCACTAGCGAATAAATTACCTCCTCAAAAACTCTAACCAGAGTTCTTGGGTTTTTTCCCGTAAGTCACCATCCTCCTCCCTTGCTGGTTAGTATTAAATGCCTATTAACTCAATTTCAGGAAGGTGGTGATTAACCTGGGTCAAATGGAAGTGATTAGGTTGGATTATCCCTGTCATGGAAAAATTTACTGGAAGACCTAGGAGGGAGGAAATGGCCTTACGGATCCCAGCAAGTTCTGCGGGAAGGTATATGCACTTGCTTTTCTCTCTGCAAGAGAGCTTAGCCCACTCATGATCCCTGCAGATGCTTCGGACTTGATTTGAACTGAATTGCTTTAAGCTTGGAAGTTCCTCAGGACTGGTAAAGAAGATGGATAGCCCAGCATTGCTCCCACCCGTGCAGCTCACCCCAGGTCTACTTGTGCTGGATTTTGGAAGCATCCTTGAAGACACTGAAACTACCTTTCCTCAGGGATCTTTAATGAAAAGTCCAGTGCTAAAAATTACTAAGGGAATGTTCAGGTGGACAAGTAGTAATAATAATAATAATACCAGAGGGCAGATCGTGGAAGGTCATTGAGAGGATAAAAAATGCAAAAACCAAATTGTACTTGAGACTGGGTTGAGAACAAGGAAGGCACAGAGTGCTGTGGGTGCGCATGAGCACTTCTGCAGCACCTCCAGTGCTTTGGACTTGCCTGATCCATAGGCCATGAGATGGGTCTGTGTGTAGCATGTGCAGCAATGACAGATTCAGTGGCACGAGCCTCAAATTTACTGTATGCAAGCAAGGGGCTCCTGGCAGCCATAGTTAGGCAAAAGGCTCTCTAACCTCAGATATCATGCTTTAAATCAGCCTCATACAAACATCTAAACCTACGCAGGCAACCTACACATGATTTGTGCCATGGTCCTGAGCTTGGAGCAGATATAAACCCTGGCCAGGCGCTCTCTCAGCACAGCCCCAATTTAAGGCCACTCTCCACAGAGAAGCAAATATTTTGCGACTGTCACCAGTATTAAGAAATAAGCAGCATTTTATTGCAGGGATCAGTGCATGGAAGTTCCTGTTGGCCAGCAGCCCGGAGGGTTGCTTCCTCCAGGTAATATCCCTGAGTGCTTTCTGCTTGCTTGGCTCCACTACTCGTTCATTGAGATTGTCAGGAGACACCGTGTCACTGACCCCTCTGTCATAACCCTTCGCCTCTTGTGTCACCACTGAACCACCCTGGGGAAATGGCACCGAGACCTGTGTGTGTACAAGCACGTGTGTTTGCTCGTGCTTCTGCACACAGCTGTGTTTATTTCATGTTGCATACAGAGGAAAAGAGATTATGTTCTAACCATAATGTGCTCCACAAGCAAAATACTCTCTGCTGTATGTTCTGATGCATTGCTCCTTTAGGCATGCCCTCAAGCGTTGTTCTTACATGTGCAGCCAGCCACAGTTTTTCCATTTTGAGATGGACACCTGAAATGTCACTATTTAATGACAAAACCAACAGTTGCTCAGAGGGAGGAGGAGTTTCACTTTTATCTTTCCTTCTAATCCTATTTTCTCTCTGAAAAAAAAGAAGGAAGAAGAGGTTCTAAAGAAAAGGCAGCAGCAACATTTCCCCCCTCATTTTCAGTTAAGAAATTAGAAGAACCTTTCAAAAGGTTTAACCCAGAGAAAGACCATACAGAAGGACCTGCTGTTTTCTGATTAGCACTGTTGTACTGTTGATGAAAAGTATCCAGCCAACAAACCTGTGTAAATGGAAACGCTTCTGCGCTATATGGAGCCAGCATTCCTTGGTAACTACAAAGAAATGCTTTTATTGTACTTTATAGTGTTTAACAAAGATTATGCAAATGTCCTGAGAGCTTGGTTCTCTTCTTGTCTCACAAATATCACAAGAGAAAGGTTTCCCCACCCTCAGCCTTCTGCTAGAGGACTTCTTGGAGGCCAAATAATATCAGATCAGTTTTGTAGGTTGCACTTAGAGGACACAGGAAAATGCATATTTTTGACAAATTGAGCTTTTGTCCCATGAGTTTTGATTAAAAAATTCTCAGAAGAGCTTTTACACAGTCTGAGTAAATTTTTAAAAATCTTTTTAAAAATCTTTCCTCCTTTCTCCATTTTAAATCTCCCCCAGTAGATTAGGGTTACTTTCTGGTGAAGGCAAGAAATCCTTTCAGCTCTATTGCCCACATGGCAAAAAGCAAGAAAGATAATTAAAATTTATTTTAAGAAAGGATCATCTGTCACATGCCATAAGAAAACAAACACCACCAAAACAGACACTCTTTGCAAACGTCTTATAAGACTCATCTATCAGGCAAGAGAAAACCCTGAGTTATTCCATTTGTTTTCTAAGCTGGATGTACAAACTACCCTGGCTGTAGCCTCCGGGGATGTTGTCACTAAATAAATGCTGCCATTAAAGTGTTGGTAGGAGGTCCTCAGAAATGCAAAGAGAAAAACAATTCGGGGGGAGGGCTTTGGGTAGGAAAAACAACTAATAACTAAATCTGGAAGTACAGCTGGGTGTTCTTAAATTAGGAATCTTTAGGAGGTCTCCCACACATCATCGCTGTAGGACTGCAAGTTTGCTGAAGGGTTTTTTTTTTTGAGCTGTTCATTGCTGCAGATAGACTTCACCTCCTCCAGCTTTGCTACTCTGTTCTTGCTAAGCTTCTCCATGGCTGTCAGCTTCTCTCAGTTAACTCCCCAATGTCTCTCTGGGCAGTGTCTCACTTCCATCTCTCTTTCCAATTATCTTCTTTCCTCTGTGCATTTGCAATCCCGTATCTCAGCTGCTCAAGAGGAAAGAAGATTAGCTCCATGGACTTCTCCCCTTCTCCATCAGCTGTCCCTATTAGTTAGCTCATTAAAAAAAAAGCTAATCCAGATGTATCTCTACACCAACACATTTTTTATCTCAGGCATTTTCTGGTGTCACTGCAGGGAATGTGATTCTTGTTGTACAATACCGGTAGAAGGTAATTTCCCCACATGCAGTCTTGCTGAATCTGGTGGGTTGTCAGTCTCACCCTGTCCCCAGCTGAAAAGAATTGTTCAGAAAACATGGTCATGCTCCCAAATCGGAGAGGGCTGGCTCGATATCTGAGGATTCCCTCGCACGGACTACTCCATGAAGGCTGTGCTCTGCAGCCATATCTTATTGGAATGCCGGTATCTCGCATGATTTACATGCACGGAAACAACCTCAGCTGATGGGGGCAGGTTTTCCAGGAACAGTGAATACTTGAACACATCGTTGGAGATAACGAAGGCAGAGAAGTGGCTCCTCTCTTACTTGACAATTGCACAAAGCAGATTTCCTGCAAAACGGGAATCTCCGGATTACCTGCAGCAGTTACTGGAGAGGCTTTGAGGCTGGTGCACACAGGGAATTATTACCAAGCTACGTGGGAGGAAAAGAATAACCATCAATTACTGCTCGCTGACACCTTCCCCGTTAAGGCGACAACTCATGTCGGTTTGAAACGAAAATAAAGCAGAACTCCCGTCTTGCCCGTTTTTCCAGAACAGGAACGAGCCCCAGAAATCGGGTGCTTTGGGGTGAAGGCCTCTAGAGGTCACCAGGAACTAATCCACAAGGTATCGCCAGGCTCGTCTGTGAAGTGTAGATTACTTGGTTTTGACTGAGACTTCCCACCTCTGCCGTTCAAGGTCTCTCCTCTCGTAAGCAACCGGGACTGTCTTTAAGAGAGGAACATGAAATGCCTGCACATTCACACCCCCCTGGCCAGTCCAGGTGATAGAGAAGGCAGCTCCTTTCTAGGTACAAAAGCAGTCACCCTGTCGGCAATTTTCCCTCTACACATGGTTAAAATCTTCCCTGTCTGCTGCTTCTGTGACAAAAGGTGCCCTTACAGAGCTGGACTTCTCCTGTGTCTTATGGGTGATGTCTTTGCCACACCTTTGTAAGCCCAGAGAACACCCTATTACCAAAGTGAGAGGGATGCCAGGTCTTTGTCTTGTGCTGATGTCTGAGAGCAGCAACTCACAAGGGAGCACAGACTGATCACGCAGATTAGGTAACTGTTCAATCTATTCATTGATGACTTGGATGAGGGATTGGCATGCACTGTCAGCAAGTTTGCTGACGACACAAAGCTGGGTGGTGTCGCCGACACCCCTGCAGACTGTGCTGCCATTCAGCGAGATCTGGACAGGCTGGAGAGCTGGGCAGAGAGAAATGTAATGAGCTACAACAAGAGTAAGTGCAGAGTCTTGCATCTGGGCAAGAACAACCCTAGGTACCAGCACAAACTGGGAACTGACCAGTTGGAGTGTAGTGTAGGGGAAAGGGACTTGGGGGTCCTGCTGGACAACAAGATGACTATGAGCCAGCATGTGCTCTTGTGGCCAAGAGGGCCACCAGCATCCTGGGGTGGATTAGAAGAGGGGTGGTTAGCAGATCAAGAGAGGTTCTTCTCCCCCTCTACTCTGCCCTGGTGAGACCACACCTGGAGTATTGTGTCCAGTTCTGGGCTCCTCAGTTCAAGAGGGATGTGGAGCTGCTGGAGAGAGTTCAGCGTAGGGCAACAAAGATGATAAGAGAGGTGGAACACCTCCCTTATGAGGAGAGGTTGAGGGAGCTGGGTCTCTTTAGCTTGGAGAAGAGAAGACTGAGGGGGGACCTCATTAATGTCTACAAATATTTGAGGGGTGGGTGTCAGGACGATGGCACTGGGCTTTTCTCAGTGTCATGTAGTGATAGGACAAGGGGCAATGGTTGTAAGCTGGAACATAGGAGGTTCCACATCAACCTGAGAAAGAACTTCTTCACGGTGAGGGCGACGGAGCACTGGAACAGGCTGCCCAGGGGGGTTGTGGAGTCTCCTTCTCTGGAGATGTTCAAGACCCGACTGGACAGGTTCCTGTGTGACTTGGTTTAGGTGATCCTGCTGTTGCAGGCGGATTGGACTAGATGATCTTTCGAGGTCCCTTCCAATCCGTAGTGATTCTATGATTCTATGATTCTATGAACTGGCAAGAACTGTTCCACATATGTTTCTGCCTGGCAAATTATGATCTGTAAACTTAGGAAGCCCTATAAAGATTAAGGCTTCCTTCTAGGTCACCCAGTGCTGTATCCACAGGGAATGTTTAGAGAAGAGCTACAATTTGGTTATGATTAAGTGGTTGTCATGAAGCCAGCCACCTCATCTGCTTCATGAAAGAATGGAAGGAAAAGCTCAAGTAATTTTCTGGGAGCTCTCTCCAGGGTTTAGAAATGACACAGGCTGGAGAAGTGGGAGCTGCACACAGCTGAGGGAAAATATTTCAAGGCAGCAAAAAGAAACTGATCCTTTGAGGAGACATTCCTCTGAAGGGAGATAAGGTATTTATTTTTGTAGCAGCCACTGGAATAGAGGCCTGTAGTGTCTCAGCAGAGGGATTTTTATCTCTGAGACACCAGAAGAATTGAATACAGATGAGTAGCCTGTGCCTCACCAGAGTGGGGAGGGGCTACTGCAAAGAGATCTTTGCAAAGGGGTCCTTTACTTTTAGATAAATAAAACAGCAGGCCTGGGATGTTTCCTTAGAGTCCAGGGAGTTTTTCTGGAGGTACAGCAGGAGATAAGACTTTGCTCTTTCAACAGGCTGTGTGGTAGCTGCTTTCTGTGGCACTTCCTTTACCTCAGTAACAGCAAGGGACTCGCACCCGTTGTGCTCCGCTCTGAGAACAGCAGCTCAGCAGCCCCGAGTGTTTGCTGGGGATTAGCAGGTATGTTATTTTTGCAGATAGACTGTGATGCCACAGCCTGGCTGGAGTCCATGTGTCGGTTCCTAATCCCATGCAAAGCCCCTGAGAGGTCAGTCAGCAAGACAACAACAGAGGTCCATGCCCACCTGAGAGAGGTGAGGATTATTATTATCATATTGCTCCTGAGAGGAAATGCTCATATGAATCTTGCAGTCAGCTTTTATTTCCTTCCCTTTCACAAGATGCTCAGATAGAGTCAGGGACTTCCTGTTTTCTCAGTTCCCTTTTCAAGGTGGGTTTCTAGAGAAACCACGCCGTCTTTCCCTGTCCAAACAGCAGCCTCATCAAAATTTCTTGGTGACCGCCATCTGTCACAAACTGAACACCACCCCTTTTGCTATTTACAGTGCAATTAACCTTTAGCAAATTAGTCTCTGACTGTCATGAAAGAATTAATGAAGGCAACACACCCTCACCGTGTTCCCACAGTGCAAGTGGCACACTGCAGTTGCAGCAGCATACCTACAACTCTGCCAAAACCCTCCCAGAGTCAGGGGGTGTTATCATTTCTGCATTATCCCAGGAAATTTGCCAGCCGTGGGGAGAGGTGTGAGGAAGAGCTCTTGCAGATACATTCCTGCAGAAGTAGTGATAATAAGACCTGGCCTTCCCCAGAAATGTGGGTGCTTTCCAGCTGCCAAGTGTGACTGCCCTGGTAGCCAGGCTGTATGGCCATGCCTCAGCCACCTCAGCTGAGCGTTGTAGTTTTTGTAGTTTAAGCAACCAAAGAAGGAAGTTACTGCCAAAATATTGGCTGGGATATGCAGCAGCTGTGCTTTGGAAACACTATTTTTCCTGGAACTGTCAGACTTCAACCCAGATCTCTGTGTGCATGTCTAGGAGACGTGATGCATGCGCTCCGAGAACAAGGCTTCCCAAGAGCCTTAGACCTTTGGCCCTTGTGCAGTGGAGTTGCTCCATGGAGATGTGCACGACGTGCCCAAGTTATCAGGACATCCCTGTGCAGTCAGATCTTGGAGAACCATCAGACAGATAAGCCAGTTCCCCAAACTCCAACACAGCTTGAGTTCTAGTGGGAAAAGAAGCTTAGCCAGGAAAATCCAGTACACTAGCTGGATTTTCAGAGTACCAGAGAACAGCTGCTGCACAGCAGTACTGCCGGTAGGTAATGCCAGGCAATACCTGCACTGGTGAGCAATCCTTTGTTGAATTATCTGTAGCCTCATGTCCCACGCTGTGTTGTGCAGCATGGGCTTGCACTGCTGTAATTCTGCCACTGCCACCTCCTCCTCACACAGTGAAATGCCTTGCAGGGTGCGTTATGGGGATATGAGGTCAGCCCAGGGAATGGGGTCTTTGTGAGAAGAGAACCAGCCTCTTAAAAGTAGTGATCCCTGATTGTACCCCACACTAATATTTCCTCAGCATCAAGATTCTAAGGGTGTGATCCCCAGCAACACTGTTCTGAAAAATCCTGGGCAGTACTTTTAAATTACAGTCAGGGGTGAAGTAATTACTTACATTTGTTTGGATCCATGAAATGTTAAAGGCAGAGCTAAACAAAACATTGAAGTTTTTGTGAGCTCAGTCCATGTTTAGCGGGGTCAGGTTATACAACATTGCTATTCCTTGATGACAAAAGTGTTTAGCTAATGTCTTTTATAGCAGGAAAAATTAACTGTAAAGTTACATCATCACTGATGCAGTTCTGTCACTACTTGCCGGTCTTCTCTGATTCCCAGACTCTCTCAAGGCTAGAAAACTTGGGAGGTTTTCAGGGTTTTGCATCCATGTGTGTACCCTAAGGAAATCATGAGCACTTAGGGATGAGAACTAAATGCATACTGATCCCTGCCTCCTGGTTTCCTATGATGCAAACACACTTCAGAGCCACCTCAGAGGATCCCAGCACTGGAACCCCAGGCACACAGCACGCTGTGATCCAGAGGTATGCATAAACACCACCTGAGGTGACACAGATAGGTAATAACCATCCTAAGTTACTGTGAGGAAAGGCTGGAGCAGCATCTCTTTGCAGTTGTATTGTTACAGGGCAGGCATTTCCAACAATATGCAAAATATGCACAGAGCTGGCAGGGAGGAGCAGGGGATTATTCTGGTTTCAGCCTTAGCAGTGAGGTGGCTGGCCAAGCTCACTGAAAGGCTGCAGCTTCACAGGTGATGACAGCAGTATGCAAGGCTGCACCCTGAATTAGATCACAAAGTGAATACAAAAGCATAGTTGATACAGAACAATGAAAGAGGAGTGAACAATGTAATTTGCTGGTTATATGACTGTTATTTGGAACTTCAGGTAGTTCCTCAAGGCTCTGGTTCCTGTGAGATTTACTAGCAAAACCTAACAACTCTCCCACCCCCTCTAACCAAAGTCATCAGCAACCAAAGTAATTGGCAATTTATCGTAAGACGTTGAGTTGTCATATGTCAAACAGGGCTCAGACTGAGAAGCTGACACACTGGCTGTTGGAGGGAAGTAAACCCCAGCAGATGGGCAGAATGGACAGCCGGCTGTGCTAATCTCCTTACCTACAGTGGCCGACTCTGACAAGGATTGTGACTCGGAGCCCTTCATATGAGGATTTGTTGCTTATAGTGAGGGGTGTGACTTCCATTTGCTCTGGGGAGACTGACGTGGGGAAGCTTACGTACCAGTACCTGGTGGATGCTGAAGTTCTTTTCAGTTTGAGGCGAGCAGAACAATTGCATCTATTGCCTACACCGGTGACCTTTTCGTAACTTCCAGTGAGTCAACCTGAAGTCAAATCGTCCATCTCCAGTGAACTGGGTCACTGACGGTGACCTCTTTGGGAAGAAGGGCCTCTGCGTGGACTGTTAAATAAGTTAAGGCACTTTGCCTTTCCCCTTCCAGGGCATAGCACGAGTTGATTAAGAACACTGGGATGATTACCTCTGCTTTGCAAGATCTCTCAGTTATGCTCTAATTAATGGTGATAAAAATCTGGCAAAGGCAGCTGGAAGGGTTTTTCCATCAGTCACTTCCAAGCCTGAAAGCTACAGCGGGCAAACTGCACCGGCCAGGTATCTTAAGAAAATACATCGAGTCAAGGAGCCGCTTCCTGCAAAAATCGTCTTCAGTCTGGAAAATTAACCATAAAACCATGGAATCACAGAATGGAAGGGCCTTCTTAAGATTATCTAGCCCAAGCCCCTGCTAGAGCAGGATCACCCAGAGAAAGAACACGTCCAGTCAGGTTTTGAATGTCTCCAGAAAAGGAGGCTCTCTGGGCAGCAGCCGTTCCGGGCATGGCGGCTCGCTCGACGAGCGGCTCTTGCCGCGGGGAGGTGCCCGGCAGCAGGCCCGTAGCGCTCCCGACTCCTGAACACTGACCGCCTCCAAAGCATGGGCGAGCGAAGCCCCTGCTCCAGGGTACGAGGCCGCCACCGCTGCAGCCGCTCACACTCTCCCCTCTACCGTCTCTCTGACTGACGCCCTCCTTGCCGTGACGTCACCACGCGGGGTCCCCCCCGGACCGCAGTTTCTCGTAGCGCGGTCTGGTGTCACGTGGGAGTGGCTGCCTTCCGCCCTCCTCGCGCGCCGGAAGAGCCTTGTCGCGCCGGTGACGTCGGCGCTTCCTTCTTTCCCAGCGAGGCCGGAGCTGAGGTAGGATAGTGGCGTCGCGTACCCCATCATCCGCTGCCATCCGCCGCCTCCTGGCCCCTGCCCTGGTGCTGCCGCCGCCGGCTCGGCCCCGCGCCTCCCTCTGCACCGGAGGGTGTGGGGGGCGGTGTCCGCGGCGGGGCGGGGCTGGGCTGTGCGGGGCTGCGGCCTGGTGCGGCCGGGCTGGGCGGTGAAGGCAGCAGGGTCTGCGGGTGGGCAGCGAGTGCTGGTGGTGTGGCCGGGCTGACGGCGGGTGTTGCCGCAGGGCACCATGGGCCGCGTGATCCGAGGCCAGAGGAAGGGCGCAGGGTCCGTGTTCCGCGCCCACGTGAAGCACAGGAAGGGCCCGGCCAAGCTCCGCGCCGTGGACTTCGCCGAGAGACACGGATACATCAAAGGCATCGTCAAGGTACGGGACGGGGCTGCCGGCGGCTCTGCGGCCGTGTTATATCTCCACAAGCACTAAGTAGTGCCTGTCATAGAATGTGAGGGGTTGGAAGTGGTCTCTGAAGATCATGTAGTCCGGGCCCCATGTTAGAGCGGGATAACCTAGAGCTGTTCGCACAGGAGCACATCCAGGTGTCTCCAGCGAAGGAGGCTCTTAGAGCCTCTCTCTGGACAATCTGTTCCAGTGCTGGTACCCATTCCATAACTTTTCCCTTATGTTTAAATGGAACCCTGTGTGTTCCAGTTTATGGCCATCACACCTTGTTCTGTCACTGGGCACCTCCAGAAAGAGTCTGGTCCCATCTGAAGGTCTTACTCCTTCAGATACTTGTAAGCATTTATCGCATCTCCCAGTCTCCTGCTGTCTGTACTAAATAGACAAAGTTCTCTTGTCCAAGTAAAGCAGATGCTGCGCTCCCATCATCTGAAATCTGGAGTGGTGAGGCCAGGGCAGTGCCTTTATTTGAGGTGTGGAGGTTTGGGTGTGCAGTAGGTAATGCTTGGGGTTAGTGACTTGAAGTGCAAACAGTGCTGTTGAGTACCCTGTGAGGTGTTCTGAACATCTTTGCGGCTTTGTAGAGCAAGGTCATCTTCAGCCTGTAGAAATAATTCTTTTTAACACTCGCTGTTTGACTGAATTTGATTAAATAGAAGTAGGTAGGTACCTTTGACTAAAACTTCTGTATCATGTTGTGGGTTTGCCCAGTAGAGTCAAAAAGAGGTGGACATCAACAATGTTTGAGCTTTCCTAGAAAATGGTCCCATCTTAAACAGTTTTAATCACTCAGCTGCAGTCCACGTCATGTTGGAATCAGTGCATGTTCTTCCAAAACAGAACTGACATGTCTTTCTAAGAGAAAACCAGTACCTCCCTCCTCCTTCCAAGGTTTGCATAGCTTCAGCTACCTACTGTCGGAAAGTTAGGAACACTTCCTTCCTCAGAAGTGCTGTTTGTTTCTTACTCTGTCTCTGCCCAAAGGTGACTGGGCAATTGTGAAAATGAATCTCCTGCTGTGGTGAGATCTGCTGTCTGCAGATTGTCAGGAATAAACCAGTGCAGACACAATTCATTTACAGCAGCCTAGTTAACCAGTCATTGGTTTGGATGCGAATAATTGTATCATAAAAATGTGATTATTCAAGTCCTTTGTGTCAGAAGACAAGATCCTGTTGAGGAAAGGGAATCCTAGTGAGAATTACCTCGGTAGTAGGCATTTCCACTTTGTCAAGCCTGCAGAACCCATGGCAGTTGCTGTTCCGTCCTGTCCTAAAGCATTTCTGTGTTCCAACAGGACATCATCCACGATCCTGGCCGAGGTGCTCCCCTAGCCAAGATTGCCTTCCGTGACCCATACAGGTTTAAGAAAAGGACAGAGCTGTTCATCGCCGCTGAGGGTATCCATACCGGCCAGTTTGTGTACTGCGGCAAGAAAGGTGAGCTAACGCGGACAGCCTGTTGCCTGGGCAGCTTCAGAACACTGCAGCAGGTACTGGCTGAACGCGTGAAGTCTGGGATGTTTAGGTGCAGTCACAAGCCATCACAGAGCAGCAGCGCCCTGAAGCTTCAAGCGAACCTAGATCTCCTCCTTCGAGACAGAGCTCTCCTCACACAGCCTGTTTGGACTAACCAGCCTAACCACAGTTCTTGCTCAGTGTTGAATTGTTCTATCCAGGATCCTGCTTTCTGCACTTTTCTGTTAGTGTGACATTTGAGTTCCAAGTCAGTGAAAAGTGCTCTGCCACTGCGTGCCTTTCTATGGACAGAGCTCCATTGAATGGCATTCAGGTACAGAAATACAAATGAAGCTTTTGATGTTCTCACTGCTCATTGCAGCTCAGCTGAACATTGGCAATGTCCTGCCCGTTGGCACCATGCCGGAAGGCACCATTGTGTGCTGCCTCGAGGAGAAACCGGGTGACCGTGGAAAGCTGGCCCGCGCTTCTGGAAACTATGCAACTGTGATCTCCCACAACCCAGAAACAAAGAAAACCAGAGTGAAGCTGCCTTCTGGCTCCAAGAAAGTGATTTCTTCTGCAAACAGAGCTGTTGTGGGTAAGGAGTGGTGACTGAACTTGTCAATGAGTTTAAACAATGCTGAGTGTGCTGTCTGACAGGGCCCTGGCTTCCAGTATTGTTTTGAAAATGGTGTCCCTGGCATGCTGGTCCCAGGGTTATGCACAGGTGGTGTGTTAGACCTGACTTCACTTTTGGTTAATGGTAATGTAGGTTTGAAGATGGTTTGGCCTAGCAAGAGGACAGAAAAATGATCGTTGCCTGTACCTGTAGTGGAATTGCTCAGCCTGCAAAATCTGCAGCCCTTGAGGTAGAACTTCTCTAGAAACCAGCACTGGTGGTTGGTGCAGTGTCTGAGCCAATGGAGTGGTGCTAGAGGTGGTGTCAGTTGGACAAAGTATTCTGAAAGTCTGACAACATACCACTGGGAGGGAGCAAAGGTGTTTACTGGGCTTGTTGACTGACAGCCAAGATGGCAGCTCTACTGCAAGTCAGCAGGTGATACCTCTGAACAGGAGACACCAAGTAATGTGTGGCCTGTTACTTCAGTAAAACTGGCTAAATACATAATGAAATAGTCACAGAATGTACTGGCTTGGAAGGGAGCCCAGAAGTCATCTAGTCCAACCCCCCTGCAACAAGCGGGGACATCTCTAACTAGAACAGACTGCCCAGACCCTCATCCAGCCTGACCTTGACTGTCTTCAGAGAGGGGGCCTCCAGCACCTCTCCAGGCAACCTGTTCCAGTGATCCACCACCTTCAGATTAAAGAACTTTCTCCTAATGTCCATGAATCTGCCCTTTCCAGCTTAAAACCATTACCCCGTGTCCTATCGTTCCCTACCCTTGTGAGCAGTTCCTCTCCAGCTTTCTGACAGGCCTCTTTCAGCTTGTTTCGTACTTCTTCTGAAATAGTTGAAAAACACATTGTTGCTCAAAACGTGCCAGCAGTAAAACTGGTGGAGCTTTAGAAAGGGTTAAACTGACTTCTGTACGTGTGGATCTAAACCAGGTAGTTAAAGGGATGTGTCCCCTTGGAGAGCACTTGGTGCCTGGGGAGTAGCTCTGGGTAGTAGCTTGTGTTTCATCTCAGAGGTGGTTCTGGGAGGAGAACTGGTGCGAGTACACAGCCGGGACTGTTTGAGATGTGTCTTTGGGTGCTGATTCTTAGAGCTGGAACGTTATCTAGGAATTAGTCTTGTTCTTAAAGACTTGGCCCTGCGCTCACTCTTCTCTGTTACATTTGTACATGACCGTTGCCACGTTTTGGGTTTGTTTCAGGAATTGTTGCTGGTGGAGGTCGTATCGACAAGCCCATCCTGAAGGCCGGCCGTGCCTATCACAAATACAAGGCAAAGAGAAACTGCTGGCCACGTGTCCGTGGTGTGGCCATGAACGTGAGTGTTTTCAGTCTTTTGCATTCTTGTTCATGCTTCAGAAAGGATTTGTCTGATGGGGGAGGAGCCTGGGAAAGCTTCACAAACCACCCTGTGACTGCACCTATTGGGGTAACTAGGGGCACCCGACAGTTGCTGCACTGTGTGGAAAACAAAGCATTTAAACTGATCCAGGGGAACAAGAACATTTTATTGCTGCTAAACTTCATTACTCATCTCTCTTGTTAATTATATCGACAACTTGCTTTTGCTTTCCACAGCCTGTAGAGCATCCCTTCGGTGGTGGTAACCATCAGCACATTGGCAAGCCCTCAACCATCAGGAGAGATGCTCCTGCTGGGCGCAAAGTCGGTCTCATTGCTGCCCGTCGTACGGGTAGGCTGCGGGGAACAAAGACTGTGCAGGAGAAGGAGAACTGAAGACCCAGCGTGGAGTTTGCAGAATAAATGTTCTAAACACAGCTTGTGTGTGAAGCTCACGTTACCTGTCGCCAAAGCCTGGCTCATGCAGATAGCGCTGAATTCTCAACGCGGGAAGCTGTGAGTGGAGATGAGGGCTTTTCCCTCCTGCCTCGAGCAGGTGGTCCCTCAGCCAGCACAGCCGGCCTGTGATCTGGTCCTACGGGCTGGAACAGCGCTCAGGGTAGATGCTCTGCTCTGGGGCCCAGATGCAGGGGTAACACAGGGTCGCTTTGGCCTGACAAAACGTAGCAGACTGGTCATGGTCAGTCTGGGGATTTGGCTGAAGCAGGTAACGGGTGCTCAGTTTGCCAAGCTGCCAGAAAATTATTTTCCATTTCTTTTCTGCTGTTTCTTTGGCGGAGACCTTGAGAGTGGTACAACTCCTTGCAGAGGGCATGTTCCAGCTACTGTCAAGTTTACTGCTGCTTCTTTAACTGTCAGGCTTCATCTGAATGAAAGGTAGTTCCCTCAGCACAAATTAGGAAGTTGGAAAGGTGCTGCACAGTCCTGCCACCCTGACTCTTCAGTGGTTAGACAGATAGCTTCACTGTTTTCTCCTGTGGAGTGGGCTCCAGCTTCATGAGTGGACACTAGCTAGGTGCTTCTTGTGAGAACGCTGTGTGCTCCTAAGGACAGCTGTCCTGGGCAAAGATCACAGAATCACTCTGGTTGGAAAAGACCCCTGGGATCCTCGAGTACAACCATCTCCCCTACCATACAAGTTCACCCCTAAAGCATGTTCCTCAACACCTAATCCATACGATCTTTAAACACATCCAGAGATGTGACTCAGCCACCTCCCTGGGAAGACCAGTCCAGTGCTTGGACCACCCTTTGTTTGAAAAAGTTCTTACAATGACTGTATTTGGAGGGGTGGGGGATGAGTTAACTTTTCTCCCCTCCAAAGTCTGGTTCAGGAAGGCCATGAATGAAACCGTTTTGCAATAAATGCCACAACTATCATCTGTCCAGGCAGCTGGGGCTCAACTTCGCATCTGGCCACACCTAAAGCAAGAGTCCTGTTTGTGGTCTTCACCTCTGGCATTGCTGGAGACCCACAGTGCCAGGGGCACCATGGCAGTACTGCCAGGAGTTCTGCAGTTCAGGTGAGACTTGTGCTGCTGAATCCTGGGTGCGTCATGAGTGAGGGCTCCTTCTCCAGTGCCTGCCTCTGTTAGGAGGTTCCCAACTCCAGGGGAGTCCATGGCAGGGGCAGCAGGCATAACCCCCTCTTGCCTGCCTCACCCCCACCAAGTGCTTCTGTGTAACAGATACAAGGCTCTGGCAGAGGAAGAGCAGACAAATGAGTTCAGGGACAAGGGGCAAGTTGCGTCTTCGGGGCCTGTGCAGTCAGACCGACCCACTGTCCACATCACTGCATATGAGGAAGAAAAGTTGTAGGAGACTCTTCTCTGCAGTGTATGGAGTGCCCAGTGTGTCCTGTAGATCCTCATCACAGGAGGTCTGTTCTGTCTCTGAAGCAAGAGTTGGGGACATCACTAGGAAGCTTCCTAGCTTAGGTCCTTGGGCTATTACCCACTGCTGCTGGAGACGAGTTAGAAGAACGTAGTCCAAGAGCAGTTAAGAGAACTTTAGAGCCCTGGGGAGATCAGTGGAAGAATCTGGGGCACAGGTGGTTTTTTCATCCATCCTTCCAGTTGGAAATAGTGACAACGGAGGCAACAGAAAAACACATCAGTATGTGGCGCTGGGGCTGCTGTCATCACAACAGTTCTGGGGTTTTCGATAATGGGATGTCCTACACAGCAGTAGGAATGTGGAGCTTGAATGGGAGACACCTCTCTCAGAGGGGGCAGAGGATCTTTGCCCAAGAGATTACAGGGCTTTAAACTAGACAGGAATCTGAGGAAACAGGAACCAACAGGCAAGTGTCCATGAAACATCTTGTTGAAGTAAAGGGGTGTCTCTCTAGGACGGTGACACAGCCAGCAGCGCAGCTGAAGTGCCTCTACACAAGTGCAAGCAGCATACGAAGCAACAAACGAGGAACTGGAAGCTCCTGTGCTACAGGACAGCTACAATACAGTCACCGTTACTGAAACCTGGTGGGATGAATCCTGTGTCTGGAGTGCGGCTGTCAAAGGCTGTGAGCTATTTAGGAGGACAGGTGTGGTGGAGGTGTTACCCTCTCCGTTACAGAATGGACAACCTGAAGGATTGTCCCTGAAGAGTAACCATGAGAAGGTAGAGAGTCTATGGGTAGGAATGAGAGATCATGACAGTAAGGGGAGCCTGTGGGTGGTGTTTACTATAGGCCACCTGATCAAAGGGAGGATACTGAAGAAGCCTTCATGCTCCAGCTCCAGGAGACATCGCACTCACAAGCTCTCATCCTGCTGGGGGATTTTAACCACCCTGATATTTGCTGGAAAATTAACAGAGCAAGCTGTAGGCGATCCAGGAGATTCCTTGAGTGCCTGGATGACAACTTTCTAAAACAAACAATAGACAGCCCTACCCCTGGGGATACGATATTGGACCTGATTGTGACCAATGCAAGTGAACTCACTGGGGACATCAGGACTGGAGGCAGCCTGGGCTGCAGTGACCACGCTGGTGCAGTTCACTTTCTTAGGGGTAAGGGACAGATAAAGAGCAAACTTAGCACCTAAACTTCAGGAAGGCAAACCTCCAGCTCTTCAAGGAGTTGCTCAACAGACCACCTCGGGATACAGTTCTCAGGGATCAAGGAGCAGAGCAGAGCTGGCAGATCTACAAGGAGACCTTCCACAAAGAGCAAGAGCTCTCAATACCCATGTGCAGGAAATCAGGCAGAAAAGGGAAGAGGCCAGCAGAGCGGAGTCAAGAACTGCTGGTAGAAGTAAGGAACAAAATGAAAATGCACAAACTGTTGAAGCAGAGACAAGTACCCTGGGATGAATACAGGGATGCTGCCTGGTTATGTAGGGACAAAGTAAGGCAGGACAAGGCCCAGCTAGAGCTGAACTTGGTGAGGGATACAAAGAAAACCCAAAAGGGATTCTATAAGTATCTAAATCAGAAAAGGAAGGTCAAAGAAGGTGTAGCCCACAATGAGAAATGATGGTGAACTAGTAACAGCTGATGAGAAGACCGAGATCCTCAACAACTTCTTTGCCTCCATTTTCACTGACAACCTCTCTCCTCACAGCCCTCACGATAGTGAGTCACAGGACAGGGACCAGGTTGACAAAGTCCCTCAACCGTAAGAAAAGACAAGGTTCATGACCACCTGAGGAACCTGAACATAAGTCCATGGGACCTGATGAGATCCCTGAGTATTGAAGGAATTAGCTGAAGCAGTTGCTGAGCCACTCTCCATAGTATTTGAGAAGCCTTGGCAGTCAGGACTAGTCCCTAGCAACTGAAAAAAGGGGAATATCATGGTCATCTTAAAAAAGGATAAAAAGGAGACCCTGGGAACTACAAACCTGTCAGCCTCACCTCTGTACCTGGGAAGATCATGGCATTGATTCTTCTGGAGAACATGCTGAGGCACATGGAGGAAAAGGAGGTAATCCTAGGTAGCCAGCATGGATTTATTAGAGGCAGGTCCTGGTGGCTTGCTGCAATTAAGTGACTGCATCAGTAACAAGGGAAGACCTGTGGAAGACCTGGGGCTGTCTGGGGAGTCGGTGGGGGCCTCATCTCTGGAGTCATTTAAGGTCAGGCTTGCTGAGGCTCTGAGCAACCTGACCTAGGTTGAGTTGTCCCTGTGTAGGGAGGTTGGACTAGATGATCTCTAGGGGTCCCTTCCAGCCTAGAACATTCTATGATTCTACATGGAGTGACAAACATTCTTCCCCTTGAGGTGCAGAGCTGTACACGCAGAACCACCAGAAGAGTGCCACTGATTCTTAAGGCCCTGGGTCAGATGGCCCCACGTGAGTCTGACCCTACATTGACAGGAATCGGTGGAAGGCAAGGCCAGAATAAAAGTTGGTTTCTATATGCACCCACAAAACTCCTGTAGCCACATGCTGATATAGGAAAAGGTGATGGGAACAAATGCTGCACGCCACTGGAGAACGTCACTGGATCACACTGGGGAAATCTTAAAAAGCAGTGACAAGTTTTGTTTCTGCTCACACATCCCCGAGCCCACCAAGGTTTGTGGAAGTTCGTGCCTCAAGGTTTCGACATGAGGTCACAAGCTCTTGCCATGTCCCTGTGCTCTCCTGACACAGATGTAAGTGGAATGCTCCTCCCAAGCAGTATCACAAAACCAGTTAAAATATTCAATGTGCAAATGGTGTCCTGCACAAGCAAATGCAGCAGCAGGGCCCTCACACCAGAGCTGTACTTTCAGGCTGTGGGCACAGAGAGCTTCCAGAACAATCTGCACCTATGTCTCGACGGTTGTGTAGCCCAGCTGAAGGAACACAGCCATCAGCAGCACACACACGCTATCATCTATCTCTACATAATGCAAAGATGAAACAGTACAGCCGGCCACTGCAGAAGCAAAAGAGCTCTGCCAGAAACATCCCAGCAAGAAACCCAGAGGCAGAGAACATGTCCACAGGACCAGGAAGACCCACTCAAATCTGTCACAGAGAGTAGCCAACAGGCTCACAACCCAGTCCAAGATCCCAGTCTAATCCATGCTGTCTGGGTGTCATCTGCCAGGATAACGGCAGTGGCCTGCAGAGACAGAGCCCCACAGAGCAATGACACACGCGCTCTCCTTTCTGGGGGCTCTTGGCAAGCAACCTCACTCTTACACTGTGGTGCTGCATCAACTTCTGGGAGAAGAGCCAGGGGAGTGTTTTTCTCCACACTCCCCCATGAGAATCTGGGCATTCGCAGTCTCCCATCAGAAAAAGAATCATCCATGTGTCAGCCTCAGTTCTCAGCACTTCAGCTTAATAAAGGGCTCTCAGAAACCATGGTTCCCAACCGTGTCTGGATTTGTTCAGTCCACACATTTTCTAGGGAAGACTAAGAGGTTTACTGACACTGCTGGCTGCTTTCATTGCTGGTCCAAGGCTCTGACAGTAGCCCACAGACTGCCAGGTGTCTGTGGTTGGAGTATCACTGGGCTGAAGCTGTAGGTACGGAGCAGTGGCCCAAACACGCTGCTACTTTGCAGCGGGAACCCACAAACACGTTTAACGTGAACATGTGGGACGCAGCGTCAGTCACTTCATTTCATCAAGTAGCAGGAGTTGTTGTTTAGTATTTGAGTCCGTTCACAAAACGTGGAACAATCGCTTTGTTGCAAGTGACTGCTGTTAAAGAAGAGTCTCGTGTGGTGAAGTGTGTTGCAAGGCAAAGGCTTGTCCTTGGGGCTTGTCCGAACGCACGCAGCGCTTTTAGCTGCTCCTTTAGAAGGACACCCCGGGAGATGACAGCCAGGGTTGTGAGAAATCCTCCAAACCTTCCATCGCACCTGTGAAGAATCATGAGCCCAGCTGTCCTCAGGACAGCGGGAACAGGCAATAAAGCGGTCCCTGAGGCAACGCACTTCTCAGAGCAGTGTGACAGGAGTACTTGGGCAAACGGAACTGGAGAGGCAGATGAGGCCAGAGACGGAATTTTAAGCTGGAAAAACTTCCAGGGAGCCTGTGTGTGTGCACACAGCAGAAACTATGATTGCAGCCACCGGGCTGCAGGAATCCCCCACACCATGAGTACGGTGAAGGTGACACAAGGGCCAGCGGGGGTTCTCAGCCCCAACAGCGTTGAGCCAAGCCCCATGGAGCTTCTTAGTGAAACAGCGGGTACCTACAGCCAGGCTCCCAAACACTCTGATGGGGCAGAGCATCAGAGAGAAGAGCAATATCAAAACGTAATTCTTTCAGAGGGAAAATTAGGGACTTTAAGTCCAGTAACATGTAACATAAACTTCAAAAAGTCACGGTAATATCAGCAAGAGACTGTAGCACAAGACATTTCTCCGGCCGCAAAGTGCCCCCCTCAGCACCAGCACTAAAAATTGATGAAAAAAAATGGGAGGGAAGAGGGAAATAAATGAAGCAAATGACTAGGAAAAAAAATAAATCAGAGGCTCTACAGAAACTAACCTAAAATGAAAAATATCCATAAACCAGAGTGTTTTCTAAATCAGAGCTCTAACTCAAGCTGCAGTCTAAAGGGTGAGCTCCAGCACATGACACGTACAGGGGCAGGCAGGAGGTTTGGCTGAACAGGGTCGTGGCCCCTTGTGGATGTGCTGCTGCAGAAGTCAGAGATGAAGCAAGACTGTGACGTTGCAAAGAACTGGGACGCCTTCCTTCTCCACCTTGAGTGCAAAGATTCTCCAGGTAGGGTTACTGCTTGCAATCAAGAGTCTGGTGCGAACACAGGGAGACAGCACTTGGACAATGGCTAAATCAAGAGCATTTTATCACTGAGATCTGCTGCAGTTAACCCAGACTTATGGTTGGTCCTGGGATTCATGGGTGAGAGATTTATGGAAATAGCCCCCCCCCTTATTTCCAGGCTTGGTTGGTATCGCTTTCGTGTAGATGTCTGCTGCACTCCAGTGCTGCTCAGCATGGGCACCACTGAGGACATCAAGTGCCTGTAGAGAAGAGGGTGCTCAAGCACCCCCTCTTCTGCCCCCTCCCCCACAGCTGCATGAGGCACTAGTTGCCCCCTAGCAGCCAGCAGGGTGTTCCCTCTACCCCTGGCTCTGCATCACCCTTTTTGTGGAGAAGTTGCTGATCCCAGATCGCAGGAGAGAAAACTGCTCCCTCAGGGAAGCGGATCCACGTCTGAGCTTTAGCGGATAGACACTAATACAAACCCCCTTTCAAATACCAGCAAAGTAAACACAAACCAGGAGCCACAGAACACGGTGGCATCTTCACACTCCTTGTGCTTCTCCTCCCCCTGTAACAACTTTTACTTTTACACTGACTCCTAGCACCGGGAATGTGAACGCGCGCCGTAACCGGCAAGCCCTGCTCAAACCAGCGGCTCTGACCAGCACGACAGGCGACACGTGCGATTCGCTCATGCAGTCTTCATCCGAGATGGTTCCTGGATGAGTGTCTCCGTTCCCAGCCCCAGTGCTGCACAGAGGACAGGAGCTGCTGCACACGTGGTCAAACTTGAAAAACTCCAGCCAAGCTTACTGGGGAAATAATAGTAAAAATCTCCTGTAAGGATTATCCTGGCTACCAGGACACGAGGAGTCTCGAAGCAAACTCCGCTTTAAGGAAAGACGTTCGGCGCTCACGCAGGAATGTCAGTGGTTGCTTCCAGGACAAGGCTTTCCCCGCTGAAGTAAAAGAAAGGACAGGCACCAGTGAAGCGCAGGTCTTCCTTTAGGATTCCACCCACCAAAAGGCCAAACAGCAGTTTCTTCACACGTTCTGAAGGGTGCACTGAGAACCACCGAGTCCTGCCGAAGCACTGACAGCTCAGTACAAGTTCTTTCATCCTTCTCAGTCTCCTGCTCCATCACCATCTCAGAGCCCGGTGGCTGTGGCGCACACAGCACACGGCTCTAACTCACGCAGAGACACACAGATGGCAGGAGAACGACTTCATCCAGAGATGAGCAAGGTTCACCTCTCCAGTGTTTCCACACCCCCACCTCCAAGTCCTACGGGAACCCCCACAAACTAGCCACCTGTCCTTGATAAATCAGACGCAGGGAGGCCACTTCTGGAGGACCTACACCAGGTCCTCCAGGGATGTGGAAAATAAAACAGGAGGTGTAAGGAAGCCATGTGTAGTACAAAGAGGTCAGAGGAAATCCATCCAGAGGGTTTCTGCAGAACGAAGAGGGAGAAACAAACGTCAGCTTGTTCTGGAATTCCAGCTGTTTCACTGAAGTTACCAGGTGAGTGTCAACACGAAATGTTTTGGGCCACGTTTTCAGCTGATGTGAAAACCACAGGTAGCCCTTCAAAACCTCCTAGAAGTTTCCAGGGAGTTGGTGATCAGTGAACATTGCACCTTTCACAGTCTCTGCAGAAACCAAAAGTGGGGTATTAACAAATTCTCAGAGAAATGTGAGAACAGAACACGTTGGTGCGAGTTGCTCTCTTCCCCAAAAGCCCACTTCTCCCAGTTTGCAGCCCTTCCAGCTGTCCGTGATCCGCTGAGATTCACCCAACATTTATCCTGAGTCTTGTTTTTGCTAACGTGTTGATGGCCAGGGAACTCACACGCACGCCCGCTCGGGTGGGGATACGTCCAGCGAGCAGAGCCGTGACAAACCTGGGCGCCACTTCTTCCGTGGATGTCTTGTTGACGGGGAGTTTTTATTTCATGCCAGTACTACAGGCTCCCAGGGATCTGGCGCCGTCTGCGCTTCCCTTGGACACGTCTCCAGAGCCAGTGGCCAGAGCAAACGCAGTGAACTAGAGGTTTCCATTAGCTTTCTGTTGCAGCCACTTCAAACCCCTCTTACACGATGTCCCTTGCTCTGATAGAGTGAAGCCCCTGGGTAACTGGCACATTAGAGAAACACAGGTCACAGCAGCTATCCAGCAGCCTGCACTGGCTTTGGACAGCCTGGAATGTGAAGGGTCACCTGTCCCTGAAACAACCAGTCGGGACCAAGGACAGGCAAGTGCAACTTACAGAAACCTTTGGCTCTCTGCAAGCGCGAAGGTGGAGCGACCCCAAGGAATGTTCCCATGCGGCCAACTCTTCTCTAGTGACTACAGCACAACAGAGTTGGTCCTCGCGCGCTACAAGAGATTCAAAGGTAACAGTGAACCTGGCCGCTTTCCCCAGTTGAGGACACCTCAAGCTTTATTCCCTGTCTTCATCACAGTGAGTCTCTTCCATCAACAACTTGATTGTACCACGTTTTAAGAAATTCAACACAAGAGTCCTCCACTAGCCCATTCTTCAGTTAAGTCCACATTTTATTTATGGTTTGCTGTTGGTACTTCAATCAGATTTATATACACAGAATCTAAAACCTACATCAAAACCATGTTGACTGCTCTGAAGACCAAGAGAAGTGACATGATTGAAATCTTCTTCCACAGCTATACAGCAAGTCTACATTCCCACAGCGTGTTTTTGGTTCAGGTTGCAGAAGTGCTCAGAGAGCCAACGCCAGGTCTCTCTGACTCGGAGCGGGAGAGTTACACAGTTCTCTGTCAGCATTTCAGTCTCACACACAGCTACGGCAGCGATCAGAACTCTGACGTCTAGACAATATTCTTTGCAGAATACTGGCCTCTCACATCCCGGCATCACTCCCTCTCTAGACTCTCACCTTACCAACAGAGCCAGAAACCGACACAGGATCACAGAACGGTAGGTGTTGGGAGGGACCTCTGAGGATGATCCGGTCCTCAGAGGATCCCCCTGCTAGAGCAGCATCACCTCCCTGTGGTTGCATTATTTGAACAACATTAGTTCTGACAGGATTTTATGCTACTTCACAGGAATAAGGAGGCAGCACTAGAGACTGAGTAGAAGTGGTCGTGAGTCCACGTGGTGCCACTGAAAAAAACCCCAGTTCCTTTGCTTCAATGCAATCACACGCACCTACCTACTCTTAGTCACGCTTCAAGCGGTGCCACACACCCATCCCCTAGCGGGAGGCAGGGCCTGCCCCACACCACCCCAGCAGACAGCCTGGCCGGGTGTTCCCACACCCGCACGGGCCCGACCCAGAAGCAGCTGTCCCACTACTAAAGCTACTTACCAGCTCATCAGCCTGCAGCGGCTCGGCAACGAACGTCAAGAGGTAGACAGTAGTAACAGAGTGAGCTTGCAAAGCCTCGTGCTCAGCCCACTCTGTCCTTTATTTGCTCAGGGGATTCAACTTGGTACAGATCACAAGAAAAATAATAGAAAATGCTTTATAAGCTACTTAATCAACTTCCTAACAGAAATCAATTCTTCCGTGCTTGGGGAACCCTGTGGTTTGGAGAAGTTCGCACCGGGAGGACTCCCACTTTGCCACCAGTGGTGCGCGTGGGCGCAGGCAAAGCTCACTTAGCATTTCCAGCTCCTCAGAGTTTTCACACAGCATGGCCTCTCTCCCTTCAGCAAAACAGTTCTGTTTCTCCTACTCTGCCTGTCCTTCATCATGCAGCAGGACAGGCACAAAGAACTTGTGACTATCACTGAATGCTGAAGACCTGGTCTTCATGTTTCTAGGTTTCTGAGTTTGCTTCCAGAAGCCCTTCTATGGACTCTAAAACCAGATGTTTCAATACAATCACGTCTCTTAGGAAGTGTCCAAGTTTTCCATCAGCCTTCTTCTCCACAGTAGATTCCAGCAAGACCCACCCTCTTTATTCACCTGTAGAAAACAACCACTCAAGATAGAAAATGTAGCAAACCCCCCCAAAACAAACCCCAGTAATCTACAGGCTATTTGAATTCACCGCTGCCATCAGCAGCGGGAGGCTTTTGTATCCCACCTAAATTCAGGGAAGATTCAAGAGATGACAAAGCCCACCTGGCCAAGGCTGTGGCTGCTACCACTGCACTGCAAAGAGGGGACCCGACTGCCTGGCAAATGCAGATCCTTTTGTAGCAGCCAAGAGCAAAACAGCAGGTGTAGGTAGAAAAGGAGGTAAAAAACATCATGGCGAGTGAAGGGATTTGATTCCAAGAAAATACAAAAACATTAAATATAAAATGATCCTGGCAATCCAGAGTGAGAGACTTGGTAAGGAAGGATCTTAAGAAATGACAGAGAGGAATTTAGGAGTGATGGACAAGAACTGAGCAGTGTTTCAATAAATAAAGCTACAAGAAAGGCCAATACCTTTAAAAGCTGCACCCACAGAGGTATCATTACAGAGAGAAACACAACTGCTCACTTAATGGCTCAGGTGACACCACACTTGGAAAGCATTCATCCAGTCCTGGTCATCGTGTGCAAACAGAAACAGCACCTCATGGTATCGAAAATGGAAACCAACTAGGGACCTGGCTCACACAGGGAAAGCAAGTATTTCGACGGTCTGCTCTGGTGACGAGGACAGGGGACAGATGTTTGAGTGCCCCAGGAGGCCGCCAGCTGCAGCAATACAAACCAAGATGCTGCAATAGCAGTGATAATGCCCATTTTCATTCCTAATTTAATGGACTTTTAAAATACATTAAGGACAGAAGAGAATGACTTCTCTGTCCTACGTTGGATGTTTTTCAGTGGTTAGGTTTTGGATGAACTCACAGAACCTGGTTACTCTTCGACCTTCTGTTATCATCATTCAGCTTGCTGTTATAAACTAGAAGACACTTGGCCGTTAGTTTGACCACTGAAGAAAGACACTGTGACTTCAGAAATGTGCTGACACAACTACTTGATTATATCAAATTCTTCTATGGAAATGGCCGGTTCATTAATTTGAGTATCAAAAAGTGGCTTTTAGGAATTCTACAGCTAAAAAATAGAGCCATGTGTTTAAAATCTGAAGAAAAATTAGCCCTTACTCAGGAGTGTTCTTCTCCTTCAGAAACTGGTTCTCTGTGCTTGTTTCAATTTCATTGTCTGCAAATAAGCGTAAACAAAGGAAATAAGAAAGATGTCTTCTGTGCTACCACTTATCTGGCTCGGCTCCTGCAACCACACGTCACCAGGCTCAACTCTCATGGTGCCAAAATCAACAGGACTCGCACAAGCGCCACTGAAATCCAAGGATCCACCACTGCTTGCACTGAAAAATCAGGTTCTTGGGTGAGGATCACTGCAGTGCTGGAATCTACACCAACACGCTCCTGCCACAGCAAACATTAGGGGATAGGACTGAACACTAGCTCTTGCAAAAAGCGACTGAAGAGAGGCTGGCTGACATTTAAAACCAGTTAGTCCAAGGGAAATCTTTTCCATCTTCGAAATCCAAGGACATTCGCAGCACAAAACCTAGGAAGTGACACACTGAACAAAGTGACACTGCTCAGGTCAGGTTTAAGGCCCTTCTAGTGCAGCAGAGCTCTCTAGCCGGTAATGGAGGACAAGTCTGAGCGTAAACCAACGATTAACATGATGATCCACCAAGACTCACACAAGGAAGGTGCACTGGCCACCCTGGAACAGCAGCAGGGCACGTACGGGGTGTGCGCTTGTGCTGCTGCACTGCAGTGGTGCAGACCTGCAGGTGCAAGCCAGGAAGGAGATGCACTGGGCTTTAAAGAGCTGCCCACTGTCATCTTCCTCGTGGGGCTGTTGCAGGAGGAACAGAAATCACACAGGAGGACATGGCTGGGTTTCTGTCACCTTCCTGTTTCCTGTCAAACCACTGCAGCACTCAGTATTTACCAGACTGTTCCTCCCCCTCCCCTCTGCCGCCCTTTTTGTCGTGCTCTTGACAGGCTCAGACTTTACCCTCAAGAAAAAGTGACACAGCGTGCCCGACAGAAAGCACAGAGGGTAAGAAGATGGGGAACCAAAACGACTGCTGTCCTGAAGAGACTGCACTGGAGCAGGGCCACAAAGGTGAAACTCCCAGATTTGTCTTTATAAGAGGTGCAAGGCTGGCATCATCATCTTGCCCTCCCCAAAACTCAGGTGTGTGGCTTTCACCACAGGGGTGAACTTGCTCTCAACATGGATTTGCAAGTGTGGACTAACAAGGTTTAACAAAGACATTTAAATGCTTAATTGGTCACTCTGCAATTTCCTGACATGCCACTTCTTCCTCTGACTTAGTCAGTCAGTCTGTGACTGTCACTTGAAGCTCCATTAATTGCACTGAAAGCCTCACTTGCGATGCCTAGTAACTGAAACAACAGAAAAGCTGAGCCGCTTTGCCCTGAGACTTCTGGCAAAAGACTCGGAGGTAGACAAAATGTCCTGAAACCAACAACAATTGCTACAGCAGCCGGTTGTTGTCCATTTTAGCTTTGGCAGAATGACTAATCCTGTCCTCTCCCGAACTCAGGCAATACGTATGAAGTTTTGGAACCACGAGTGCTTTTTCATGACAAACACACGAAAACACGCGCGCTAGGCACAACCAAGTGGCTGAGAAGGCATCATAGCAACTGCTGTAACACAATTGTCTCCCATCGTCTGGAGTTTCACTCTGAAGAAAAGTATGTGATGTCTTTATGGACTTTCCTTTCTCTCTGGCTCCATTTCAGCAAGATACAGTAGCTTTAAAAATAGAGAACTTCAAATCTGCAGAGCTGGTAGTTGGCAGGGAAAATAACCTGAAAAATTCCAAGCCTGGCAGAGCCCTTTTCTGCTGGTGCATCATCAGGGTCTGCATGTCAAGTAAGCTCTGACTGAAGCCTGTGCGATCTCACTGCGGTTAATGGGAAAAGACAGGTGTGGGTGGCCAACTCTGCGACTGGTACATTCAGCGACACAAAAATAGGACCTGAATTTCCTTCTGATATGGCTGGACAATCCAAACATACGCGAGGGAGAAGTTCTGCATAGTAAGGGTACAGTTTCCCCCTCGGGTCAAACTACACGTCAACCACCACATAACATCACCTACGACTTTTCAGTTTCTATGTATCTGATGTTACATCATTAAGACGAGTAAAATTGCTTCGCTATTGATTGGCTCACTTTATGGAAGACCAGAGATTCCCTAGTAGCTGCTCTAAACAGAAAACAGGACTGAAATTAGTCACGGGGGAATGAAATCTTTAGGCACTTTGAGACTACTAGGTTAAAATGTGCCGTCACCAACAAAGTACTGCGTATCGCCTGAAGACGAGCACTGCAAAGCGCTGCGACAGCGGCGTGCACGCGGAAACTTTTGCTCGTACAGTATTTGTTGAGGACAAGTCACAACGGTGTTGCCCAGAGCGAAGGGAACGTTGCACCTTTTGCTGTGGCTTCCCACTCAACAGCGGCAGCCTGCAGCAAACGGCGCGGGCTATCCTTCTTCAGAGTCACAGAGACGCACCCGATGTTCTCTGCCTGCTGCCTGGCATACGGCGGCCACTCTCAGTTCAGGGACAGGGTGTCTGTGACCGAACAGAGTCACAGCCTGGAGGTGTCACAGGTTTGACACGTCTCTACAATCGCTGCACTACTAAAAGCAAACACAGCTGGCAAGGCTGAACTAGCATGTTATGTATTTTACCTATGTAGTAAAAAATACATCCTCACCTCTGAGATAGCTTGTTTAACAACTACTGGTCCAAAGACATATGAACTATTTCAACTTCAGTGCTCGGGGTAGAATGTTTGAGTTAAAACCTTGAATGAGCATTCCCAAACGTAAGTGGAAACACTCCATCCACATTTACTAAGCCCAGGTAAAACAGTGTTACTAAAAAATCTATGAAAAAAAACGGAATGAACTTGAGCACTAGGGAAAACATGGAAGCATAAAAGTGATCATCGCTACACAGTGTACTCAAAAATCTTCCGTGCCTCTTCCTTACTGTGCTAAGTGCAGCAGGATGCACCTCGCAACTGCATTTTCCCTTGTTCGTTTCAAAACTACAGACCTTTAATCTGATAAGCAGCTTTGTTTCTACCAACTTATTTGTAAAAAACACCATCAAGCTTGTGCTCATTAAATATATATATATGTATATATAAAAACATACAAAAAGTACAAGATAAATCACATTAAGAAACTTTTACAGTGTCACTGTCCTGATTATTTTATTCTTAAGGGCCGAATTTAGGTTTGGTGCACAGAATCTCCACGTGACTGTTGTTCCAGGATTCAGCATAGTGCCAACGCACAGAATTCACTTCTCTGTGCAGTCCAT